>CM053030.1:518437710-518450210 GCA_028564925.1 Lithobates sylvaticus | reverse complement strand
CTGGGGAGAGGGAAATGCCAAAATGCCTGAAGTCCAGTGTCAAGTACCCACAGTCCATGGCAGCATACATGTGATAGAGCTCCGCCTCTACTCCGCCTTCAGGACTAGTGAATAGCATAAATTAAAGGGCATAGCCCCTCCCCCAACATTCTCCTTTTTTTCCTCATTCCTCTTGACTGGTGAAGAGTAGCAGTATGTATGTCCATACCTCTGCAGTCGGCAGCGTCCGCCGGGTTAAGCCTCTCCCGTGCGCAGTCCCTGTTCTTGGGTCCGCTCAATGCACTGATAAGACTGGGAACCCCTTCTGAGGATCTTTTGGGGTCTTGCAGAGTTTCCTCATAGGAACGCAGTCTGCTGAATTTCCAGAAAAACGAATGCTGGTGATGACGGCGGGAGGATCAGATTCTCTTCCTTCTTGGTCAGGTTAGGTTTTCCTTTTGCTTCCATGTCTGCACTGTTTTTGAGCCCTGGTGGTTAAAGCTTATAGGTTTAAAAAAAAAAAAAAAAAAAATGTCCCCTTTAAGACATTAATTCCTGGTCTGCACATGTGCAGAACGGGCGTTTCCTTGCTATTTCTGAGGTTTTTTCTCTAGCTTTTTTGTACTACCCTTCAGGGTTCTCACTCTCTTGCCGTGGCCTTGGTTTTGTTTCTTTTTTTTTTTTTGCCAGTAATAAGGTAGGTCCTTTTTAATTAAGCTGCTCTCCCTTTTTAGCTTTAAAGTGTTGGCTCCAAATTGGACTCAGGGCTGCTCTGCATATCAGGTGTATGCCCTGCAGTCCAGATTACTTCAGCATTACAGGTATGTGTGGAGCTGGCCATTCACCATGCAATTTTCTTGTTCAATTTCCATTAGGTTTGCCTTCAACTGTGTGGTACAGGGGCCTGCCTGATTGCATGCAAATTGGGGGTGATTAGATTTGACCACATATTGTATTTTTTTTTTTTTTTATAGATCTGAGGGAGATCTATAGACGGGGGTTGGGTAGTGTATGGCCAGCCTTATACTTTTATCTCACTCCTATTGCGTTGACTTCGTTTAAAAATTTGGTGTGCAAATAGACTCTATTTCTTTTTGCTTCTTACTTCGCCTTACTACAGCTGATCCTCCTGCCCATTATTTACCATGAGCCATTCGTCACAAAGCCAAGATCCTCTCATATCCAATAGGTATGTGGACCACCTGTACGTGAGTATTTAAAAAAAAAAAAAAAAAAAGAGTGCGCCACTGACAAACTTTGTTTGTTTCAGCCCTGTTCCTTCAAAGCGGTCCAGAAAGTCCTCAAGGCGCTATGACAATGACGATAGTCCTGAGCGAAGACCGCGCTCTTCTCATCATAAATCTTCCAGAAGATCAGGATCTTATAGACGTCGTCATTCGCCTTCGCCTCCACCGCGGGCGTCAAGGAAAAAATGTTGGGCCTGTGGCGCGGTTCCACTCCCTGATAAGCTCGTCTGCAGAGACTGTCTCAGGGACTACGCAGCTAACCGGGAATTAGAAGGCCAGCAGGTGGTTGACCTGCTTAAGCAAACCATGAGAGACTCTCTTTCTGAACTGACGGCCATGATTCCAGCTCACCCGGTTTCACAAGCTGCCCAGGTGTTGGATTTGGACCCCGACATTTCGGGCCCATCAGCTGTTAGTACTCCTTTGCCTCCATCAGGAAAAACAGCTAAACAAATCCCACCGGTAGATTCATCCGAGGAGTCCTCAGATGATACAGAACCGTCTGGTTTCAATTTCTCCCTGGTTCAACCCTTTGTACAAGCGGTGAGGAGCGACATTGCCTGGGAAGACCCGGAAGGGCCTCCTCAAAAATCAAAAAACTATTTCTCATTCCTCAAGAGAAACCAAATCTTCTTCCCATTAATGGGGGAGATCATAGAGGATGAGTGGAACAAAACTGATAGAGTTTTCTGTAGCACGTTTATGCAAAATGTATCCACTGGCACTCAGTTCAGATACTCAGTTCAATGACTGTGGTTGATGCGGCTGTAATGCGTCTGGCAAAAAATGTAACAATGCCAATGGAGGATTCAACGTCTTTCAAGGATCCCCTAGATAGCTCCATTTGAGGTCTAGATCAATACATCTATCTAGAAGCAGGGGTGGCTTGCAGACCAGCCATTGCGCTGACATCTGTTTCCAATGCCATCAGGGCTTGGACGGAAAATATTGAGACAGCCCTGCACCAAGACGTTCCCAAAGATGACATAATCAAAGCTCTGGAGGAGCTTAAGTTGGCGGATTTCGTGGGAGAAGCTGCAATTGACACAATCCGGTGTTCAGCCAATTCAATGCTGCAACTCTGTTATGGCAAAGCGGGCCTTATGGCTAAAGCCTTGGACAGCCGATCTAGCATCAAAGCAGAATTGATGCAAGATTTCCCTTGATGGAAAATCTTGGTTTGTTGAGAAACTCGACAAAGTAATCTCCAGAGTAACAGGGGGCAAATCTGGCTTACTTCCTCAGGACAGGAAGGTCCGGAGAACAAAGGCCTATTTATCACGATTCCGGCAATCAAATTCTAGAGACTTCAGGCAGTCTCGCCCCTTTAGGGACAACAAGAAATCGTGGAGAGGCACCCAGACTTCTTTTCTGGGAGCCAGAAAGTACAAGTCCCTCACTGCTCCCCAGGAGGGGACAAAGTCCTTTTGACGTCAGCGGGGAGGAAACGCCCCCAGTGGGAGCCCGGTTAAAAAAACGTTTTCCCCATCTGTGCCTCCAAATGTCAAGACCCATGGGTCCTAGCAACGATCCGGTACGGTCACTTCTGGACTTTCTCTCAGCAGCCTCCTCACACGTCCTTCAAAGAGACAGTTACCAGCCTCCCCACAGAAGGCACTGGCCTTAAACCAATTTTTTTTTTGGAGTCCCTGCAGCGTCAAGGGGCAGCAATACCTGTCCCCCCATCAGATCGATTTTACAGGTTTTTCTTCCACCCTTTTCCTGGTGCAGAAAAAAACAGGTGACTGGAGACCTGTAATAGATCTGAAAAAGCTAAATCAATACATCCATCTCGAAAGCTTCAAGATGGAGTCACTCCAAACGATCATACAAACCATACAACCAGGAGATTGATTAATCTCGATAGACCTGCAGGATGCGTACCTCCACATCCCTATTCTACCATCCTTCCAAAAATACTTAAGGTTCGCAGTGGGTCATGTCCACCTGCAATTTCAAGCTCTGCCCTTAGAGCTATGCACCTACCCTCTGGTGTTCACAAAAGTGTTGATATCTGTCTTGGCCCCTATGAGAGAGAGAGGGGGTTAAGAATTTATCACTACCTGGACGATATCCTCTTGCTGTCAAAAAAAAAAAAAAAAAACTCGAGCCACCTTTTAGTCCACAGGGAGATTCTTCTCCAGTCGTGGTCGGAGTTCGGGTGGCTGGTGAACCATCGGAAGAGCCAATTAGTTTCAACACAGCAGATGGTTTACTTAGGGGCAATGTTCGGTACGCTCCTAGGCACAGTCTCTTTACCCCAGATGAAGATGGAGGGCATCATTCAGAAGGTATCCAAGGTCATAGAGATCCCATCTATCAGCCTTGCAGTGTCTGAGCCTTATTGGCACGATGTCCTCGTGCATACCTCTAGTTCCATGGTCTCACTAGCATCTGAGACACTTCCAGACGGGATTCCTAATGCAATGGAGACGACAACATCTGTCTCAGACAATCCGTTTAACAACGCTAATAAGCAGTGGTCATTACACTGGTGGATGAATCCAGAGAATCTCTCCCGGCTCTATCATTTGGGTTCCCACTCATGGTCCACAATTACGTCAGATGCGAGTGGCCAGGGGTGGGGTGCCCATTGCAGAGAATTCAGGGAAGATGGTCCTTGCCCACCAGAGGGACAGTGTCCAACGTCCTAGAAATGAGGGCAGCATTTCTAGCCTTAACCTCTTTTGCATCTCAGGTCAAGGGACAGAGAGTACTTCTATGTTTGGACACCAAGGTGGCGGTCTCGTACCTTCAGAAACAAGGGGGCACCCACAGCAAGACACTTCTGAGGGAAGTGGAACCTGTAATGCTCTGGGCAGAGAGGAACCTGGTAGACCTCAGGGCAATGTATCTCCCAGGCAAGATGAACACAGAGGCAGATGTCTTATCGAGGAGGTTTGGGGACAACGAGTGGTCTCTACATCCCCATGTGTTCATCCAAATCTCCAATCTAGGGCAGACCCCACTGGTGGATCTTTTGCTACGCATGAGAATTGCAAAATCAGGAGATTCTTCTCTCACCTTCCACATCCACAGGCGGAAGGAGTAGATGCGCTATCTTGTCCTTGGACCTTCAAGACAGCTTACACCTCTCCTCCTCGCCCACTCATTTCGAGGTTTCTCCTCAGACTCCTGAACGAACCAGTTAAAGTGCTAGCAGTGCTACCCTATTGGTCGAAGAGACCGTGGTTTCCACTAGCCATGCACCTCAGTGTGGATCATCCGATCAGAATTCCTCCCTTTCTGCAGTTGTTGACCCAGGGCAGGCTGGACCATCCAGACCCACAGAAGCTGGATCTTTGTGTATGGAAGTGGAAAGGAGGAGGTTTTGAATCGTTAGGCTGTTCCCAAGAGGTCATATCCACCCTGTTAAAAGCTAGAAAGCCTACAACCAACACAATCTATGCAAGAATTTGGGACAAGTTCTTATCCTATGCCCCAGGAAAAGGATTTGATCCTATCTCTCTCTTTCCACTGCTGATGTTCTGAGTTTTCTGCAAACTGGTCTCGATTTGGGGCTCAGCCAGAGTTCCCTCAAGGTACAAGTTTCCGCAACTTCTGCAGCAACTAACACCAGGGGGTCAGAAGACCCTCTAGTGGTTACGTTCCTCAGGGGAGTATTGAAGATGTGTCCCCCATCCAGACGTTCCTTTCCAAAGTGGGATCCTCCTCTAATATTGGAAGTCCTATCCACTCATCCGTTTGTACCGGTTGAAGAGGTCTCAATTTGTAACTTGACTTTAAAAACAACTTTTCTGTTGGCTATTACATCCGACAGGAGGATTTCGGAAATCCACTCCCTGGGCATTGGGGATGATCACATATCCCTTTTTTCCAGATAGGGTAGAACTTCGCCCTCTCAGAGGTTTCACACCCAAGGTCACCTCAATGGCAAACCTATCAGAACCATGGGCGTTACCAGTTTTCATGGACTCAGAATCAAACTCCTGTTATGAGTTAGACATATCCAAAGTTCTCAGGGCCTACTTGGAAGCCACAGCAAGTTTCGGCTCAGGTGAATGCTCCTTCAACAAGAGCAGTATCGGCATCTTGGGCAGCGAGGGCAAATGTTTCTCTTGAAGCATTAGGCTTGGTCTTCCCGACACACGTTCCTCAAACATTATCGTATTGATCCCGGGGCTCTTACAACCGTAGAGTTCGGGAGTAAAGCGCTTCATGCTGCTATGTCTGTGTTTGATTAAAGTTTATTTTTTGTTAAAGCATTAAACCCACCCATGTGAGCTAGTTATTTATCACATGTATGCTGCCATGGAGGCACCAGGAAAACGGAAAATTGTATCATACTTACCGTAATTTTCCTTTCCTGGTGCCAATCCATGGCAGCATAAACTCCCACCCTCGGTATTCTATATTACGAAGAATGTTGGGGGAGGGGCTATGACCTTTAATTTATGCTATTCACTAGTCCTGAAGGCGGAGTAGAGGCGGAGCTCTATCACATGTATGCTGCCATGGATTGGCACCAGGAAAGGAAAATTACGGTAAGTATGATACAATTTTCCGTTTTTTTTTTAATGTCTAAACCACTGGCAACAAAAGTCAGTACACCCCTAAGTGAAAATGTCCAAATTGGGCCCAATTATCCATTTTCCCTCTCCGGTGTCATGTGACTCATTAGTGTTACAAGGTCTCAGGTGTGAATGGGGAGCAGGTGTGTTAAATTTGGTGTTATCGCTCTCACTCTCTCATACTGGTCACTGGAAGTTCAGCATGGCACCTCATGGCAAAGAACTCTCTGAGGACCTGAAAAAAAAAGAATTGTTGCTCTACATAAAGATGGCCTAGGCTATAAGAAGATTGCCAAGACCCTGAAACTGAGCTGCAGCACGGTGGCCAAGACCATACAGCAGTATAACAGGACAGGTTCCACTCAGAACCGGCCTTGCCAGGCCAGGCCTATGTTATATATATATATATATAACATGTAAATACACACACACACACACATATATATGATTTTTTTTCTTAAACATATTTATATGTATACAATTACAATATTTATATATATATATATATATATATATAGTATGTATACAGTATAAAATGTAAAATTATAATATGTAAATAAGTAGCAGTGGATGGTGGGGCTTGTAGTTAATTCTTTCACAGATTGCAAATTTCAAGAATGACCCTTCCCTGCTGTCACATAGGGGAGGTGGGAGGGTCCTATCTGCACCATATTACTAAATATGGGTACAACGTGATCCAACATATGGAGTTAGCCTTTAACCACTTCAGCCCCGGAAGGATTTACCCCCTTCCTGACCAGGCAGTTTTTTTGCGATACAGCACTGCGTCCCTTTAACTGACAATTGCGCGGTCCTGCAGCGTTGCACCCAAACAAAATTGATGTCCTTTTTGCCCCAAAAATAGAGCTTTTTTTTTGGTGGTATCTGATCGCCTCTGCGGTTTTTATTTTTTGCGCTACAAACAAAAAAAGAGCGACAATTTTGGAAAAAAAAAAAAAACAACATATATTTTTTTACTTTTTGCTATAATAAATATCCAAAAATAATAAATAAATAAAAAAAATGTCTTTATAAGTTTAGGCCGATTTGTATTCTTCTACATATTTTTGGTAAAAAAAAAAAAAGTGTATATTGATTGGTTTGCGCAAAAATTATAGCATCTATAAAATAGGGAAAAGATTTATGGAATATTACCGTATATCCTCGAGTATAAGCCGACCCGAATATATAGCCGAGGCACCTAATTTTACCACAAAGGACTGGGAAAACTTATTGACTCGAGTATAAGCCTACGGTGAGAAATGCGCAGCTACTGTAAGTGGAAAAGAGGGTCAACAATGCCCATTTGCAGCCTCACTGTGCCCATTTGCAGCCATAGGTCCCCCGAACTTCAAACTTGGTAGTTAAGGGTTCCTAGATGCCCCCTAATTTGGGGTCTCTGGACCCAAAGGGTCCCGAAATGACATTGCCGCAGATAGACACAGTTGACTGACTTTGGGGCCCCGTATCTCGGGGCCACTTGGTGCTAGGAACCCCAAATTTGGATATGTTGTAGTGCTGGTTTCACAGGTTTTGCACACATTTTTGTGTTCCTAGCACCAAGGGGCTCCGAGATACGGGGCCTCAAAGTCGGTTCGGAAAATGTCATTTTCTGCTGCAGAAAAGTGCCTGACTCCAGTATAAGCCGAGGGGGGCATTTTCAGCACAAATAAATGTGCTGAAAAACTCGGCTTATACTCGAGTATATACGGTAGTCATTTTTTTTTTTTTTACCAGTAATGGCAGTGATCAGCGATTTTTAGCGGGACTGTGACATTGCAGTGGGCAGATCAGACACTTTTGAAATTTTTTGGGGACCAGTGACATTTATACAGCGATCAGAGCTAAAAATAGCCACTGATTACCGTATAAATGTCACTAGCAGGAAAGGGGTTAACACTAGGGGGGGGCGATCAAGGGGTTAAGTGTTCCCTGGGAGATGTTTCTAACTGTGGGGGGGGGGGGAGGGGACTGCATGGGAGTATAGAGATCGCTGTTCCTGATCACTAGGAACAGCAGATCTCTATCTCTACTTTCCTGTCAGAACGGGGATACCCCAAATGGGACACAGATGGCGAAAAAAAAACCTAACTGGGGGTTATAACCCTCCCTCCTTACTACCAAAATGAAATCTTTTTTGCCTATACAGTGGAACCTCGGATTACGAGAAAAATCCATTCCAGGAGAATGCTTGTCATCCAAAGCACTTGCATATCAAAGCGAGTTTCCCCATAGAAGTCAATGGAAACAAAGATAATTTGTTCTGCATTGACTTCTATTGTATGCAGTACCGCATTTGGCCAGATGTGGGAGGGGGGCACCAGAAAGACTCAGAAATACTCAGAGACCGCTCGGATTGACTCAGAAACCCTAGGAGAGGTTCGGAAACACTCAGGAATGGAGTATTTCCGAGTGCATCTGAACGCCACGAGTGTCACCGGCGCCCCCACCTCTGGCCAAATGCGGTACTGCACACCACAGAGGCTTGAATCCTGCTCTTTTTGCGAGGCAACACTCACAAACCAAGTCAGGATTTTTTAAATGTAAAAGCTTGTATTACGAAACGCTCGTTAACCGCATTACTCTCAATCCGAGGTATTACTGCAGTTCTACTTTAACCACTTAAGAGAACAGCCTCTTTCGGAGATTTGGTGTTAAAAACTGTTTTTTTTTTTGCTAGAAAATTACTTAGAACCCCCAAACAATATATATATTTTTATAACACCCTAGAGAATAAAATGGCGGTCGTTGCAATACTTTCTGTCACACCGTATTTGCGCAGCGGTCTTACAAGCGCACTTTTTTTGGAATAAATACACTTTTTCGAATTAAGAAATAAAACAGTAAAGCTAGCCCAATTTTTTTTTATATTGTGAAAGATAATGTTACGCCGAGTAAATTGATACCCGACATGTCAAAGACGGCGGGCGGTCCATAAGTGGTTAAAGTGTTACTAAACCCAGGACCCTGCATTCACTATATCTGGTCTCCCAAGGAGCCTGCATTCACTATATCTGGTCTCCCCAGGAGCCTGCATTCACTATATCTGGTCTCCCAGGACCCTGCATTCACTATATCTGGTCTCCCCAGGAGCCTGCATTCACTATATCTGGTCTCCTCAGGAGCCTGCATTCACTATATCTAGTCTCCTCAGGAGCCTGCATTCACTATATCTGGTCTCCCCAGGACCCTCCATTCACTATATCTGGTCTCCCAGGAGCCTGCATTCACTATATCTAGTCTCCCCAGGAGCCTGCATTCACTATATCTGGTCTCCTCAGGAGCCTGCATTCACTATATCTAGTCTCCCCAGGAGCCTGCATTCACTATATCTGGTCTCCCCAGGAGCCTGCATTCACTATATCTGGTCTCCTCAGGAGCCTGCATTCACTATATCTAGTCTCCCCAGGAGCCTGCATTCACTATATCTGGTCTCCTCAGGAGCCTGCATTCACTATATCTGGTCTCCCCAGGACTCTGCATTCGCTATATCTGGTCTCCCCCAGGAGCCTGCATTCACTATATCTGGTCTCCTCAGGAGCCTGCATTCACTATATCTGGTCTCCTCAGGAGCCTGCATTCACTATATCTGGTCTCCCCAGGACTCTGCATTCGCTATATCTGGTCTCCCCAGGAGCCTGCATTCACTATATCTGGTCTCCCCAGGACTCTGCATTCACTATATCTAGTCTCCCCAGGAGCCTGCATTCACTATATCTGGTCTCCCCAGGACTCTGCATTCACTATATCTAGTCTCCCCAGGAGCCTGCAGTCACTATATCTGGTCTCCCCAGGACCCTGCAGTCACTATATCTGGTCTCCCCAGGACTCTGCATTCACTATATCTAGTCTCCCCAGGAGCCTGCAGTCACTATATCTGGTCTCCCCAGGACCCTGCAGTCACTATATCTGGTCTCCCCAGGAGCCTGCATTCACTATATCTGGTCTCCCCAGGACTCTGCATTCACTATATCTAGTCTCCCCAGGAGCCTGCAGTCACTATATCTGGTCTCCCCAGGACCCTGCAGTCACTATATCTGGTCTCCCCAGGACTCTGCATTCACTATATCTAGTCTCCCCAGGAGCCTGCAGTCACTATATCTGGTCTCCCCAGAAGCCTGCAGTCACTATATCTGGTCTCCCCAGGACTCTGCATTCACTATATCTAGTCTCCCCAGGAGCCTGCAGTCACTATATCTGGTCTCCCCAGGACCCTGCAGTCACTATATCTGGTCTCCCCAGAAGCCTGCAGTCAATATATCTGGTACAAACAGGGCCAAGGATAAATCCAAGGGAAAAAGACCAAGCCTACATACCGACCAGCTCGCAGACAACCAAATCAACCTGTCTAAGGCTGCTTTCACACTGGGGGCGGTGCGGGGCGGCGACGGTAAAGCAGCGCTATATTTAGCGCTGCTTTACCATCGTTTTACCCGCGGTATGCGGCCGCTAGTGGGGTGGTTTTAACCCCTGCTAGCGGCCGCAAAAGGGTTAAATACCCGCGGTTTCCCATTGATTTCATTGGGAAGGAGCGGTAAATACACCGCTCCTTCACCGCTCCAAAGATGCTGCTAGCAGGACTTTTGTTGCGGTCCTGCTAGCGCACCGCTCCAGTGTGAAAGCCCTCCGGCATTCACACTGGAGTGAATGGGGCCGTTTTTTCAGGCGGTGTACAGGCGCTATTTTTAGCGCTGTACCGCCTGAAAACCGCCCCAGTGTGAAAGCAGCCTAACAGTATGCGTTAAAAGAAGAGGTTTAGTCTGCACACATTTGCAAATGCATGCGTAAGCCACAGAGCGTCGCCACGGCACCCTGGTATCTGTGGTCCCTAACACAGTGGAGGCACAGGCATTCTGATGGATAGGTGAGGGCAGGTGGACTGAAGGGGAGTCCAGCCCTTCTTAAAGGTACAGGCGCACACTGAGCACCCACTCCTTATATCTGGTCTCCCACAGTACACAGAACATGGAAATGCAATTATCTTAGTAAATATAAACTGCTAAATACCTTTTCTCATCAGCAGTATATAGCAGTCAGGTGACTTCTATCAATGTCTGGTTAAAGCTTAAAGGGGGAGTTTTCATTCACCGCTAACTGTCCTATGAGGCTGCAGGGCTCCTGACTGTCTGTCTGGACAGTGCTGATTGGCCTTGTGCTGATCACATGCACCCTCGCACAAAAAAAAACCCTCTCTAGAAATACACACCAAACTGAGCATGTGCAGAGTGCCCCCAAAGGTCCTGTACTATCAGGAGATGGATTGGGGACAGTGGAAGAATGGGAGGATCAGAGAAGACAGGATCAAACAGCCTTTTTACACAATGCAGGGGATTAACCCCTTAGGTTCCTCAGTGAGTATAACAAGAATGCTTTACTGCATATACAGACGGATTTTACTGTTGTGGGTTTAGTAACACTTTAACAAGATAGGATGAATTTTCCCCATCTAATGATAAATGATATAAGCCGGCTGCAGCCAACAAAAATATTAAGTTTATCATAAAATCCAATCACTGTGCGAATCTCCGCTGAAAACTGACCATATTAACATTTGTATCACTCGCCCCTCCCTTTTAGATAGTAAGCTCTTGGGAGCAGGACTCTCCTGACCCCCTTTGTCTTGCATTGTATTGTAAATGTAGTGTCTCTCTTTGGGCCTCATGTAGACGGGCGGCAGCCTTTGTAAAGCGATCGGCAGTTGGCAGGCGGCTGGAAGGCGATATGTCACCTCCTCACTTCCTGTTTAAACTGAACCACTCCAGGGTGGAGAAATAAATAAAGAAATTGCAAAGATCAAAAAATAAATAAAATTTTATCTCTAAAGATGAGTAGGGAAAAACCAGAGCAAAAAAAAAAGGATCCACAATTTATATCTGCTTTGGGGAAAAAAAGGTGAAACAAAAAAATGCAATTACACAGCAATGATACAATAATAATAAAAAAAAAAAAAAAAATAGTAATAATAATAATGTTAAATGTTATTATTATTATAAATAATAATAAAATAATATAAAAAAAAATTCAAGCAATATAAAAAAATTTCTGCAAAAAAAAAAATGTATGGTTGCACTAACACTATGATGCCTAAAACTGCCTTGTGGGGCCATTCATCATAAATGACACCCCAAACATCAAAACATAGCAGGCAACACAAAACATGCGCTGGTGCAGCAAAATGTGCTGTAAAAAAAAAAAATGTGCAAAGCTAAAAAAAAAGTGTACAAGCTTGCTGCAAAGCACTGGGTCTGAAGCATCTGTATACATACCCCTGTATGGCTGCCTGGTCAGCTTAGGGGGAGCTATTGTATAGTATATCACAGATTGTCACACCTGCTTAAAATGTATTAATTATAGAAATATATATATATATATATATATATATTTATATATATAAATGTGTATATTTGTATAATTTAATAATTGATCAATTTTAAGCACACATGACAATCTGTGATGTACATATATGTATATATATATATATATATATATATATATAAAAGTATATTCCTAAAATTTATACATTTTAAGCACACGTTACAAGCTATGATATACTATACATATATATTATACTGTATATTAGTATTTTTGTTTAATTGATACATTGTAATCAGGAATGACATACTGTGATATACGACATATATAGTTTAAAAATGCATGGTAAAATTGTAACGTGTATAGTATAATAATACATTAAAATACATTGTAATAATAGAATATGTAGTATATCACAGATTGTTACGCC
>CM053030.1:517967710-518435210 GCA_028564925.1 Lithobates sylvaticus | reverse complement strand
CACTGTACTACCCTGCTTATCTGCCCCACCACTGTACTACCCTGCTTATCTGCACCACCACTGTACTACCCTGCTTATCTGCCCCACCACTGTACTACCCTGCTCATCTGCCCCACCACTGTACCCCCCCCCCACCACCACTGTACACCCCTGCTCATCTGCCCCTACTTCTGCCCCACCACTGTACCCCCTGCTCATCTGCCCCACCACTGTACTACCCTGCTCATCTGCTCATACCCCACCACCACTGTACTACCCTGCTCATCTGCCCCACCACTGTACTACCCTGCTGTACATACCCTGCCCCACCACTGTACTACCCTGCACATCTGCCCCACCACTGTACTACCACTGTACCCCTTTGCTTATCTGCCACCACCACTGTACCCTGCTCATCTGCACCACCACTGTACTACCCTGCTCATCTGCCCCACCACTGTACTACCCTGCTCATCTGCCCCCCACCACTGTACTACCCTGCTCTGCATCTGCCCCACCACTGTACTACCCTGCTCATCTGCCCCCCACTGCACCACCACTGTACTACCCTGCTCATCTGCCCCACCACTGTACTACCCTGCTCATCTGCCCCACCACTGTACTACCCTGCTCATCTGCCCCACCACTGTACTACCCTGCTCATCTGCACCACCACTGTACTACCCTGCTCATCTGCCCCACCACTGCACCCCCTTTCTCATCTGCCCCACCACTGCACCCCCTTTCTCATCTGCCCCACCCCTGCACCACCCTGCTCATCTGCCCCACCACTGTACTACCCTGCTCATCTGCCCCACCACTGCACCCCCTTTCTCATCTGCCCCACCACTGTACCCCCTTTCTCATCTGCCCCACCACTGTACTACCCTGCTCATCTCCACCACCACTGTACTACCCTGCTCATCTGCACCACCACTGTACTACCCTGTACATCTGCCCCACCACTGTACTACCCTGCTCATCTGCACCACCACTGTACTACCCTGCTCATCTGCACCACCACTGTACTACCCTGCTCATCTGCCCCACCACTGTACTACCCTGCTCATCTCCACCACCACTGTACTACCCTGCTCATCTGCCCCACCACTGTACTACCCTGCTCATCTCCACCACCACTGTACTACCCTGCTCATCTCCACCACCACTGTACTACCCTGCTCATCTGCCCCACCACTGTACTACCCTGCTCATCTCCACCACCACTGTACTACCCTGCTCATCTCCACCACCACTGTACTACCCTGCTCATCTCCACCACCACTGTACAACCCTGCTCATCTGCCCCACCACTGTACCCCTGCTCATCTGCCCCACCACTGTACTACCCTGCTCATCTGCCCCCCACTGTACTACCCTGCTCATCTCCACCACCACTGTACTACCCTGCTCATCTGCCCCACCACTGTACTACCCTGCTCATCTCCACCACCACTGTACCACCTTCTCATCTGCCCCACCACTGCACCACCCTGCTCATCTGCCCCACCACTGTACTACCCTGCTTATCTGCCCCACCACTGTACTACCCTGCTCATCTGCCCCACCACTGCACACCCCTGCTCATCTGCCCCACCACCCTGCCCCCCCACCACTGTACTACCCTGCTCATCTGCCCCACCACTGTACTACCCTGCTCATCTGCCCCACCACTGTACTACCCTGCTCATCTGCACCACCACTGTACTACCCTGCTCATCTGCCCCACCACTGTACTACCCTGCTCATCTCCACCACCACTGTACTACCCTGCTCATCTCCACCACCACTGTACTACCCTGCTCATCTCCACCACCACTGTACTACCCTGCTCATCTCCACCACCACTGTACTACCCTGCTCATCTGCCCCACCACCCCCCTGCTCATCTGCCACCCCACTGTACTACCCTGCTCATCTGCACCACCACTGTACTACCCTGCTCATCTGCACCACCACTGTACTACCCTGCTCATCTGCACCACCACTGTACTACCCTGCTCATCTCCACCACCACTGTACTACCCTGCTCATCTCCACCACCACTGTACTACCCTGCTCATCTGCACCACCACTGTACTACCCTGCTCATCTGCACCACCACTCCACCACCCCTCTGCTCATCCCCACCACTGTACTACCCTGCTCATCTGCCCCACCACTGTACTACCCTGCTCATCTGCCACCACTGCACCACCACTGTACTACCCTGCTCATCTGCCCCACCACTACACCCTGCTCATCTGCCACCACCACTGTACTACCCTGTACTGCACCACCACCCCCTGCTCATCTACCACCTCTGCCCCACTGTATACCCTGCTCATCTGCCACCACCACTGTACTACCCTGCTCATCTGCCCCACCACTGTACCCCCCTGCTCATCTGCCCCACCACTGTACTACCCTGCTCATCTGCCCACCACCACTGTACTACCCTGCTCATCTGCCCCACCACTGTACTACCCTGCTCATCTGCCCCACCACTGTACCCCCTTTCCTGTGCACCCCCATCTGCCCCACCCCTACCCTGCTCATCTGCCCCACCACTGTACTACCCTGCTCATCTGCCCCACCACTGTACTACCCTGCTCATCTGCCCCACCACTGTACTACCCTGCTCATCTGCCCCACCACTGTACTACCCTGCTCATCTGCACCACCACTGTACTACCCTGCTCATCTGCCACACCACTGTACTACCCTGCTCATCTGCCCCACCACTGTACCCCTGCTCATCTGCCCCACCACTGTACTACCCTGCTCATCTGCCCCACCACTGTACTACCCTGCTCATCTGCCCCACCACTGTACTACCCTGCTCATCTGCCCCCACCACTGTACTACCCTGCTCATCTGCCCCACCACTGTACTACCCTGCTCATCTGCCCCCCACTGTACCACCCTGCTCATCTGCCCCTCACCCCCACCACTGTACTACCCTGCTCATCTGCCCCACCACTGTACTACCTGCTCATCTGCCCCACCACTGTACTACCCTGCTCATCTGCACCACCACTGTACTACCCTGCTCATCTGCACCACCACTGGACTACCCTGCTCATCTGCACCACCACTGTACCACCCTGCTCATCTACCCCACCACTCTACTACCCTGCTCATCTGCACCACCACTGTACTACCCTGCTCATCTCCACCACCACTGTACTACCCTGCTCATCTGCACCACCACTGTACTACCCTGCTCATCTCCACCACCACTGTACTACCCTGCTCATCTGCACCACCACTGTACTACCCTGCTCATCTGCCCCACCACTGTACTACCCTGCTCATCTGCACCACCACTGTACTACCCTGCTCATCTGCCCCACCACTGTACTACCCTGCTCATCTGCCCCACCACTGTACTACCCCTGCTCATCTGCCCCACCACTGTACTACCCTGCTCATCTGCCCCACCACTGTACTACCCTGCTCATCTGCCCCACCACTGTACTACCCTGCTCATCTGCCCCACCACTGTACTACCCTGCTCATCTGCCCCACCACTGTACTGCCCTGCTCATCTGCCCCACCACTGTACTACCCTGCTCATCTGCCCCACCACTGTAGTACCCTGCTCATCTGCACCACCACTGTACTACCCTGCTCATCTGCCCCACCACTGTACACCCCTGCTCATCTGCACCACCACTGTACTACCCTGCTCATCTGCACCACCACTGTACTACCCTGCTCATCTCCACCACCACTGTACTACCCTGCTCATCTGCCCCACCACTGTACCCCCTGCTCATCTCCACCACCACTGTACTACCCTGCTCATCTGCACCACCACTGTACTACCCTGCTCATCTCCACCACCACTGTACTACCCTGCTCATCTGCACCACCACTGTACTACCCTGCACATCTGCCCCACCACTGTACCCCCTGCACATATTCCCCACCACTGTACTACCCTGCTCATCTGCACCACCACTGTACTACCCTGCTCATCTGCTCCACCACTGTACTACCCTGCTCATCTCCACCACCACTGTACTACCCTGCTCATCTCCACCACCACTGTACTACCCTGCTCATCTGCCCCACCACTGTACTACCCTGCTCATCTCCACCACCACTGTACTACCCTGCTCATCTCCCCCACCACTGTACTACCCCTGCTCATCTGCCCCACCACTGTACCCCCTGTCTCATCTGCCCCACCACTGTATACCCTGCACATCTGCCCCACCACTGTACTACCCTGCTCATCTGCCCCACCACTGTACTACCCTGCTCATCTGCACCACCACTGTACTACCCTGCTCATCTGCCCCACCACTGTACCCCTGCTCATCTGCCCCACCACTGTACTTCCCTGCTCATCTGCCCCACCACTGTACTACCCTGCTCATCTGCCCCACCACTGTACTACCCTGCACATCTGCCCCACCCCTGTACTACCCTGCTCATCTGCCCCCCACCACCACCACTGTACTACCCTGCTCATCTGCCCCACCACTGTAGTACCCTGCTCATCTGCCCCACCACTGTACTACCCTGCTCATCTGCACCACCACTGTACTACCCTGCTCATCTGCACCACCACCACCCACCACTCCACCACCACTGTACTACCCTGCTCATCTGCACCACCACTGTACTACCCTGCTCATCTCCACCACCACTGTACTACCCTGCTCATCTCCACCACCACTGTACTACCCTGCTCATCTGCACCACCACTGTACTACCCTGCACATCTGCCCCACCACTGTACCCCCTGCTCATCTGCACCACCACTGTACTACCCTGCTCATCTGCACCAC
The DNA here is from genome assembly GCA_028564925.1 of Lithobates sylvaticus. Taxonomy (NCBI): domain Eukaryota; kingdom Metazoa; phylum Chordata; class Amphibia; order Anura; family Ranidae; genus Lithobates; species Lithobates sylvaticus. The sequence continues at coordinate 518,430,450 of CM053030.1, read as the reverse complement.
CACTGTACCCCCTGCTCATCTGCCCCACCACTGTACTACCCTGCTCATCTGCCCCACCACTGTACTACCCTGCTCATCTGCCCCACCACTGTACTACCCTGCTCATCTGCCCCACCACTGTACTACCCTGCTCATCTGCCCCACCACTGTACTACCCTGCTCATCTGCCCAAACCACTGTACTACCCTGCTCATCTGCCCCACCACTGTACCCCCCTGCTCATCTGCCCCCACTGTACCCCCTGCTCATCTGCCCCACCACTGTACTACCTGCTCATCTGCCCCACCACTGTACCCCCCTGCTCATCTGCCCCACCACTGTGTACCCCCTGCTCATCTGCACCACCACTGTACTACCCTGCTCATCTGCACCACCACTGTACCCCCCTGCTCATCTGCAGCACCACTGTACTACCCTGCTCATCTGCCCCACCACTGTACTACCCTGCTCATCTGCCCCACCACTGTACTACCCTGCACATCTGCCCCACCACTGTACTACCCTGCACATCTGCCCCACCACTGTAGTACCCTGCACATCTGCCCCACCACTGTAGTACCCTGCTCATCTGCCCCACCACTGTACTACCCTGCTCATCTCCACCACCACTGTACTACCCTGCTCATCTGCCCACCACTGTACCCCCCTGCTCATCTCCACCACCACTGTACCCCCCTGCTCATCTCCACCACCACTGTACTACCCTGCTCATCTGCACCACCACTGTACTACCCTGCACATCTGCCCCACCACTGTACCCCCCTGCTCATCTGCACCACCACTGTACTACCCTGCTTATCTGCCCCACCACTGTACCCCCCTGCTCATCTGCACCACCACTGTACTACCCTGCTCATCTCCACCACCACTGTACTACCCTGCTCATCTCCACCACCACTGTACTACCCTGCACATCTGCCCCACCACTGTAGTGCCCTGCTCATCTGCCCCACCACTGTAGTACCCTGCATATCTGCCCCACCACTGTACTACCCTGCTCATCTGCCCCACCACTGTACCCCCCTGCTCATCCGCACCACCACTGTACTACCCTGCTCATCAGCACCACCACTGTACTACCCTGCTCATCTGCACCACCACTGTACTACCCTGCTTATCTGCCCCACCACTGTACTACCCTGCTCATCTCCACCACCACTGTACCCCCCTGCTCATCTGCCCCACCACTGTACTACCCTGCTCATCTGCCCCACCACTGTAACCCCTGTACTTCTGCCCCACCACTGTAGTACCCTGCTCATCTGCCCCACCACTGTACTACCCTGCACATCTGCCCCCCACTGTACCCCCCTGCTCATCTGCACCACCACTGTACTACCCTGCTCATCTGCACCACCACTGTACCCCCCTGCTCATCTGCAGCACCACTGTACTTCCCTGCTCATCTGCCCCACCACTGTACTACCCTGCTCATCTGCCCCACCACTGTACTACCCTGCACATCTGCCCCACCACTGTACTACCCTGCTCATCTGCCCCACCACTGTACTACCCCTGCTCATCTGCCCCACCACTGTACTACCCTGCACATCTGCCCCACCACTGTACCCCTGCTCATCTGCCCCACCACTACTACCCTGCACATCTGCCCCACCACTGTACCACCCTGCTCATCTGTCCCACCACTGTAACCCCCTGCTCATCTGCCCCACCACTGTACTACCCTGCACATCTGCCCCACCACTGTAACCCCCTTTCTCATCTGCTCCACCACTGAACCATCTTCTCATCTGTCCTAACACTGAACTTATATGGTCATCTGCCCCACCACTGTAACCCCTTTCTCACCTGCCCCACAACTGTACCTCCTGCACATCTGTCCCACCACTGTACCCCCCCCCCTGCTCATGTGTTCCACTGATGTACCTCTTTTCCCCTCTGCACATCTGCCCCACCTCTGTACCCCCTGCTCCTCTGCCCCAACACTGAACCCCCCTGCTCATCTTTCCCACCATTCTAACCCCCCTGCTCATCTGCCCCATCGATTTACCCCTTTTCTCATCTGCCCCAACACTGTTCCTCCCTGCACATCTGCTCCACCGCTGTACCCCCACGCTCTTCTGCCCCACTACTGAATCACCTTCTCATCTGTCCTAACACTGAACCCATCTGCTGCACCACTGTAATTCGCTTTCTCATCTGCCCCACCACTGTACCTCCATGCACATATGTCTCACCTCTGTACCCCCCTGTTCTTCTGCCCCACCTCTGTTCCCCCTGCTCTCCTGCTCCACCACTGTTCCCCCCTGCTTATCTGCCCCACCAACACACCTCCTTTCACATCTGCCCCACTGCTCTACCCCCCTGCTTTTCTGCCCCAACACTGAACCCCCTTCTCATCTGGCCCATCACTGTAGAAAGCAAAGATGAGACAGATTTACCTGTCCTGGCACACTCATCCTGCTGATCCACCTCTCACATCCAGCCCACGTGCTTGTATGAGGTGTATGGGATGTATGTGATGTATGGGATGTATAGGATGTATGGGATGAATGTGATGTGTGTGGTGTATGTGATGTATGGGTTGAATGGGATGTATGGGATGAATGGGATGTGTGTGGTGTATGGGATGAATGTGATGTGTGTGGTGTATGGGATGAATGTGATGTATGGGATGAATGGGATGAATGGGATGTATGTGATAAATGTGATGTATGGGATGTATGTGACGTATGGGATGTATAGGATGAATGGGATGTATGGGATGAATTGGATTTATGGGACGTATGGGATGAATGGGATGTATGGGATGTATGGGATGAATTGGATTTATGGGACGTATGGGATGAATGGGATGTATGGGATGAATGGGATGTATGGGATGAATTGGATTTATGGGACGTATGGGATGAATGGGATGTATGGGATGAATGGGATGTATGGGATGAATTGGATTTATGGGACGTATGGGATGAATGGGATGTATGGGATGAATTGGATTTATGGGATGTATGGGATGGATGGGATGGATGGGATGTATGGGATGAATGGGATGTATGGGATGAATTGGATTTATGGGACGTATGGGATGAATGGGATGTATGGGATGAATGGGATGTGTGTGGTGTATGTGATGTATGGGATGTATGTTATGTGTGTGATGTATGGGATGAATGGGATGTATGGGATGTGTGTTGTGTATGTTATGTATGGGATGAATGGGATGTGTGTGGTGTATGTGATGTATGGGATGTATGTGATGTGTGTGATGTATGGGATGAATGGGATGTATGGGATGTGTGTTGTGTATGTTATGTATGGGATGAATGGGATGTGTGTGGTGTATGTGATGTATGGGATGTATGTGATGTGTGTGATGTATGGGATGAATGGGATGTATGGGATGTGTGTTGTGTATGTTATGTATGGGATGAATGGGATGTGGGATTGCAGGAACTTGGCTCTGGAACTATCTACTGATTCTCCCCCAACTATCTTCCCCACACTTCTTAATAAACTTATTCCATCCCCACACCTCCTATACTTTAACTTTCATTTGTATAATACTTTGTTTTCTGTATTCACTTTATATGATATAAACGTTTAAGATATGTTGTGTGTTACTTTTCATAACATAATCGCCTATGTGATGCATTACAAATGCCTGTTACCTTATATATACAAGAATGTTATTATCTTTCTTTGTAAACCTGAACTATATTTAACTCAAAACAATAAAATATTTTAAAAGAGAAAGTTATAGCGTCTACAAACTATGGGATATAAAATAGATTTTTTTTTTCACTAGCAATGGCTAAATGGTGATCAGCGACTTATAATGGGACTGCGATAGTGCGGCAGACAATCTGGCACTAACTGACGATTGGGAGGGGGGAACTGACTAACTGCCACCGACATCACAAGTGACACTAATATAGATACATATAGATTTGTATTTACTAGTAATGGCGGCGATCAGTGATTTTTAGCAGGACTGCGACATTGCAGCGGACAAATCTGACACTAAGTGACACTTTTTTGGGGACCAGTGACACCAATACAGTGATCAGTGCTAAAAATATGCACTGTCACTGTACTAATGACACTGGCAGGGAAGGGGTTAACATTAGGGGCAATCAAAGGCTTAAATGTGTTCCCTGCGAGTGCTTGCAAACTGTGGGGAAGGTGCTTTTACTGTGGGAAGGCAGAGATAAGTGTTCCTGCTTAGCAGAAACACAGGATCTCAGCCTTCCCTTGTCACAGAACGGCAATCTTCCTTGTTTACATAGGCAGATCGCCGTTTCACCTGTCTCCTGAGCCTCAACAGTGTCCATCAATGCAGCCTCACCAGCGCCCATCCAATAAAGCCCCCCCAGCGTCCATCAATGCAGCCTCACCAGCGCCCATCCAATAAAGCCTCCCCAGCGTCCATCAATGCAGCCTCACCAGCGCCCATCCAATAAAGCCTTTTCCAGCGCCCATCATTGCAGCCTCTTTAGCGCCCATCATTGCAGCCTCTCCAGCGTCCATCAAATGCAGCCTCACCAGCGCCCATCAAATGCAGCCTCACCAGTGCCCATCAAATGCAGCCTCACCAGCGCCCATCATTGCAGCATCACCCGCGCCCATCATTGCAGCATCACCAGTGCCCATCAATGCACCCTCTCCAGCGTCCATCAAATGCAGCCTCACCAGCGCCCATCAATTGCAGCATCACCAGTGCCCATCAATGCACCCTCTCCAGCGTCCATCAAATGCAGCCTCGCCAGCGCTCATCAAATGCAGCCTCGCCAGTGCCCATCAATGCAGCCTCACCAGCGCCCATCATTGCAGCATCACCCACGCCCATCATTGCGGCATCACCAGTGCCCATCAATGCAGCCTCACAGTGCCCATCAATGCAGCCTGAGGCAAAAAGGACAGACTAGAGGTCGACCGATATGGGTTTTTCTCTGGCCGATGCCGATATTTAGAAATTGCGGCGGCCGATGGCCGATATATGATGCCGATTTTTTTGGGCCGATATGTTAGGCCGATTTTTTATTTTTTTTGTCTTTTTTTGTCTTCATCTCATAAAATCTAACAGTTAAAACCTTTCACACGGGGGGGGGGGGGGGGGGGGGTTTTTCAGGCGCTTTTGGGCTAAAAATAGCGCCTGTAAAGTGCCTGCAAAACGGCTCCCCTGCAGTCGGCGATGCGCTGGCAGGACGTTAAAAAAAAAGTCCTGTAAGCAGCATCTTTGGAGCGGTGTATACCGCTCCTACGCCACTCCTGCACATTGAAATGAATGGACACCACTGCCGAAGCGCCTGCAATGCGATTTTAAATGCGCTTCATGGGCGCATTTAACCTCTTCCTTGGCCCTGCTAGTGGCTGAATAGCGCCGCTAAAATTACAATAAATCGCCCATAAAACTAGCAGCGTTTTACCGTCAATGCCTGCCAGTGTGTAAGCAGCCTTAAGTAATAAGTGATACAGAAAATTTCTTACATTTTATTAAACAAAACAAACCTCCAATCAGCTCACTTGTATATATAATTTAGATAAAAAAAAAAAAAAAAACGATATCTTAAATATTGAATTCCACCCGCACAAAAAAAATATTAAAAGTCAGCAGCTACAAATACTGCAGCTGCTGACTTTTAATAAATGGACACTTACCTGTTCCTGGTTCCAGCGGTGTCGGCAGAAGATGACGAGCGAGCGCTCGTCTCTCGGCTGCCCCCGCCACCATCCTCTGTCAGGGAATCGGGAAGTGAAGCGTTGCGGCTTCACTGCCCGGTTCCCTACTGCGCATGCGCGATGCACGTCTTTATTGGTCCCCGTTATGTCCTGGGAACTGTGTTTTTCCCAAGACACAACGGGGGGGGGATGGGGGCGGGCAGCTGCGGATAGGGGTGGGGCAGCTGCGGCTAGCTAGTCCCGAAAGTGGGTGCAGATACCTGTATTATCCAGGTACCTGCACCCTCCTCCCCCCTGAAAGGTGCCAATTGTGGCACCGGAGGGGGGGAGGAATCCGATAAGAGGAAGTTCCACTTTAGGGTGGAGCTCCGCTTTAAATACACAAAATCAGGTAATCCAAACTTTTGGACAAAAAAAAAAATGGGCTAACTTTACTGTTTTTTTTTTTTTTTTTTTAAATCATTAGTGTATTTTTTACCAAAAAAAAAAGCGTTTGAAAGAACGCTGCGCAAATACCATGTGACATAAAATATTGCAACAACCACTATTTTATTCCCTAGGGTCTCTGCTAAAAAAATATATATATATAATTTTTGGGGGTTCTAAGTGCTTTTCTGGCAGAAAATACAGGATTTTTACTTGTAAGCAACAAGTGTCAGAAAAGATTTATGCCGCGTACACACGATCGGAATTCTCGTCGGAAGAAACTCTGACTGTTTTTCCAACGGAATTTCGCTCAAGCTGTCTTGCCTACACGCGGTCACACCAAATTCCAACGGTCTGTAACACAGCGGCATAAAACACATTCGACAGCACTATAAAAGGGAAGTTTAATGCTTCCGAGCATGCGACAAATTGTTTCCGAGCATGCGTCGGAATTTTGCGTGTAGGAATTGCATACACACGATCGGAAAATCCGATAGAAAGGTTTTCCGTCGGAAAAATTAAGAACAGGTTCTCAATCCAAAGTCCGTCGGAAATTCCAACAGAAAAAGACCGATGGGCGTACACACGGTCGGAAAATCCGATGAAAAGCTCCCATCGGACTGTTTCCATCGGAAATTCCGACCGTGTGTACGCCGCATTAGTTTTTAAATGGTTAAACTGAGAACTTCTCCACATGGCGTTCAGTCCATTGATAAGAAGAAACATTGTATCTTTTTGGTCTTTTCTTGGCAGAATGCCCAGAGAGGAGACAAGTCGCTCCAGGGGAAGACTCAGGCAACTTGCATTGACTTCTATTAGGCTGCATTCATACCTGAGCGTAGCGTTTTCAGGCAGAAAGTCGCTCAAATTAATGGCGTTTTTTACCGCAATTTTGCTGCGTTTTATACGGCGTTTTCCCGCGATTTTGTGCAGGGCAAAAGGTCACCAATGTAAAAAGAAGAAAAACGCCCAAATCTGCCCGATTCGAGTGACAAAAAAGGGTCCGGAACTTGTTTGAGCTTCAGGCGTTGGGCTTCAGGCGACATGTGAACCATCTCCATAGAGAATAATGGATTTTTTCCCCTCCAGCGTTTTGTACCTTCAGGCTTCAGGCGACAAAACGCTCAGGTGTGAATGGGGCCTTACAGAAGTCCTTTTCAAGTCGCGCTGAAGTTATAATCAGCCTTTTTTATCAGCACAATCGGCCGATGCCGATTAAATAAAAAACGCCAAATATCGGCTGATATATCAATCGACCTCTAGACCAGACTCCTCGGTACAAGGACAGATCATTCTTTATACACCAAATACATTTACATGTGAATCTGCAATAATGCAACCTCAGACAGTGACAGTATTTCAGTATCTCAGTGATGCTGAGACTTACCGTATATACTCGAGTATAAGCGGACCCGAATATAAGCCGAGGCACCTAATTTTACCACAAAAAAATGGGAAAACTTATTGACTCGAGTATAAGCCTAGGGTGAGAAATGCGCAGCTACTGTAAGTGGAAAAGAGGGTCAACAATGCCCATTTGCAGCCTCACTGTGCCCATTTGCAGCCTCACTGTGCCCATTTGCAGCCACACTGTGCCCATTTGCAGCCATAGGTCCCTGAACTTCAAACTTGGTAGTTAAGGGTTCCTAGATGCCCCCTAGCTGCAGACAAAATTTGGGGTCTCTGGACCCAAAGGGTCCCGAAATGACATTGCTGCAGATGGACACAGTTGACCGACTTTGGGGCCCCCGTATCTCGGGGCCACTTGGTGCTAGGAACCCCACACCAAATTTGCACACCAAATTTGGGGTTCATAGCACCAAGTGGCCCCCGAGATACGGGGCCCCAAAGTCGGGTCAGAAAATGTCAAGCACTTTTCTGCAGCAGAGAATGACATTTTCCGAACCGACTTTGGGGCCCCGTATCTCGGGGGCCACTTGGTGCTTGGTTATGTTGTAGTGTTGGTTCCACTAGGTTTGCACACACCAAATTTGGGGTTCCTAGCACTAAGTGTCCCCGAGATACGGGGCCGCAAAGTCGGGTCGGAATTTTTTTTTTTCTGCAGAAAAGTGCTTGACTCGAGTATAAGCCGAGGGGGGCACTTTCAGCACAAAAAAATGTGTTGAAATACTCGGCTTATACTCGAGTATATACGGTAGTTGCTTGCTGCAGAGAGAGGAGAGTAGGGACACCAGTGGCTGGGCGCCCTAGGCGGCTGCCTAGTTTGCCGAGTGGAACCACCGGCCCTGTATACGGTCAGCAAGCGAGATAAACGAAACATTTTGATTGCAATTCTGCCAGTGTACGGGGCAGCTTTAGGCTTGGTTCACACCTACAGATGATACTGATCACCGGCACGTTCTCGCACATCGCATGTAGGGAAGGCCAATCATCTTAATAACTTGCTCTAGGCACGAGAAATGCAAAAAAGAAGTCCCTATGGTTTGATTTACACCTACAGATGCGACTGAGCGTGCGCGCGTCTCCTTTGCGTTTTAAGCGCGTTCTCACGTGTCAGGTTGTGGGGCAACCCAACTCATTTTAACTTCTTTCCCTAAGCGCAAGAAATGCAGGAAAATAAGTCCCCCAGGTTGGGTTTACATCTACAGATGTGACCGAGCGTGCGTGCGTTTTCCGTGCGTTTTCACCAAGTTTCTTTACACATCACATGTAGGGCAACCCATTAGTGTTAATGTCCTGCCCTACGCGGAAAAGAAGTCCCTGTGGCTCAGTTTACATCTACATTTCAATGGGCTGTCCTACGTGCGAGCACGAGCAACACAGAGAAGAAGTCTCCGACTCTTTTCCAAAAGCACGACAAACTCAGCACTGTGGGGTTCGGCACGTGCAAAGCCGTGTGCACCAGCAGGTGGATGGGGGTGCCATAAACAACTAATGTCACCACTGCGTGTCTACTAAAGGCCAACGCGTTTCTCTGTGTGTTCGTTGTTCCTTACATATATATATATATACTATATTTTCAAAAGTATTGGGACGCCTGCCTTTACACACACATGAACTTTAACCACTTTCAGCCCCGGACCAATTGGCAGCCAAAGGACCAGGCCCCTTTTTGCGATTCGGCACTGCGTCGCTCTAACTGACAATTGCGCGGTCGTGCGACGTGGCTCCAAAACAAAATTGGCGTCCTTTTTTTCCCACAAATAGAGCTTTCTTTTGGTGGTATTTGATCGCCTCTGCGGTTTTTATTTTTTGCGCTATAAACAAAAATAGAGCGACAATTTTGAAAAAAATGCATTATTTTTAGCTTTTTGCTATAATAAATATCCCCAAAAATATATAAAAAATAATTTTTTCCTCAGTTTAGGCCGATACGTATTCTTCTACATATTTTTGGTAAAAAAAAATCGCAATTAGCGATTATTGATTGGTTTGCGCAAAAGTTATAGCGTTTACAAAATAGGGGATAGTTTTATGCCACTTTTATTAATAATTTTTGTTTTACTAGTAATGGCGGCGATCAGCGATTTTTATTGTGACTGCGACATTATGGCGGACACATCGGACATTTTTGACACATTTTTGGGACCATTGTCATTTATACAGAAATCAGTGCTATTTAAATGCATTGATTCCTACGTAAATGACACTGGCAGTGAAGGAGTTAACCACTAGGGGGCGGGGAGGGGTTAAGTGTGACCTATGTGTTTTTTTTTTTTACTGTAGGGGGGCGTGGCTTGGCGTGTGACATCACTGATCGTCTTTCCCTATGACAGGGAACAGACGATCAGTGACAGCCTCACTAGGAAGCGCGGGGAGAGGTTTTTTTACACAGACCTCTCCCCGTTCTTCAGCTCTGTGACCCGATCGCGGGACACCGGCAGGGATCGGGTCTGCGGGTCCCGTGGCCACAGAGCTCAGGAACGGGTCACGAGCGCGCCGATGGCTGGGCTCTTAAAGAGCAACATACCTGTACGTTGATGTGCCCAGCCGTGCCATTCTGTCAACGGAAATGTGCAGGAGGCGGTCCTTAAGTGGTTAATGGCATCCCAGTCTTAGTCCGTAGGGTCCAATATTGAGTTTTCCCACCCTTTACAGCTATAACAGCTTCAACTCTTCTGGGAAGGCCGTCCACAAGGTTTAGGAGTGTGTCTATGGGAATGTTTGACCATTCTTCCAGAAGCGCATTTGTGAGGTCAGGCACTGAGGTTGGACGAGAAGGCCTGGCTCACAGTTTGCGCTCTAATTCATCCCAAAGGTGTTCTATCGGGTTGAGGTCAGGACTCTGTGCAGGTCAGTCAAGTTCCTCCACCCCGAACTCGCTCATCCATGTCTTTTATGGACCTTCCTTATATCATTGCCCCCCCCCCTTCCTTATATCAGTTCCCCCCTCTTGTATCAGTGTGCACCCCCTTATATCAGTGTCCCCCCCTCCTTATATCATTGTGCCCCCCCCTTAAATCAGTGTCCCCCTTATATCAGTGTCCCCTCTCCTTATATCAGTGTCCCCCCCTCCTTATATCAGTGTCCCTCCTTATATCAGTGTCCCCCCTCCTTATATCAATGTCACCCCCTCCTTATATCAGTGTCCCCCCTCCTTATATCAGTGTTCCCCCTCCTTATATCAGTGTCCCCCCTCCTTATATCAGTGTCCCCCGTTCCTTATATCAGTTTCCCCCTTATATCAGTGTTTCCTCTCCTTATATCAGTGTCCCCCCTCCTTATATGAGTGTCCGCCCTCCTTATATCAGTGTCCCCCTTTCCTTATATCATTGTCCCCCCCTTATATCATTGTCCCCCCCTTATATCAGTGTCCGCCCTCCTTATATCAGTGTCCCCCCCTCCTTATATCAGTGTCCCCCCTTCCTTATATCATTGTCCCCCTTTCCTTATATCATTGTCCCCCTTTCCTTATATCATTGTCCCCCCCTTATATCAGTGTCCGCCCTCCTTATATCAGTGTCCCCCCCTCCTTATATCAGTGTCCCCCCTTCCTTATATCATTGTCCCCCCCTTATATCAGTGTCCGCCCTCCTTATATCAGTGTCCCCCCTTCCTTATATCAGTGTCCCCCCCTCCTTATATCAGTGTCCCCCTTCCTTATATCATTGTCCCCCCCTTATATCAGTGTCCCCCCCTTCCTTATATCAGTGCCCCCCCTCCTTATATCAGTGTCCCCCCCTCCAGTGGTGTAACTAGAACCTTCAGGGCCCCGGTGCAAGAAACCATGAAGGGCCCCCCTGAACCCCAGCCGAGGCCCTTCCCTCCGAGTCCGGTGGTGGAACTCCAGGGCTCGGTCACAGGTACGACTTTTGTGAGCCCTGTAGTTCCACCACTGGTATCAGCAGTTTTTTTTTAATTATTTTTTACAATTTTTTTAGGAGTCCTGTTGGGGGACTTTGGTGAGATATCAGAGGTCTAAACAGACCTATGATGTTACCACTTTGAGACAAAGAGGAAGAAGGGAAATTGGGACCCTGTCCTCTGGGGAGAAGTGGGCCCTGTCCCCAGGAGAGATTGGGTCCTTGTCCTTAGGGGAGATGGGGTCCCTGTCCCCACGTAAGTAGGAGTCCCTGTCCCTAAGGGAAATGGGGTCCCTGTCCCTAAGGGAAATGGGGTCACTGTCCCTATGGGAGATGGGGTCCCTGTCCCCAGGGGAGAGATGGGGTTCCTGACCTTAGGGGAGATATGGGGTCCTTGTCCTCAGGTGAGAAGGGGTCCTTGTCCCCAAGGAAAATGGGGTCCCTGTCCTCTGGGGAGAAGTGGGTCCTGTCCCCAGGGGAAATGGGGTCCCTGTCCTTAGGGAATATGGGATCCCTGTCCCCATGTGAGAAGGGGTTCCTGCCCCCAAGGGAAATGGGATTCCTGTCCTCTGGGGAGAAGTGGGCCCTGTTCACAGGGGAGATGGGGTCCCCTAACCGCCTATGCTGCCCGGGCCATATGTAGAGGGGGCGGCATGGGCCCCTTGCAGCACAAGGCCCGGTTGCGCTTGCAACTGCTGCACCGCATATAGTTACGCCCCTGCCCCCCTCCTTATATCAGTGTCCCCCCTTCCTTATATCATTGTCCCCCCTTATATCAGTGTCCCCCCTTCCTTATATCATTGTCCCCCCTTATATCAGTGTCCCCCCTTCCTTATATCATTGTCCCCCCTTATATCAGTGTCCCCCCTTCCTTATATCAGTGTCCCCCCTCCTTATATCAGTGTCCCCCCCTTCCTTATATCAGTGTCCCCCCCTCCTTATATCAGTGTCCCCCCTTCCTTATATCATTGTCCCCCCCTTATATCAGTGTCCCCCCTTCCTTATATCATTGTCCCCCCTTATATCAGTGTCCCCCCTTCCTTATATCAGTGTCCCCCCCTCCTTATATCAGTGTCCCCCCCTTCCTTATATCAGTGTCCCCCCCTCCTTATATCAGTGTCCCCCTTCCTTATATCATTGTCCCCCCCTCCTTATATCAGTGTCCCCCCCTTCCTTATATCAGTGTCCCCCCTCCTTATATCAGTGTCCCCCCTTCCTTATATCATTGTCCCCCCTTATATCAGTGTCCCCCCTTCCTTATATCATTGTCCCCCCTTATATCAGTGTCCCCCCTTCCTTATATCAGTGTCCCCCCCTCCTTATATCAGTGTCCCCCCCTCCTTATATCAGTGTCCCCCCCTTCCTTATATCAGTGTCCCCCCCTCCTTATATCAGTGTCCCCCCTTCCTTATATCATTGTCCCCCCTTATATCAGTGTCCCCCCTTCCTTATATCAGTGTCCCCCCCTCCTTATATCAGTGTCCCCCCTTCCTTATATCAGCGTCCCCCCTTATATCAGTTCCCCCCTCTTGTATCAGTGTGCAACCCCCTTATATTATTGACCCCCCTTCCTTAAATCAGTGCCCCCCCCTTATATCAGTGCCCCCCTCCCCCTCCTTATATGGGTCCCCCCCATATATACATCTATATATAAATATATATCAGTGCCCCCCTCTTACCTGATGCCGCATGGCTGTATCCCGGGACCCGGTAGGCGGAGTAACAATGAAGGGGAAGTTCTCTTCTACTCCTACTGTAAGCTAGGAGGGGCGGGGCAAACCCTGATCTGATTGGTTGTTAGGATTTGGATGCCGACGGATGCCTGGCAACCCCGGTCTGCAGGGGAGGAGGAAGGTGATTGGTGTCAGAGCCTCTCTCTGCAGACACTGGAGATCAATTGTCCGATCTGTGCCGCCAGAACTGCACTGCCTGGGGGAGGGGCACTGTCCTCCATGTGTGCAGTGTGGGGGTACAGGGGGAGGGGCACTGTCCTCCATGTGTGCAGTGTAGGGGTACAGGGGGAGGGGCACTGTCCTTCATGTGTGCAGTGTGGGGGGGTACAGGGGGAGGGGCACTGTCCTCCCTGTGTGCAGTGTGGGGGTACAGGGGGAGGGGCACTGTCCTCCATGTGTGCAGTGTGGGGGTACAGGGGGAGGGGCACCGTCCTCCCTGTGTGCAGTGTGGGGGTACAGGGGGAGGGGCACCGTCCTCCCTGTGTGCAGTGTGGGGGTACAGGGGGAGGGGCACTGTCCTCCATGTGTGCAGTGTGGGGGTACAGGGGGAGGGGCACTGTCCTCCATGTGTGCAGTGTGGGGGTACAGGGGGAGGGGCACTGTCCTCCATGTGTGCAGTGTGGGGGTACAGGGGGAGGGGCACCGTCCTCCCTGTGTGCAGTGTGGGGGTACAGGGGGAGGGGCACTGTCCTCCATGTGTGCAGTGTGGGGGTACAGGGGGAGGGGCACCGTCCTCCATGTGTGCAGTGTGGGGGTACAGGGGGAGGGGCACTGTCCTCCATGTGTCCCGTGTGGGGGTACAGGGGGAGGGGCACTGTCCTTCATGTGTCCCGTGTGGGGGTACAGGGGGAGGGGCACTGTCCTTCATGTGTGCGGTGTGGGGGGTACAGGGGGAGGGGCACCGTCCTCCCTGTGTGCAGTGTGGGGGTACAGGGGGAGGGGCACTGTCCTCCATGTGTGCAGTGTGGGGGGTACAGGGGGAGGGGCACTGTCCTCCATGTGTGCAGGGGGAGGGGCACTGTCCTCCATGTGTGCAGTGTGGGGGTACAGGGGGAGGGGCACTGTCCTCCCTGTGTACAGGGGGAGGGGCACTGTCCTCCATGTGTGCAGTGTGGGGGTACAGGGGGAGGGGCACTGTCCTCCCTGTGTGCAGTGTGGGGGGTACAGGGGGAGGGGCACTGTCCTCCATGTGTGCAGTGTGGGGGGTACAGGGGGAGGGGCACTGTCCTCCATGTGTGCAGTGTGGGGGGTACAGGGGGAGGGGCACTGTCCTCCATGTGTGCAGTGTGGGGGGTACAGGGGTAGGGGCACTGTCCTCCATGTGTGCAGTGTGGGGGTACAGGGGGAGGGGCACTGTCCTTCATGTGTGCAGTGTGGGGGTACAGGGGGAGGGGCACTGTCCTCCATGTGTGCAGTGTGGGGGGTACAGGGGGAGGGGCACACTCTGCAGGAGAGTGATAAGGGTCCATGCACAGGATAGTCATAAGTTAAATCCGCTGTCATCATTATTATTATATAATATTATTATTATTATTTTCTGCCATCTGTGTCAATTTGTGAGATTTCCCTTCACTTCCTGTCTTGTGGACTCAACAGGAAATGAGAGAACAAGTGTCCCCATTGGATGATTTCCCCTCTCTTCCTGTTCTGGTGACAAACCCCCCCCCCCACCACGCAGCAAAAGCGGTGTGTATTTTAAAAGCAAGTCATAAACCCCCCATGTGACGCGGACATGTTTTGGTATCTCAGGAATTCGGGCAGAGAGAATATATTCTTCATTTTATTCCAGCGGGAAAATGTCCTCAATTCCTAACATTGCTCTAATATTTTCTCTGAATGATACAAGTCCGATCTGGATGACATTCCTCTGGCTCTATGCACTGTGTATTGTAGGTGTTTGTCATTTTTTATAAATTTTTTTCATACATAAAATCCAGTTTTTACTTTTTTCATCCTTTTCCCCATTCGTTTTGCGGATCTCCTCCAGTCACTTCTAATCTACAATTGCTCCAGTGCCGGTGTCCCGTCATATTATGTCCCCCATCGGAAAGTGTCCGCTGTGTACTGCCAAGGACAACGAGATTCCGGAAATAGCCGAAGATGAACGGCGCCTGCGCCGCAAGTCCACTTTCAAGCCCCACCATCCAAGTGGACATAGAGTTTGAATAAAAAAGAGCCCGAAGCGTGGCGAGCGAACCGAGCCTGCGGGGGGCCCTCTAAGTTTGTGTAGCCCTATGTCCGCTTGGATGGTGGGGCTTACACCTCGACTCACGGCGCAGGCGCTGTTCATCTTCAGCGATTTTCCGAAACTCCTTCTGCTCCGTACTGCGCATGCGCAGTGCGGGGCGGACACTTTATGATGGCCGGACTATTGGTGACAGAACACCGGCTGCATTGCTCTGGACCGGCTTCCTGACAGCGGAGGACCATGCCTGTGCAATGTGTGTTGATGTACCTGCTTGTAGTCACCACCAGGGGGTCGTCTGTAAGGTGACAACGCAGAAGCACAACTGAAAGATGAACAATGTGTTGTCACCCTACAACAGGATCTCCTCCGGCCACTTCCTGTCTACAAGCACCACAGTGTCGGCTGCATTGCTCTGGACCGGCTTCCTGACTGGTGGACCGCGCCTGAGCAATGTGTGTTGGCTTGCCGGAGTAACGACATATTCGGCAAGCCCATCACAGTTTGCTACAGAAGTGACGTTCTGTCGCCGCCATCTTGCTACACCCCACACTCGTCCACAGTAAGGATACACTAAGGCTGGATTCACACCTATGGCATTTTTAGTGCTTTTTGCATTTTGCAGATTTGCACCACAGAACGTGGTCCATAGGAAACCATGTTAAATGGACTGTAGCGGAAATCTGAAAAATTCATAGGTGTGAATCAGGCCTTAGAAGGGGGAAAGCGGACATCTTGGTACACCCACCGGAGTTTTGCATTTTAGACGTATTTATAACAGTAAGGTGAGTTTATATAGTGAAATACAGGACTTAGAACTCCGTCTGACTGGTTAGATCTTGAATTTTAAAAGCAGCGGCAAACCCTCCTCGTCTCACAGGTTTGCTGATCTGACAGAAGTTTGCTGCTTTTAAAATTCAACATCGAACCAGTCAGACGGAGTTCTAAGTCCTGTATTTCACTACAGAAACTCACTTTACTGTTATAAATACGTCTAAAATACAAAACTCCGGTGGGTGTACCAAGATGTCCGCTTTCCCCCTTCTTAGTGTATCCTTACTGTGGATGAGTGTGGGGTGTACCAAGATGTCCGCTTTCCCCTTTCTTAGTGTATCCTTACTGTGGATGAGTGTGGGGTGTACCAAGATGTCAGCTTTCCCCCTTCTTAGTGTATCCTTACTGTGGATGAGTGTGGGGTGTACCAAGATGTCCGCTTTCCCCTTTCTTAGTGTATCCTTACTGTGGACGAGTGTGGGGTGTAGCAAGATGGCGGCGACGGAACGTCACTTCCGTAGCAAACTGCGATGGGTTCGCCGAATATGTCATTACACCTGCTTGTAATCACCACCAGGGGGTCGTCTGAGACAAGGTGACAACGCAGAAGCACAATTGAGAGACGAACAATGTGTTGTCACCCTACAACAGGATCTCCTCCAGCCACTTCCTGTCTACAAGCACCACAGTGCCAGCTACATTGCTCTGGACTGGCTTCCTGACTGTTGGACCGTGCCTGAGCAATGTGTGTTGGCTTGCCGGTGTAACGACATATTCGGCGACCCATCGCAGTTTGCTACGGAAGTGACGTTCCATTGCCGCCATCTTGCTACACCCCACACTCGTCCACAGTAAGGATACACTAAGAAGGGGGAAAGCGGACATCTTGTTACACCCACCGGAGTTTTGCATTTTAGACGTATTTATAACAGTAAAGTCAGTTTATATAGTGAAATACAGGACTTACAACTCCGTCTGACTACTTAGATCTTGAATTTTAAAAGCAGCGGCATCCCTGCTCATCTCACAGGTTTGCTGATCTGGCAGAAGTCCGCTGCTTTTAAAATTCAACATCTAACCAGTCAGACGGAGTTGTAAGTCCTGTATTTCACTATAGAAACTCACGTTACTGTTATAAATATGTCTAAAATGCAAAACTCCGGTGGGTGTACCAAGATGTCTGCTTTCCCCTTTCTTAGTGTATCCTTACTGTGGACGAGTGTGGGGTGTAGCAAGATGGCGGCGACGGAATGTCACTTCCGTAGCAAACTGCGATGGGTTCGCCGAATATGTCGTTACACCTGCTTGTAATCACCACCAGGGGGTCGTCTGAGACAAGGTGACAACGCAGAAGCACAACTGAGAGACGAACAATGTGTTGTCACCCTACAACAGGATCTCCTCCAGCCACTTCCTGTCTACAAGCACCACAGTGCCAGCTACATTGCTCTGGACTGGCTTCCTGACTGTTGGACCGTGCCTGAGCAATGTGTGTTGGCTTGCCGGTGTAGCGAGATATTCGGCGACCCATCGCAGTTTGCTACGGAAGTGACGTTCCATTGCCGCCATCTTGCTACACCCCACACTCGTCCACAGTAAGGATACACTAAGAAGGGGGAAAGCGGACATCTTGTTACACCCACCGGAGTTTTGCATTTTAGACGTATTTATAACAGTAAAGTCAGTTTATATAGTGAAATACAGGACTTACAACTCCGTCTGACTACTTAGATCTTGAATTTTAAAAGCAGCGGCATCCCTGCTCATCTCACAGGTTTGCTGATCTGGCAGAAGTTCACTGCTTTTAAAATTCAACATCTAACCAGTCAGACGGAGTTGTAAGTCCTGTATTTCACTATAGAAACTCACGTTACTGTTATAAATATGTCTAAAATGCAAAACTCCGGTGGGTGTACCAAGATGTCCGCTTTCCCCTTTCTTAGTGTATCCTTACTGTGGACGAGTGTGGGGTGTACCATGATGTCCGCTTCCCCCCTTCTTAGTGTATCCTTACTGTGGACGAGTGTGGGGTGTAGCAAGATGGCGGCGACAGAACGTCACTTGCATAGCAAACTGCGATGGGTTTGCCGAATATGTCGTTACACCTGCTTGTAATCACCACCAGGGGGTTGTCTGAGACGGGGTGACAACGCAGGAGCACATTTGAGAGACAGGAAGTAAGCGTTGTCACCCTACAGCAGGCTCTCCTCCAGCCAGTTCCTGTCTACAAGTACCACAGTGTCGGCTAAATTGCTCTGGACCGGCTTCCTGACAGCGGTGGACCATCCATGGCTGTGCAATATGTGTTGGCGTGCCTGCTTGTAGTCACCACCAGGGGGGGGGGTCTTTATCAGTGGTAGGGGGCGCTAAAGTGCAATAATCAGTGAAATGTCACAAACTTCAAATAAACCTTTATAATTCCAACTTGATATACATAATAAAGTGCACCGTGCTTAATAGGTGAATATACAGTGAAAATCAATCAGTAATCAATAAATCCTTCAAAAGTCCATCAATTCTCCTGTGATATATTGCCAGATCATAACACCATCTCCCCATAGGCAGTAATCTTTGCAGTTGCACCCGATGTGTGTGGTTGAGGTTTCCTACTCATCAAAAAGACGCGACCTCTTTCACTAAAAAGGTCGGATTAAGCTTGGTTTGTGGGACTTTAACCACCTCAATACCGGGCACTTTTACCCCCTTTCCTGCCCAGGCCATTTTTCAGCTTTCAGCGCTGTCGCACTTTGAATGACAATTGCGCAGTCATGCTACACTGTAACCATGTGAAGTTTCGCCTATCTGTGCCCACCAGTGCCGCCTATCTGTGCCCACCAGTTCTGCCTATCTGTTCCCACCAGTGCTGCTTATCTGTGCCCAGTGTCACCTATCAGTGCCCATAAGTTTCACTCCTTATGGGCACTCCTTATGGGCACTCCACAGTGCTCATTCACTCCTTGATTATTTCCCACCTTGACTACTGCAACTCCCTCCTTAATGGCCGACCCTTACACAGGCTCCTCCCTCTTCAGTCTATTATGAATTCTGCTGCTAGACTAATACAGCTCACTAACCTATCCGTGACTGCCACCCCTCTCTGCCAATCCTTCACTGGCTTCCCCTACCCCACCGTGAAAAATTCAAAATGCCAACCACAACATACAAAGCCATCCACAACATCTCCCCCATCTACATCACCAACCTCATCTGCAGATATCGCCCAAATCGTCCCCTCCACTCCTCCCAGGACCTCCTGTTCTCCAGCTCCCTTGTTACCTCCTCCCATGTTCGCCTTCAGGACTTCTCCAGAGCCTCTCCCATCCTCTGGAACTCCCTGCCCCATTATGTCCGATCAGCCCCTACCCTGTCCACCTTTAGGAGATCCCTGAAAACTCATTTATTCAGGGAAGCCTATCCCACAGCCACCTAACTGTCTCCGATCAACCCCCCATCAAATCATTCTCTGCAGCTATTACCTTTTGTACCACCACCCCGTCCCTTTAGAATGTAAGCGCTACGAGCCGGGCCCTCCTGTACCTTCTGTATTGTACTGTAATTGTGTTGTCCCCCCTTTACATTGTAAAGAGCTGCGTAAACTGTTGGCGCCATATAAATTGTGTATAATAATAAGTGCGGCATATTCGTGCCGCCTCATCTGTGCCCATAAGTGCCACCTCATCAGTGCCCATCAGTGCAGCCTATCAGTGCCCATCAGTGAGGGAGAAAAAATACTTATTTACAATATTTACTGACAGAGACTAAGAAAAACATTTTTTTTTTTCAAAATTGTTGGTCTTTTTTATTTATTTTTTTAGGAAAAAACTAAAAACCCAGTAGTGATTAAATACAACCAAAAGAAAGCTCTATTTGTATGAAGAAAATGATAACAATTTCACATGTGTACAGTGTTGTATGACTGCGTAATTGTCATTCAAAGTGTGACAGCTCTGAAAGCTATATCTAAAAATCTAAAGGAGATTGTACAATCAGATTGTATAGTGTATAGCCACACCTAAAATTACTAGTTGCGATGTACTATGCCCTGCTCATCTGTCCCACGTCTGTACTATACCCTCCTCATCTGTCCCACGTCTGTACTATACCCTGCTCATCTGTCCCACGTCTGTACTATACCCTGCTCATCTGTCTCACGTCTGTACTATACCCTGCTCATCTGTCCCACGTCTGTACTATACCCTCCTCATCTGTCCCACGTCTGTACTATACCCTGCTCATCTGTCCCACGTCTGTACTATACCCTGCTCATCTGTCCCCCGTCTGTACTATACCCTGCTCATCTGTCTCACGTCTGTACTATACCCTGCTCATCTGTCCCACGTCTGTACTATACCCTGCTCATCTGTCCCACGTCTGTACTATACCCTGCTCATCTGTCCCACGTCTGTACTATACCCTGCTCATCTGTCCCACGTCTGTACTATACCCTGCTCATCTGTCCCACGTCTGTACTATACCCTGCTCATCTGTCCCACCTCTGTACTATACCCTGCTCATCTGTCTCACGTCTGTACTATACCCTCCTCATCTGTCTCACGTCTGTACTATACCCTCCTCATCTGTCTCACGTCTGTACTATACCCTGCTCATCTGTCCCACGTCTGTACTATACCCTGCTCATCTGTCCCACGTCTGTACTATACCCTGCTCATCTGTCCCACGTCTGTACTATACCCTGCTCATCTGTCTCACGTCTGTACTATACCCTCCTCATCTGTCCCACGTCTGTACTATACCCTCCTCATCTGTCCCACGTCTGTACTATACCCTGCTCATCTGTCCCACGTCTGTACTATACCCTGCTCATCTGTCCCACATCTGTACTATACCCTGCTCATCTGTCCCACGTCTGTACTATACCCTGCTCATCTGTCCCACGTCTGTACTATGCCCTCCTCATCTGTCCCACGTCTGTACTATACCCTGCTCATCTGCCCCACGTCTGTACTATACCCTGCTCATCTGTCCCACGTCTGTACTATACCCTGCTCATCTGTCCCACGTCTGTACTATACCCTGCTCATCTGTCCCACGTCTGTACTATGCCCTGCTCATCTGTCCCACGTCTGTACTATGCCCTGCTCATCTGTCCCACGTCTGTACTATACCCTGCTCATCTGTCCCACGTCTGTACTATACCCTCCTCATCTGTCCCACGTCTGTAATATGCCCTGCTCATCTGTCCCACGTCTGTACTATACCCTGCTCATATGTCCCACGTCTGTACTATACCCTGCTCATCTGTCCCACGTCTGTACTATGCCCTGCTCATCTGTCCCACGTCTGTACTATACCCTGCTTATCTGTCCCACGTCTGTACTATACCCTCCTCATCTGTCCCACGTCTGTAATATGCCCTGCTCATCTGTCCCACGTCTGTACTATACCCTGCTCATATGTCCCACGTCTGTACTATACCCTGCTCATCTGTCCCACGTCTGTACTATACCCTGCTCATCTGTCCCACGTCTGTACTATACCCTGCTCATCTGTCCCACGTCTGTACTATGCCCTGCTCATCTGTCCCACGTCTGTACTATGCCCTGCTCATCTGTCCCACGTCTGTACTATACCCTCCTCATCTGTCCCACGTCTGTAATATGCCCTGCTCATCTGTCCCACGTCTGTACTATACCCTGCTCATATGTCCCACGTCTGTACTATACCCTGCTCATCTGTCCCACGTCTGTACTATGCCCTGCTCATCTATCCCACGTCTGTACTATGCCCTGCTCATCTATCCCACGTCTGTACTATGCCCTGCTCATCTGTCCCACGTCTGTACTATACCCTGCTCATCTGTCCCACGTCTGTACTATACCCTGCTCATCTGTCCCACGTCTGTACTATACCCTGCTCATCTATCCCACGTCTGTACTATGCCCTGCTCATCTATCCCACGTCTGTACTATGCCCTGCTCATCTGTCCCACGTCTGTACTATACCCTGCTCATCTGTCCCACGTCTGTACTATACCCTGCTCATCTGTCCCACGTCTGTACTATACCCTGCTCATCTATCCCACGTCTGTACTATACCCTGCTCATCTGTCCCACGTCTGTACTAGACCCTGCTCATCTGTCCCACGTCTGTACTATACCCTGCTTATCTGTCCCACATCTGTACTATACCCTGCTCATCTGTCCCACGTCTGTACTATACCCTGCTCATCTATCCCACGTCTGTACTATGCCCTGGTCATCTATCCCACGTCTGTACTATGCCCTGCTCATCTGTCCCACGTCTGTACTATGCCCTGCTCATCTGTCCCACGTCTGTACTATAACCTCCTCATCTGTCCCACGTCTGTACTATGCCCTGCTCATCTATCCCACGTCTGTACTATGCCCTGCTCATCTATCCCACGTCTGTACTATGCCCTGCTCATCTGTCCCACGTCTGTACTATACCCTGCTCATCTGTCCCACGTCTGTACTATACCCTGCTCATCTGTCCCACGTCTGTACTATACCCTGCTCATCTATCCCACGTCTGTACTATGCCCTGCTCATCTATCCCACGTCTGTACTATGCCCTGCTCATCTGTCCCACGTCTGTACTATACCCTGCTCATCTGTCCCACGTCTGTACTATACCCTGCTCATCTGTCCCCCGTCTGTACTATACCCTGCTCATCTGTCCCCCGTCTGTACTATACCCTGCTCATCTGTCCCCCGTCTGTACTATACCCTGCTCATCTGTCCCACGTCTGTACTATACCCAGCTCATCTGTCCCACGTCTGTACTATACCCTGCTCATCTGTCCCACGTCTGTACTATACCCTGCTCATCTGTCCCACGTCTGTACTATGCCCTGCTCATCTATCCCACGTCTGTACTATGCCCTGCTCATCTATCCCACGTCTGTACTATGCCCTGCTCATCTGTCCCACGTCTGTACTATACCCTGCTCATCTGTCCCACGTCTGTACTATACCCTGCTCATCTGTCCCACGTCTGTACTATACCCTGCTCATCTATCCCACGTCTGTACTATGCCCTGCTCATCTGTCCCACGTCTGTACTATGCCCTGCTCATCTGTCCCACGTCTGTACTATACCCTGCTCATCTGTCCCACGTCTGTACTATACCCTGCTCATCTGTCCCACGTCTGTACTATACCCTGCTCATCTATCCCACGTCTGTACTATACCCTGCTCATCTGTCCCACATCTGTACTATACCCTGCTCATCTGTCCCCCGTCTGTACTATACCCTGCTCACCTGTCCCACGTCTGTACTATACCCTGCTCATCTGTCCCCCGTCTGTACTATGCCCTGCTCACCTGTCCCACGTCTGTACTACACCCTGCTCATCTGTCCCCCGTCTGTACTACGCCCTACTCATCTGTCCCACGTCTGTACTATACCCTGCTCATCTGTCCCCCGTCTGTACTATACCCTGCTCACCTGTCCCACGTCTGTACTATACCCTGCTCATCTGTCCCACGTCTGTACTATACCCTGCTCATCTGTACCCTGTCTGTACTATACCCTGCTCATCTGTCCCCCGTCTGTACTATACCCTGCTCATCTGTCCCATGTCTGTACTATACCCTGCTCATCTGTACCCTGTCTGTACTATACCCTGCTCATCTGTACCCCATCTGTACTATACCCTGCTCATCCGTCCCATGTCTGTACTATACCCTGCTCATCCTTCCCATGTCTGTACTATACCCTGCTCATCTGTCCCACGTCTGTACTATACCCTGCTCATCTGTCCCATGTCTGTACTATACCCTGCTCATCTGTACCCTGTCTGTACTATACCCTGCTCATCTGTACCCCATCTGTACTATACCCTGCTCATCCGTCCCATGTCTGTACTATACCCTGCTCATCCGTCCCATGTCTGTACTATACCCTGCTCATCTGTCCCCCGTCTGTACTATGCCCTGCTCACCTGTCCCACATCTGTACTATACCCTGCTCATCTGTCCCACGTCTGTACTATACCCTGCTTATCTGTCCCACGTCTGTACTATACCCTGCTCATCTGTCCCACGTCTGTACTATACCCTGCTCATCTGTCTCACGTCTGTACTATACCCTGCTCATCTGTCCCACGTCTGTACTATACCCTGCTCATCTGTCCCACGTCTGTACTATACCCTGCTCATCTGTCCCACGTCTGTACTATACCCTGCTCATCTGTCCCACGTCTGTACTATGCCCTGCTCATCTGTCCCACGTCTGTACTATGCCCTACTCATCTGTCCCACGTCTGTACTATACCCTGCTCATCTGTCCCACGTCTGTACTATGCCCTACTCATCTGTCCCACGTCTGTACTATGCCCTGCTCATCTGTCCCACGTCTGTACTATACCCTGCGGCCCCCTCCACCCCAAAGCACCTTGTCCCCATGTTGATGAGGACAAGGGCCTCTTCCCGACAACCCTGACCATTGGTTGTCGGGGTCTGCGGGCGGGGGGCTTATCAGAATCCGGGAGCCCCCTTTAATAAGGGGGCCCCCAGATACCGGCCCCCCACCCTATGAGTATGGGGTACGATGTACCCATACCCATTCACCTGGTGAAAAAAGTGATAAATACGGTAACTGTTCAGCCTGTGATCAGTGGCCCCGGCCGCAAGATCTAGAGCGGCGCATCCTGATTCCTGTGCTCGCCACCAGTGCTATCACATACAACCTGTACGAGCGCTGGGTAGCGGGCGTCTGTGATTGGCCAAGTGGAGCTGCTGACTGGTCACATGTGGAGGCGGGGCGGGTGATCGATGTGGGTGATCACGGCCGCCCGGAGCCCCGCCTCCCTGCCTGGCGCGTGCTGTGTCTCCTCCTGACTGAGGTCTGTCTGTCAGCGTGACACTCTCTGTCAGCCTGCCCCTTTCTGTAAGCCCACCCCCCTCTGTCAGCACCCCCCCCCCCTGCACGCCCCTCTGTCAGCACCACCCACCCTATGTCAGCGCACCTCCGTCTGACAGCAGTGCTCCTCTGTGTCAGCCCACCCCCCTTTCTGTCAGCACTCACCCTCTCTGTCAGCACCACCCCCCCTATGTCAGCCCAAACCCCTCTGACAGCAGTGCACCTCCACTGTGTCAGCACCCCCCTCTCTGTCATCACACCCCCCTTTATCAGCACCCACCCTCTCTGTCAACACCCCCCTCTGTCAGCACCCCCCCCCCCCCCCTCTGTGTCAGCCACCTCCTCCCCCTTTCACTCACCGCCTTACCTCCTCTTTCTCACCTCCCTGCCCCCACCTCTTTTCATGATTCTCAACAGCGGCCCTGTAAGTGAATGTACCAGTTCAAATGTGTTTTGCTGACATAGTGGGCACAGCCATACAGCATCTGCCTTTACTTTGCCTTCTCCCCAAGCACCCCCACACAATGGAAGAAAGGAAGGAAAATGGCACTACAGAAGAACAGCTTTGCTCCGCCCCCAAACTCCAGCTCCCACACTTCCTGACTCTAAACGGCTCTCGGTAAGGCAGTCTAATGGGGGTCTTTAGGGGCAGGGGGGGTCACTGATCTAATAGGGTGCTGATGTAAGGGGACTCTGAGCTAATGTAGAGGGGGTGCTAACTGCTGGTGACCCATTAGATCAGCAGTCAGTGTGTGTCAGCCAGGTAGGTCAGTGTGTGTCAGCCAGGTAGGTCAGTGTGTGTCAGGTAAGTCAGTGCGTGTCAGGTAGGTAACACACCCCCTCCATACAACCCCACTGCCCGCCGCCCCGTCATCCCCCCAACCCCCCGGTGCCAGGCTCTGACTTTTCGGGCTGAAGCCCCTGGTCTTTTTGCCACCTAGCAACGCCTCTGGTCGGTAACAGTCAGGTTGGCCAGGGATGGAAATGTTGTCGTCACCTGCCCTCCTTAGCTTTTATAGGGAGGGATAGGATGGCTATTTTCTCAGCTTTTATAGGGAGGGATAGGATGGCTATTTTCTACCCTGGTCAGCCGAAGCTGTGTCACCTCTGTGGAGAAAAGGGGCATTTGAGCTCCTCCTGTTCAGCCTTGATATGTTCAGTGTGTCGGGGTCAGGGCCATATGGCCAAGGACTGCACCCAGATGATCAGGTGCAACCTGTGCCTTGGCCTGACACAAGCCTGACACAATATGGAGACGGAGGTAATAGATGACTTGTTGAGGCTGGACAGGTTGGAGGGTGGGGCCCCTGGTGTGCCATCCTCCTCTGCGGTGACCGACTCTCCTAGTCCTGTTCAGGAACCCTCTCCAGATCCTGTGGCCACCCCTCCTATGTCTGTCAGTATTCCTTCTGTGTCTGTCTCTGTGTTCTGCCAGCCTACTGTACCCTCTCTTCTTGTGTTAGAACCTTCTAAGTCTGTGCCCTCCGAGTCAGTCACCCCCCATGAATCTTCCCCTCCTAAGTCTGACTTAAAGGGAACACCCCGCCCCCCCCACCAGGAGTGGTAGAGAGTATTAAAAAGGTTGCTTTTTCTTACAGGAATTACAGATCCTTGTTCTCCCCTCTCCATCCTGCAGATGGCAGGGCAAACCCGGTATTGAATACACAACCCTGGTAACTCACGAATGAGCATGGCTGGCTTTATTCCCTACCCATACATGCATAATCTGCTCTTTTTCATCCCTGCAGAAGCTTGAAATGCAAGAGAGAAAGTGGACTACTATTTATCACAGCTTACCAGCCTTTAGAGGTGGTGGCTGCTTTCTGTTTTTTTAGACTTATGCGGCGTACACACGGTCGGAATTTCCGATGAAAAATGTCCGATAGGAGCTCTTCATCGGATTTTCCGACCGTGTGTATGCCCAACGGTCTTTTTCTGTCGGAATTTCCAACAGACTTTGGATTGAGAACCTGTTCTCAATTTTTCAGAAGGAAAACCTTTCTATCGGATTTTCTGATCGTGTGTATGCAATTCCGACACGCAAATTTCCGACGCATGCTCGGAAACAATTCGACGCATGCTCGGAAACATTAAACTTCCCTTTTATAGTGCAGTCGAACGTGTTTTATGCCGCGGTGTTATTGACCGTCGGAATTTGGTGTGATCGTGTGTAGGCAACACAGCTTGAGCGAAATTCCGTCGGAAAAACCGTCAGAGTTTTTTCCGACAAGAATTCCGATCGTGTGTACGCGGCATAAGAATACATTCTGCAAGTATAGAAAAATAGCTGCTGATCCTGCAATATATTACATTCCTGAGTTTAGACACGCTTACATTTTGTGTAATTTGCCTTCCTTACACCACCATGCTGGTGCTTGGTGACTGGTCCTTCATATTCAGGTCTCAGAGAACCCCCCACCATAAATGATACCCACAGTTTACACCATTACCCTGATCAGTGAGCTGTAGAATGTTTTAAATAAGACAGTAAAGATCATAAAATGCTGAGAATATATGACACTCAGCAAAGATTTTTTTTTTTTGTTAACACCACCAAAATTTGTTTCAATTATAATCACGAAATGAAAGGAATAATGGTATATCGTAAAAAAAAAAAAAAAAAAATGCCAACAGTATAAAAAAAAAAAAAAAAAAAAAAAAAAAAAAAACAGTGTCCCCTTACCTTAGTGATCAGTGTAGAAATGAGTACAATGGTAGTCAGTGGAAAATGTCTACCTTTTGCTGGTCAGTGTAGGTGGGAGACCACTTCACTATTGCTCTGTGCTCTAGTGACCTCAGGAAGAACCCTAGGTCAGAAAGACTGGTGTATGAGATTGGTTGCTTCTTTTTCTAGTAACCTCACAAGGAACCCTAGTTGAGAAAGGCTGGTTTATGAGATCGGTTATTTCTTGCTCTAGTAACCTTAGGAGAAACCCTAGATGAGAAAGACTGGTGTAGGAGATTGGTTGCTCCTTGCTGTGGTAACCTTAGGAGGAACCCTAGATGAGAAAATCTGGTGTATGAGATTGGTTGCTCTTTGCAGAGGCGGCTCTCTAATTAAGCAAATTAGGCGGTCGCCTAGGGCCTCGCACTCACAGGGGCCTCTCAACTGCCTAATTTGCCTAAGAGCCATCCCTGAGACTGTCCTACAGGGCACCCATGGATGAGACAAAGCCGCGCCTGCCACTCTCTGGCTCCTGTCACATTTGTAAAGACACAGACTCACGCGGGCATGGATTATCCTCCCCCTCCCTCAGCTCTTGCTGGCGCTTCCGCTCAGTGTGCTTCAATACTGTCTGCAAAAATCTTACAAGGGAGGAGGTAGAGCTGCAGCTTGCTGAGATGGGACTGAATGCTCATGGAGTGACGCTGAGTGCTTATTGCCCAAGATCAGAAATCCCCCCCCCTCCTGCACATACCACCCCACCCCTATTAACTCCGTGCCCCCCTCCTGCACATACCACCCACCCCTATTCACCTTGGGGTGGAGCATCTAACTACTGCTGCTGCTTGTATGGGTGGGATGTACTGCGCCAATCCTTGCTGACCCTCCTCTCCTATTCATTCCATGTGATTGGCGCAGTACACATCCCACACACACACACACACGTAGCAGCAGTAATAAGATGCTCGGCCTCAGGGTTCTTCCTTAACCCCTGCAAAGGGTGAGAGTGGGGCCTCATGTCTAAATTTTGCCTAAGGCCTCACAAAGCCTAGAGCCACCTCTGGCTCTTTGTTCTAGTAACCTCAAGAGGAACCCTAGTTGAGAAAGGCTGGTGTATGAGGTTGGTTGCTCCTTGCTCTGGTAACCTCTGGAGGAACCCTCGTTGAGAAAGACTGGTGTATGAGATTGGTTGCTCCTCATTCTAGTAACCTCAGGAACAACCCTAGTTGAGAAAGACTGGTGCATGAGATTGGTTGCTCGTTTCTATAACCTCAGGAGAAACCCAGTTCAGAAAGACCGCTGTATGAGATTGGTTTCTCTTCGTTCTAGTAATCTCAGAAGGATCCCTTGTTCAGAAAGGCTGTGTATGAGATTGGTTGACTCATTGATGCATGAAACTGGTTAATGCATTGGTTGGCCCATTCTGAATGCGGTTTGTGCTGCTTTATTTATTAAGCTTGTATGACTTAGACTAAAGAAATTAAATAATGCAGTTCCTACAAATGGCCACATAAAGGTGCAATAAGTGTAATAGATAATGAGAAAGAAGGCACAACAATGTTCTGTAGTCTATAAAAAATACAATACTATTCAACACTCTTTCGATCACAGTGAGATCTCTTAACGTTCAGTAATGTAGTCTCTTCATGGAGTATTTCCAGGGTTTGGCCACCAATCGGGTGTTGAGGCATTCACATGGACTGGCTCCCGACCTCCTAGTTTTATCTGAAGTTCTACTCCAAGGTGTTCCAGCCTCAACAGGGCAAGACCTATGTTGCCTATACCGGCTCTGTATTTACCAGCTGCTTTCCCCGAGAGCGTGACTATCTCCGACTCCTCACACTCAGCCGGTAATGGTGAAGAGAGGCTCACAGGCACCAGCCGCTTGCGGATAACTCCAGTGTGGTGAGTCCGGGCCGTTAGCTCCTGGCCCAAGTAACATCCTTTGGAAAAACTAATTCCATTCATGTAAACCAAGTTAGATTCCAGCGGTAGAGCCACCCCTGGAGGAAGGTCCTTCGCCCCTTCTGGAACACCTAGAAAAAGAAGCACAAGGCTGGTAATGTTTATATTACTCACAGTCACACAAGTATTGATGTTCTCCCAAGAAGCTTGGAGGAGGACAAGTACATTGGTCTAAAGAACTTTCTTTATCTTTTGTAATGGAGCCGTTTCGATGTTAAAATACAACCCAGTATCAATTTTCTCTCTTGATTATGACGATGGTAGGACTTCCAAAAGCTATGGTTTGTTGTCTAATGCCGCGTACACACCAAGGGACTATCCCGCGGGATTGTCCGCTGGACTCGAGTCCACCGGACAATCCCCTCGTGTGTGGGCGCCGGCGGACTTCCGATAATCCCCCGCCCACAGACCCCGACAACCAATGGCCAGGGTTATCGGGAAGAGGCCCTTGTCCTCATCAACATGGGGACAAGGTGCTTTGGGGTGGGGGGGGGGGGCTGCGCTCGCTCATCCCCTTTCCTGGCCTGCGTGCTCGGATAAGGGTCTGAGATGGATTTGGGGGGAACCCCCACGCCGTTTTTCGGCGTGGGGATTCCCTTTAAATCCATGCCAGGTGACGGGGCTAGCTCGGCGGCATTCACTGCCTTCGCTAGCCCCGTCTACCTGCAGTTACGTTCTAAATGAACGGAATGCTCCGTGTGTGGGCAAGTCCGTTCATTTTCAAAAGTCCCGCAGACTTTTTCCCGCGGATTGTCCGCCGGAGAAGTCCGTGCGTGTGTGGGCAAGTCACACGCTCGGAAGTCCGGGCGTGTGTGGGGAAGTCCCCCCTCGGAAAGTCCGGCGGACAATCCACCAAACTAGGTCCGGCGGACAAAGTCGGAACGTGTGTACTCGGCATAAGCCTAGCCTGCTGACCACCAATACACTATCTGGACCACATAAAAAAGAAAGCCAATACTGGTGCATGAAAACAAAAGCCTTAGGTTTAGTTAGCTGTAGTTAGTCACATTCAACTGGACTTGTTCTGCAATGTGGAAGACAGATGGTGTTGAAGGCCCTCGCCCTAGTTCAGGGATAGTTGTTTGAAGTAGATTGCCTCTTTCACCCCCATCTTTAGGGATGGGAGACTTTAAACCAGTGGCGGCCCATCCATACCGGGCGCAGCCCCCCTAATCCATGCGCTTGGCCCCTAATTTACATGCAGTGCGCCAGACGCATGGATTTTTTTTTTTTTTTTAAGCACATGATTAGAGCCTGATGCTCTAATTGGCTTAAAAAAAAAAAAAAAAGGTGGGCTTGGGGCGCAGAGCACTGTGCCCTGAGCCCACCCAGTTGTGTGACAGTAGCCAATTAATATTCACTATTGTCTTCCTGGTTTGCCTCCCATTCAATCAGGAAGCGGGTCCTAAACCCATCCCTGATTGGTCAAGAGAAAAAGTGATCCTATTGGCCGCCAAGGAGGGAGGAGCCACCGTGAAGCCGAGGTGGAGGAGACGCAGGGTGAAGCTGCCGCCCGCTGCCCGCGACCTAGATGGGCTAAGTGCGGGGCTGCCCCCCCCAAAAAATATACCATCAGCCGCCACTGCTTTGAACACATCAGTTTCCATCAGTCACAGGAAAAGTTGAGTGCGATTTTCATTGCGCTAAATACTGGCTGTGGCTTAAAAGGGTGTCAGGGGTTCAGTAGTAAGCGACGCAAAGGTTCAGGAATAATTTCAACAAAGTTCCCAGAAGCTCAACAGTAATTCCACAAACTGTCACCTGATTGGGGTTTTTAAAATCACAGTGAAATCCCTTCATTCTGAGATTGGAGGAAGATGACTTGCTTGGTTGCCACTACCATATGGTGGGCGGGGCTAGCAGGACTGTGAATGACATTAGCAGTGGCCAATGACAGGCCTCCTCCTGGAAACAGGGATCGCCCCCCCCCCCCTACCAGAACTGCACCCAATCTCTACCCCTTTATAAAATCTGTCGATCGCAGCTACAGCAAAGTTAGAGACCCAAACAATGTTTCCCATCTTTTACAATGTGTGGGGGCGCAGTGCCTCCCCCTCAGTGCGGTGTGGGGAATTCTGAAATTGGAATGCATTAGTGTCTCACCGACACTTCCCTGCGCTGCTCTGCTGACGGGGAGGGAGTCGAGTGCCGGTGTCTTGCCGAGAAAGTTCCCCCGGCGGATAAGGACCCCTCTGTACTGCGCATGCGCAGTACGAACGACTACTGAGCCGCCGAAAATAGCCGAAGCTGAACACAGTAAGTCAGCTGTACACGTCGCCTGCGCACTACATTCTGCCCTATGTCCATGTTCAAGCCCCACCATTCAAGTGGACATAGAGTTAGAATAAAAATTGCTGAGCGCAGCGAGGCCATGCCTGAAGCGTGGCGAGCGAAGCGAGCCCGCGAGGGGCCCTGTTACAGGCGCCGTGTACAGCTGTTTCACTGTGTTCAGCTTCGGCTATTTCCGGCGGCTCCGTTGTGGTTCGTACTGCGCAAGCACCGCGTCTGCGCAGTATAGGGGGGGTCCTTATCCGCCAGAAGAAACTTTCTCGGCACAACACCGGCAAAAGAGGCTTCGTGTGCCACTTGTAGCACCAGTGCTGGGGGTTGCCTACCCCTGATTTGCTGTATCTATCTACTTTATCCATCTACTGTATCTATTTAGCTACTGTCTGTATCTACTGTATGACTATTGTATCCATCAGGGGCGGACTGACAAGTCATGGGGCCCCCGGGCAATAGAAGAAGATTATGGGGCCCCCGGGCAATAGAAGAAGATTATGGGGCCCCCGGGCAATAGAAGAAGATTATGGGGCCCCCGGGCAATAGAAGAAGATTATGGGGCCCCCGGGCAATAGAAGAAGATTATGGGGCCCCCGGGCAATAGAAGAAGATTATGGGGCCCCCGGGCAATAGAAGAAGATTATGGGGCCCCCGGGCAATAGAAGAAGATTATGGGGCCCCCAGGCATTAGGAGATTCTGGGGCCACACAATATACACACATACAATATACACACACAGAATACACATACACACACTGAAAAGGTACTGGAGAGGCGGGGCAGCTATAATCTTGGGATTTAAAAAAAAAAAAAAAAAAAAAAAAAGATTTTTACATACTGTCCCTGGTTTTATTGAGGCTGGCAACCCTGATGGGGCCCCTTAGTGGCATGGGACCCTCGGGCAGTGCCCAAATGGTCAGTCCGCCCCTGGTATCCATTGTATCTATTTACTGTATCGGCCTGTCTATTCCATCATACCTATCTACGGTATCGATCTACTGATACAGTAGACGGTTAGAACTGAATCCGCTTTAAACTGAAAGATCAGTTTTGGTTGTACACAGTAGCTAATGGATAGCTGCAGTAGATAAATAGATACAGATAGCTACATTAGACAGATACAGTAGATAGATGGATACAATAGAAAGATACTGTAGAGATGTATAGAGCAAATACAGAGCGATACAGTAGATCGTATCGAGAGATATATATAGATATATATATATATATATATATATATATATATATATATATATATATATATATCTCTCGATACGATCTACTGTATCGCTCTGTATTTGCTCTATACATCTCTACAGTATCTTTCTATTGTATCCATCTATCTACTGTATCTCTCTAATGTAGCTATCTGTATCTATCTACTGAGGCTGTCCATTAGCTACTGAGAACAGCCCAAACTGATCTTTCAGTTTAAAGTGGATGGATTGGGGGGGGGGGGGGGGTGTCTGGATTTATCTGGCAGCTTCATAAATATCTCTGGCATCCCTAAGATAAACTCTCCCAACCACAAAGCTTTACAAAAGCAGCTGCAGGCCATATCTTATCCAATAAACAAATACAATGAAGATCCGGCAGGGAGAGCGACACGTGCAATGAGCGGAGGTGGCAGTGGGGGGGAGGGGCATAAACAACAACTTTAGCAGAAAGAATTTGCGGCAAGAGTCTCTAAAAAGACTTAAGGAAAGGAAATGGGAGTCATCCAGCTGGTCTCCACCCAAAATAGGACTTTGGTTTTCAGTTGGATTGGCCACTATAGAGGTCATACCAGGCTTCCTACACAATTGTAATCCTATCATAGTCCTGGGAGTGAGTACACGGGAGATTAACCGCTTCCCGACCGGCCACTGCATATATACGTCAGCAGAATGGCTCGGGCAGGCAAAATCACGTACCTGTACGTGATCGTGCATGTGCCTGCCCGTGGGTCTCGCGCGCGCGCCGCTAGCGGCGCGCTCGCGACCCGGTCGGGAGCTCCGTGACCCCGGCCGCGGGACCAGCGGACCCGATCGCCGCTGGTATCCCACGATCGGGTTACGGAGCGGAAGAACGGGGAGAGGTCTATGTAAACAAACCTCTCCCGCGCTTCCTACACTGCCTGTCAGTGATCGGCGGTTCCCTGTCATCGGGAACGCCGATCAATGACGTCACACGTACAGCCACGCCCCCCTACTGTAAAAAAAAAAAACACACACGTCACACTGACTCCTCCCCGCCCCCTAGTGGTTAACCCCCTAACTACAACTGTCATTTACATAGGAATCAGTGCTATTTAAATAGCACTGATTGCTGTATAAATGACAAAATGTCCCAAAAATGTGTCAAAAATGTCCGATGTGTCCGCCAAAATGTCGCAGTCACAATAAAAATCGCTGATCGCCGCCATTACTAATAAAAAAAAAAATATTAATAAAAATGCTATAAAACTATCCCCTATTTTGTAAACGCTATAACTTTTGCGCAAACTAATCAATAATCGCTAATTGCGATTTTTTTTACCAAAAATATGTAGAAGAATACGTATCGGCCTAAACTGAGGAAAAAAAATTTTTTTTATATATTTTTTGGGGATATTTATTATAAATAAAATCTATAAAACTATCCCCTATTTTGTAAACGCTATAACTTTTGCGCAAACTAATCAATAATCGCTAAAAAATATTTTTTTTTATATATTTTTTGCATAAAAAATATTTTTCAAAATTGTCGCTCTATTTTTGTTTATAGCGCAAAAAATAAAAACCGCAGGGGCGATCAAATACCACCAAAAGAAAGCTCTATTTGTGGGAAAAAAAGGACGCCAATTTTGTTTTGGAGCCACGTCGCATGACCGCGCAATTGTTAGTTAAAGCGACGCAGTGCCGAATTGCAAAAAGGGGCCTGGTCCTTTAGCTGCAAATTGGTCCGGGGCTGAAGTGGTTATGCAGACAACTTTTTTTTTTTTTTAATTAGCTTTTCTGTATAGAATTATACATTGCGTTTCTGGAGAGAACTGATAGAGGGAGAGAGAGACAGAATGAACCGGTGGCATGAAATCTGATACTAGATTTATGGCCTTCGTTTGATTCCCTTGAAACTGCCCTGCCAGGCCCTACTGTAGCCCCCCCCCCTCCGCGCACACACCTTTTCTCCTACATGAGGGTGTTGCACTGTATCACTTGCAATAGTAAGTCAGGATCCAGGTGGCGGATGCAGTATAATCGCTCATGCACAAGGGGCACACGACTCCACCTAGATTCCGAGTACAACGCTGTCAGTACATTGTACACGTGACCATTGTACGAACCCTTTTGGCCGCTTCTGCTTCTCAGGGCCTCCATGTAAGCATCAAAAATGTGCAATCAGTGGAGGTGCCGCTGATTACAGATTTCTGATTTTTACGCGTCAGCCCTGAAGAAGTCATGTGGTCTAGGACGCAACGCGTAGGGCGGAGCCGGGTGACGTCCCTTCCAGTACGGAGCGAAACTGGAAGTGGGTTCAGAAACAGTTTTTGGCATACTATATGCTGATTCTCACATATACTAAGTTGAGTGTAATTCTTTTTTTTTAACCACTTGCCAACCAACGACGTACCTGGTACATCACTAGACTAAGTGGTTATACCGGGAAAATGGTAGCAGTTGCAGGCATCATCCCAGTACCGTTTATTTTAGAGCCGAAGGTCGGCTCTCTTGTAAGGCTGCATTCACACCTGAGCGTTTTGTAGCTACAAAATACTGGAGGGGAAAAAAAAAAAAAAAAAAATATATATTATTATTATTATTATTATTCTATGGAGGTGGTTCACATCTCCACTTCATGTCGCCTGAAGCTCAAAAAAAAAAAAAAAAATAAATAAATAAATAAAAAAGGAGCTTTTTTTTGTAGCTCAAATCGAGTGTTTTTGATGCATTTTTATTCT
The DNA here is from genome assembly GCA_028564925.1 of Lithobates sylvaticus. Lineage (NCBI taxonomy): Eukaryota > Metazoa > Chordata > Amphibia > Anura > Ranidae > Lithobates > Lithobates sylvaticus. Next base: position 518,394,748 of record CM053030.1, on the reverse strand, counting down.
CATAGAAATAACTGGAGATGCACCATTCGTGAAATTTTCTGCTCAAATAAAAAATTGTGAAAAAAATATATAAATGTAAAATAAACACACTAAAAAAATCATCATAAATTAGTAAAATAAATATGTAATTATACATTAAAAAAAAGAATAATTAACCTCTAAACATAAAAATGATTAAATACATTATTATTATTAAATAATAAAAAACAATAAAACACCCAAACTCCAACACAAAAATACATTAATAATACTACTACATTTTGTTTATTATAATTTTTTTTTAAGGGGTAAGGGTTAATTTTTTATCTATTGTCATTTATTATTAAATTGAATTTATGCATTTCTTTATTAATATTCCTATAATAATAAATAAAATAATAATAAATAACCCTAACCCAAACTTGATAATAGTTTTCTCTGTTGTCTAATAAAAAAACACCAAAGCCCAAAAACGCTGCATACAAAAACATGAAAGTCGTGCATAAAAAAAAAAACAAAAAAACAAAAAAAACACGCCGGAAATATGCTCAAAAGACGCTAGGCTCGGGTGCGAATGTAGCCTAAAAGCAAGCCTAGCGGCTAACTGACTGCTGGACTGCTTTTACAAGCAGCAGGAGGGGACGCCCCGGGGGACGCCCCCCCCCCCCACCAAGCAGCTTTACCAGGATCTTCCATCTCACTGGAAGTCCCGATCATCAACCACCCGATCGCAGAGGCGATCAAAGACCAGAACAGCTTTGATCTCCTATATGATATAGGAACCCAGAAGCAAAGACCTTACATCACTGTCCCCGGAAGTAAACAGCACCATTTTCAAAAAAAAAAAAAATAATAATAAAAAAAAAAAATAAAAAAAAAAAGGATTTGATCTCGCTGATCTTGCCGTTTTGAATGCTTTCAAGGCCAAAAGGAGGAATCTGGGGGTCTTACAGTTTTCAAATTGTTTTTCCAAAAAAAATAAAGCATGGAAACATTGGTGGGACGGGGGGAACTTGGTTTAAAATATTAAAAATGAATTAAATAGCATTTGTGGTGCTCAGATGCAGTGAAAAGTGTTGCACCACCCCGCCGCAACGTAGCTTGAATGGGTCATGTTAGGTAAAATGAGACAGAGGGTATAATGTTGGCTGTGGCCAAGGGTGGTAATCATCACTGTTTTTTTTTTTTTTTTATATATATATATATATATATATATATATATATATATATATATATATATATATATATATATATATATATATATATATATATATATATATATATATATATATATATATATATATATATATATATATATATATATATATATATATAATGATTTTTTTTATTTTATTTTTTTTGCTAAATAATTTAAAAAGGACCAAAAAAAAAATAAATTATAATTTACGTATTGTCACCAGTGCAGTACGGCGTCATCATATGACTGGTGTGACGGTGATCAGGGACACTGACTGGTAACAGTATGCAAAAAATAAATTAATGTTAATACATTTTTTTTTTTTTCCTTTTTTTTAACCACTTCAGCCCCGGACCATTTGGCAGCCAAAGGACCAGAGGTCTTTTTTCAATTTCGCACTGCACTACTTTAACTGGTAATTGCGCGGTCATGCAATTTTGTAACCAAACGAAATTTGCGTCCTTTTCTTCCCACAAATAGAGCTTTCTTTTGATGGTATTTGATTGCCTCTGTGATTTTTATTTTTTTGAGATATAAACGGAAAAAGAGCGAAAATTTTGAAAAAAAAAAGAGATTTTCTACTTTTTGTTATAAAAAAAAAAAATCTAATAAACTCAATTTTAGTCAAACATTTGGGCCAAAATGTATTCAGCCACATGTCTTTAGTAAAAAAAATGCCAATAAGCGTATATTTATTGGTTTGCGCAAAAGTTATAGCGTCTACAAACTAGAGTACATTTTCTGGAATTTACACCGCTTTTAATTTATGACTGCCTATTTCATTTCTTGAGGTGCTAAAATGGCAGAGAAGTACAAAACCCCCCAAATTTTGGAAAGTAGACACCCCAAGCTATTTGCTGAGAGCAATGTTGAGCCCATTGAATATTTTTTTTTTTAGTCCCAAGTGATTGAATAAAGACAAAAATAAAAAAGATTTTTTTTTTTTTTCAAAAAGTTGTCACTAAATGATATATTGCTCACACATGCCATAGTTATATGTGGAATTGCACCCCAAAATACATTTTGCTGCTTCTCCTGAGTATGGGGATACCACATGTGTGGGACTTTTTGGGAGCCTAGCCGCGTACGGGGCCCCGAAACCCAAGCACCGCCTTCAGGATTTCTAAGGGTGCAAATTTTTGATTTCACTCCTCATTACCTATCACAGTTTCGAAGGCCATAAAATGCCAAAATAGCACAAAACCCCCCCAAATGACCCCATTTTGGAAAGTAGACACCCCAAGCTATTTGTTGAGAGGCATGGTGAGTATTTTACAGCTCTCATTTGTTTTTGAAAATGAAGAAAGTAAAGAAAAAAAAAAAAAAAATTTTTTTTTTTTTCTTTTTTCAATTTTCAAAACTTTGTGACAAAAAGCGACATCTGCAAAATACTCACAATACCTCTCAGCAAATAGCTTGGGGTGTCTACTTTCCAAAATGGGGTCATTTTGGGGGGTTTTATGCCATCTGGGCATTCCATGGCCTCCGAAACTGTGATTGGCAGTGAGAAGTGAAATAAAAAAATTACACCCTTAGAAAGCCTGAAGGCGGTGATTGGTTTTTGGGGTTCCGTACGCAGCTATGCTCCCAAAAAGTCCCACACATGTGGTATCCCCGTACTCAGGAGAAGCAACAGAATGTATTTTGGGGTGTATTTCCACATATGCCCATGACATGTTTGAGCAATATATCATTTAGTGACAACTTTTTGTAAAAAAAATATATATATTTTTTTTTTTTCATTATTCAATCTCTTGGGACAAAAAAAAAAAAATATTTAATGGGCTCAACATTGCTCTCATCAAATAGCTTGGGGTGTCTACTTTCCAAAATGGGGTCATTTGGGGGGGGTTTGAACTGTCCTGGCATTTTATGCACAACATTTAGAAGCCTATGTCACACGTCACCCACTCTTCTAACCACTTGTAGACAAAGCCCTTTCTGACACTTTTTGTTTACATGAAAACATATTTTTTTTTTTGCAAGAAAATTACGTTGAACCCCCAAACACTATATATATTGTTAAAGCAAAGGCCCTACAGATTAAAATGGTGGGTGTTGCATTTTTTTTTTTTCCACACAGTATTTGCGCAGCGATTTTTCAAACGCATTTTTTGTGGAAAAAATACACTTTTTTTTATTTTAATGCACTAAAACACACTATATTGCTCAAATTTTTGATGAAATAAAAAATATGATCTTAGGCCGAGTACATGGATACCAAACACGACATGCTTTAAAATTGCGCACAAACACGCAGTGGCGACAAACTACATACATTTTTAAAAGCCTTTAAAAGCCTTTACATGATACCACATTAGATTCACGGAGGAGGTCTACTGCTAAAATTACTGCCCTCGATCTGACCTTCGCGGTGATACCTCACATGCATGGTGCAATTGCTGTTTACATATGACGCCAGACCAACGCTTGTGTACGCCTTTGCGCAAGAGAAGGGGGGGCAGGGGTGCTTTTTTTTTTTTGTTTTTTTTTTTATTTATTTAGCTTTTTTATTTTATTTTTAAACTGTTCCTTCCATTTTTTTTTCTTTGTTATGATTTTTATTGTTATCTCAGGGAATGTAAATATCCCCTATGATAGCAATAGGCAGTGACAGGTACTCTTTTTTTGAAAAAATTGGGGTCTATTAGACCCTAGATCTTTCCTCTGCCCTCAAAGCATCTGACCACACCAAGATTGGTGTGATAAAATGCTTTCCCAATTTCCCAATGGCGCGGTTTATATCCGGGAGGGGGACATTCCCTCCCACTGCTTGTAAAAGCAGTCTAGAGGCTAATTACCCGCTAGAATTGCTTTTACATGAAAGCCGATCACTGGCTGAAAAGAATGATACCAAGATGATACCTAAACCTGCAGGCATCATTCTGGTATAACCATTCAAAGTCCAGCAACATACTGGACATATATTGTAATCTTTTTTTTTTCATGCAGCCTCTTGGCTGAACGAAAAAAAGAGATTGATTGGTGGGTATGCCCACCATTAGAATACCTCCCTTCATCCACCCACTTCTAATGATGGGCATACATGCACCATTTATATATGCCGATGCATGGGGGCATCCTCCCGCAAAAGTTATGCCGTGTACACACGGTCGGAATTTCGACCGTATGTACGTGGCATTAGGAGCCAATCGCTCCTCCCCCCCCCCCCTGCTGCCCCCATGCTTCGGCATATATGCTCTTTTTTTTTAACTGTGGTGGTGAAATCACCTCCTACAGCGTTGGAGTCGCGGCTTTATGTATCGTGGGAGCAAACGCTGTTGCTGTCAAGATAAATAAATCCGCGTTGCAACTGAATGGCGCACCTGAAAAACAAAAAAATGCTCAACACTAAAACACAGTAAACAAAATTACATACCTGAAAAGCAAGCATGATAAAACATGATAAAACATAATAAAACATTGCAGAATAGAATGGAGTAAAAAAAAGAGCAACAATAGAGAGAGAATAGAGTGAGAGAGAGAACAATAAAACGACAACTATTTTATTTTTTTTTATTTTTTTGAGATTCACAGGTAAAAAAGCTCCTGACTGAAGCGACTGAATCAAAACGCTACCACAAAAAAACTGTTAGCGATCGCAGGGATCAGGCCTGACTCTGCGAACGCTGCAGTTATGTGTGCTTAGTGTTTTGTAAGTGACAGTGATCGATCGATACTGCACTTGGGTGGGCTGGGCTGGGCGGAGGGGGAAAACGCAGGTGCTAGCAGGTATCTGGGCTGATCCCGCTAACAATGCGTTTTTTTTGGAACCCTAAACTGCTGGGACGCTAGTATAGATCTGATCAGATCAGATATCGATCTGTTCAGATACTGTGCCACTAAGGGAGGGTGTATGCTTTGCGCGTGGGTGTTTGCGGTACTGGCACTAACCTGGGGCGACGCAGACCTTATTTGACCCTAAAACCTAATTGATATCACCCGCCGGGCGATCAGGGGGTTAAACCGTTATTGGGTAATAAATGGCGGGTGCCCTGACAGTATAAAAAACAAGCTAACTAACCAGCGTCACCCGTAACAGTAATACAAAAAAAAAACTGGTTACCTAGCGACACTAATGCAGCGATCAGAAAAACGATCGCTTAGTGACACTGGCAAAAGGGGGTGAAAGGGTTAACTAGGGGCAATCAGGGGGTTAAACCTTTATTAGGTAATATATGGGGGTACCTGACGCTATATAAAAACCTGACGGGGAACCTAAATAACGAAATAACTAACTGGCTAACCAGCGTCACCAGTGACAGTTATACAGTGATCACTGGTGAAAGGGTTAACTCTAGGGGCAATCAGGGGGTTAAAACCTTTATTTAGGTTGTAATATGGGGGTACCTGACCTATAAACCTATTTATGAACCTATATAAACATGGCGGTTACCTAAAAAAAAAAAATGGTTACCTAGCGACACTAATGCAGCGATCAGAAAAAACGATCGCTTAGTGACACTGGCAAAAGGGGGTGAAAGGGTTAACTAGGGGCAATCAGGGGGTTAAAACCTTTATTAGGTAATATATGGGGGTACCTGACGCTATATAAAAACCTGACGGGGAATCTAAATAACAAAATAACTAACTGGCTAACCAGCGTCACCAGTGACAGTTATACAGTGATCACTGGTGAAAGGGTTAACTCTAGGGGCAATCAGGGGGTTAAAACCTTTATTTAGGTTGTAATATGGGGGTACCTGACCTATAAACCTATTTATGAACCTATATAAACATGGCGGTTACCTAAAAAAAAAAATGGTTACCTAGCGACAGCAGTGACACTAATACAGCGATCAGAAAAACGATCGCTTAGTGACACTGGCAAAAGGGGGTGAAAGGGTTACCTGGGGGGCAATCAAGGGGTTAAACCTTTATTAGGGGGGGTAGGGGGCTACCTAGGACCTAAAACTAACTGCCCTGACAGTTATTACAGTCACACTGACACTAAATGCAGTGATCAGTAAATAAATGATCACTGCAATTAGTGACACTGTGACTGGGGGGGGAGGGGGTGATCTGGGGGGTGATCAGGGGGTGACAGGGGGGTGTTTTGTGTGCCTAACTGTACTGGTGTCAGTGTAGTGTTGTGCACTAACCTGTACATGTTCGCCGCTCGGCGTCTCCGGTCACATAGACCGGCGCACCGAGCGTGACATCACTTCCGCCTTCCTGTCTATACAATAGACAGGAAGGGGAAGTTTTTCATTGGCCAGGAGCGATCGCGAGGGGGTGGCCAGAAACCACTGGCCGTCCCCTCGTCCCGGATCGCTCCTGAAGCGATCCCGACCGTCCCCGCCGGCGGAGGGGGGTCCGATCGGACCCCCCAACCGCCGGAAGAATGTCACGTACAGGTACGTGATTCTGCCTGTACGTGCCATTCTGCCGACGTAAATATACAGGGGGCGGTCGGGAAGTGGTTAAACACACTGTGACCAGAGCAATACGGTGGTACCATAGTAACACTGTACTACTCTGGGGAAGTGATCAGGATTTTTTTTTTTCTTTTTTTAAACATTATGATTGCTTATACCAGTGAATTTCACTGTTACAAGCAACAAATTTTACTGAATGAAATTGATTAATTTGGCGTTTGCTATCGTGATTAGCTGTGATTGGTCACAGCTAGTCACATGGTACAAGTAGGCTGTGATTGGCTCGGTCTGTGCCATGTAATCACTGTGACAGATCAACACAATAATAAACAATGAATCAAAGCCATTCATTGTGTACAATTGTCATATGATCTGCTGCGATTGGCCACAGCGACCACATGGTACCGGCTGCGGCTGGTACACCGATCTGTGTATCGCTGTGTCTGGTGGACACAGCCGGTGACAGATGCGCGCTGGGAGGAACGTCATGACTTCCACGAGACAACGGATGTCCCACCCTATCACTTTTCTATAGGCTGGACGGGAACTGGCTAATAACATCACTAAGTTCCCCATCCCCCATACCCACCATGTTCATATCGGTGCTTGCAGTACTCCTCGTAGCTTCCCGGATGAGCCTTGGGCAGCAGGTCAGCGATATTCCCATTTGTCCCGGCCACAACTCTCCACCCCATAACCGGCACTCGCGGGTCAGGGCTGCACACCACCACTGGGCTTGGTGGCCTCTCCCCTGGAGGATCCTGCGGGTTCTTTCCTGGAAGCACCGCCCACACCGACAACTCCGGACAGGGCGCCACCTCCACCTTCTTACGGAAGTTGTAGACCTGCAGATGTTTCTGGATGGGCCCCAACGCCTGCATGTCACACTCCAGAAGGATATCAGACTGTCCATCCGCTTCCGAGGAGAGCCTGGAAGAGTAAATCAAATTGGAAGTTATACAGTACATAATATATACTGTAAAAATATAAAAAAAAAATAATAATAAATCATAATATAAATATTATAAAAATAGAAAAACAGTAATATAAATATTAAAAAATTATAATCATCATCATAATACAAATATTCTAAAAATAATATTCTAAAAATACAATAAAAAGAAGAATCATAAATATTATCAAAGTAGAATAAACATTTTCAAAAAATAATAAATAATCATCATAATATTCCAAAAATAGAAAAACTAATAATAATATTCTGAAAATAAAAATAAGACTAATAAATATATTATAAAAAAAATATAAAAATATTATAAAAATACAATAAAAAGAATAATATAATTATCAAAGTAGAAAAATAATAAAAATATTAGAAGAATAATAAAAGTAGTATACATTTTATAATCATAATAATATAAATATTATAAATAAAAAATAGAAAAATAATAATAATAAATACTACTATAAATAGAATAATCATGATAATATTATAAAAAATAATAATATATACTGTATACCGATCAAGCATAATGTTAAGATCACAGATTATGCCGTTACAATGGCACCTGAAAGTGAGGGAACATCTAAAAGTTTACAGTTGTCAATGAACAGTAATAGAGCAGAAATCTTCAGACTGAAAACAGACAGCAAAAAATAAATAAAAATTAAAAAATAAAAAAGTAAAAAAAAAGAGTGGTTCTGTGTATTCTAGACTCCAGCCAAGACAAAAAAAAAAAAAAAAAGGGTTTGTCTTCCTCTCGTACATAGAAGACCAAGCTGGAGGTGTCCATCTTTACTTCAGCAAGCGGTGGGAGGGGTGCACATACTTTATCTGACCGGCACAGAGCACCGCTGCTCATCTCTGATAAATCCTGGGCTTGTCTTCTTGTCTCTCCTGACACTGAACACCCAGAGATCTCCATGGAGGAGGAACGTCACGTCAGCCCTTTCCTGCTCCCTCGTTATCGGTGTCCTTCACCAACCACTTCTGTGTACGACATATAAGAGGGTCTCCCCAATGTCATTACCTGAGCACTTCCCATTCATGATCAGGTGGGAAATAAGGAAATGACCTTCCTTGGATGCACTTGGTACAGGCGACACATTGAAGTCCATGGATGTCATGTAAATTGTTAGGCCCACTGCATGAGACTCCGGCATTTAGGTGGAAGACACAAGAGTACCGACCAGCCCCACTGCCGGCAGCCTATAAAACTCTGAGTGGCTAACAGGGCTTCAGGCATCTCTTGCCTGGTGCCACATTACACACTGATGACCCCTGCACAGTGTACATTACACACTCCCGACCCCTGCACCCTGTACATTACACCCGACCCCTGCACCCTGTACATTACACCCGACCCCTGCACATTACACACTCCCGACCCCTACACCTTGTAAATTACACACTCCCGCCACCTGCAACCTGCACATTACACACGCCTGACCCCTGCACATTACACACGCCTGACCCCTGCACATTACACACGCCTGACCCCCTACACCTTGTAAATTACACTCCTGACCCCCTGCACATTACACACTCCTGACCCCTGCACATTACACACTCCTGACCCCTGCACCTTGTAAAGTGCACACTCCTGACCCCTGTACATTACACACTACTGACCCCTTACACCTTGTAAATTACACTCCTGACCCCTGCACATTTCACACTCCTGACCCCTGCACCTTGTAAATTGCACACTCCTGACCCCTGTACATTACACACTCCTGACCCCCTACACCTTGTAAACTACACTCCTGACCCCTGCACATTACACACTCCTGACCCCTGCACCTTGTAAATGACACACTCCTGAACCCCTACACCTTATCGGGGCCTCAACTTTCCCGGGATCTCGTTGGAAGGATTATGATGTCACCATTGCCTAGGCAGCACCGCCACAGCCATAAACTGTCATAGGTCCTTTTATATCTGGAGGACTACAGTCATAAAATTCTACACCACTGAATATAAATGGCAATAGGCGTTAGTCATATATATATATATATATGACTATCACTGAACACATCACCACCACAAGCGCCAGCAATAACACCAACAAAGTTTGACACAAATTGGCATCATTGCCAGAAGCAAAAATGGCTGCCCCGGCTCGGCGTCCCCACGCTTTACGTTACCTGTAGAGGATGACGTCAAACATACTCCGCCCCTGTAGGTTGAGTAGGTGAGCGTACACGGCGCCCTCCTGCAGCCGCTCCGTGTCGTTGGTGACGAGCCCCTGCAGGAAGGCCGGGGTGTTCGGGCCTCGGAGCCGCAGCAGCCCCCGGTGCTCCCTCAGCGGGCAGCAGCTGCCGCTCAGCCGGCGGACCCAAGGACGGTTCAGGACGGAGAGAAGCTGCGGCCGCGCCATGACTGGTGGGCGGGGTTCCGCACAGTCACGTGGACGTCCTTATCACGTGACGCGGCCTTTTAACGTCCGTGCGCCCTCTTCCGGCGGACAGGCGGTACTGCATTACAAAATGTGTCCATTCACTTCCAGCAGGAACAAAAGTTCGCAACGAAGTTTCCCACTTATACAGAACAGGCTTTTTCTGGCACTTTTTTTTACAAGTTTAAATCCGTTTTTTTTTTGCTAGAAAATTACTTATAACCCCCAAATTGCGGCGATCGTTGTTGCGATGTGCCAGTCTGACACCCTGCACCACCGATCTAGGTAGAGAGTCTGACGGAGACTCTTTACCACGTGATCAGCCGTGATTGGACACGATGTAAATAGGAAGAGCCGGTGATCGGCTTTTCCTCACTCGCGTCTGACAGACACGAGTAGAGGAGAGACGATCGGCGGCTCTCCTGACAAGGGGGAGGGGGGTCTGTGCTGATTGTTTATCAGCGAAGCCCCCCCCCCCCCTCGGATCCCGCCCAGGATCACCAGGGATGCCACCACACTGGACCACCAGGTATGCCCCCCCCTAGACCCCCAGGGAAATGCACATATGTGCCCAGGAAGCTGCCAATCAGTGCCCACTGACAATGCCTACCACTGCCAGTGCCACCAGGGATACCCATCAGTGCTGTGTATCAGTGCCACGTATCAGTGCCCAGCAGTGCTGCCTATCAGTACCACCCATAAGTACCCATCTTTTCATCCTTTCAGTGCCCATTAGTGTCGCCTATGTGTGCCCACCAGTGCTGCCTATTAATGCCCATCAGTGCCACCTACCAGTGCCCATCAGTGTCGCATGTCTGTGCCCGCTCATTGGTGCCACCTCATCTGTGCCGCCTTTTCAGTGCCCGTCAGTGCCACCTTATCAGTAGCCATCAGTGAAGGAGAAAACTTACTTATTTACAAAATGTTATAACAGAAACAAAACCAAAACTTACATTTTTTTCAACATTTTCGGGCTTTTTTTATTTGTTTAGCAAAAAATAAAAACCGCAGAGGTGATCAAATACCACCAAAAGAAAGCTCTATTTGTGGGAACAAAATGGTAAAAATTTAATTTGGGTACAGTGTTGTATGACCGCGCAATTGTCATTCAAAGTGCGACAGCGCTGAAAGCTGAAAATTGTCCTGGGCAGGAAGGTGTATAAGTGCCCGGGTATTGAAGTGGTTAAGCATTTTAATAAATACATTTTTTTTTTTTAGTAAAGACCCTAGAGAATAAAATGGCGATCATTGCAATTTTTTATGTCACACGGTATTTGTGCAACAGTTTTGCAAGTGCAATTTATTAGGAAAAAATACACTTTAAAGAATAAAAAAAAAACGCAATAGTTAGCTCAATTTTTTTTTGTATAACATAAAAGATGATGTTACGCCGAAAAAATAGATACCCAACATGTCACGCTTTATAATTGCGCACAATTTTGGAATTGCAACAAACTATGGTACTTAACCCGTTGCCGCCGAGCGTACGCAGATATGCTTACTCAGCTTTCGGGGGTTATACCGGGATGATGCCCGCAGATGCAGACATCATCCCGGTACCGTTGCTTAGAGCCGGCGATCGGCTTTACAGGTATAACAACCGATGCGGCTAAAAGCCACTCGGCTGTTATACCGGAGGAGCGGGAGGGGACATCCCCCCTCCCGCCGCCTCGCACCGCTCTCACCGGGCCGCCCGTTCCATCGGGAGACCCGATCGAACATCCGCTGCTTCCGGCGGCTAGTGAGGGACTGGAACGAACCTGGAAACGGCTTCATTCCAGTCTCCGGGATGTAAACGACATCACTTCCTGTTTACTCGGCTGCCAATGGCGCCAAATTTAAAAAAAAATATACAGTATTCATATACACCGTTTTCGGTGATCTGAATACTTTGAAGTGCAAAGGAGGGATTTGGAGTCTTTTAGACCCCCCGATCCCTCCATAAAGAGGACCTGTCACCACCTATTACTGTCACAAGGGATGTTTACATTCCTTGTGACAGCAATAAAAGTGATCAAATTTTTTTTTTTTTTTTTAAAAACACAATTGAATTATCTAAAATGAAATAAAATAAATAGGAAAAAAAAATAAAAATTTCTTAAAGCGCCCCCTTCCCCGCGAGCTTGCGCAGCAAAGAAAACGCATACGGAAGTCGCGCCCGCATATGTAAACGGTGTTCAAATCACACATGTGAGGTATCGCCGCCATCGTCAGAGCGAGAGAAATAATTCTAGCACTAGGCTTCCTCCGTAACTCAAACCTGGTAAAACATTTTTAAACGTGTCGCCTATGGAGATTTTTAGGTACCGTAGTTTGTCGCCATTCCATGAGTGCGTACAATTATAAAGCGTGACATGTTTGGTATCTATTTACTCGGCGTAACATCCTCTTTCACACTATACAAAAAAATTGGGCTAATTTTACTGTTTCGTTTTTTTTTTTATTCATGAAAGTATCTTTTTCCCAAAAAGTTGCGCTTGAAACATCGCTGCACAAATACCGTGTGACATAAAATATTGCAACAATCGACGTTTTATTCTCTAGAGCCTCTGCTAAAAAAATATATATAATGTTTGGGGGTTCTAAGTAATTTTCTAGCAAAAAATATGGATTTTAACTTGTAAACACCAAATGTTGGAAATAGGCTTATGCCGCATACACACGGTCGGAATTCTCGTAGAAAAAAGCTCTGATGGTTTTCCCGTCGGAATTCCGACGGAATTTCGCTCAAACTGTCTTGCCTACACACGGTCAATAACACAGCGGCATAAAACACGTTCGACATCGCTATAAAAGGGAAGTTTAATGCTTCCGAGCATGCGTTGAATTGTTTCCGAGCATGCGTCGGAATTTTGCGTGTCGGAATTGCATACACACGATCGGAAAATCAGATAGAAAGGTTTTCCGTCGGAAAAATTGAGAACAGGTTCTCAATCCAAAGTCCATCAGAAATTCCGACAGAAAAAGACCGTTGGGCATACACACGGTCGGAAAATCCGATGAAAAGCTCCCATCGGACTGTTTCCATCGGAAATTCCGACCGCGTGTACGCCGCATTAGACATGAAAGGGTTAAACATTTTTATTTTTTTTAAAAGCCAGTGGCGTGTGAAACGCACCCAAAAACTCCACCCGGTGCCAAAAAAAGTGCAAACACATAAAGAGGTGACACAAAACGTGCCACGGGTGTTACACTGATCCTCCCTAGGAAGGATCTTACCCTGATCCCCCGGGGTGTCAAGCTCTAGACGGGGCGTGAGGTACTTCACTTGGGTCCATCTGGCCGGTACCAGACGGTCCCCCTTTCTCTGGAAAGTCTGCCGAAACAGACCCACCCAAGTACTCGGTGGGACTCCCCCCGAAGGGAGACCCCACGAGATGGGCGAGCCAGAAGGCCATGCCCACATCCCAAGATGTTCGGGGTAGGCCCAAGGACCCACACCCTACTAATCACACAATGACAAACGTGCAACATCAAACAAAAAAATACAAAAAAGTAAACAAATAAAATAAGGTAAATAAAAAGGAAGTGGGAGAAGTGAAAGAGTGACCATTGTGCAATACAATGGCCAGGCCCTTCAGCCAGGAAAAACGTGTGTATGGTGAAGTGACCATGGTGCCATAAATCAAAGTGACCCTCACTCACCGTGATTGTACGGAACCCCTGAACTGCCACTTCAGGGGCACATTCATCCCAACCCTGACCAACAGCCCAGGCCAGTGCAGCCCCCACCCCAGGCAGGAAGGCCTGAAGTTCTGAGAGCTTAGGGAGAGCCCTTGACCAGAAGGCTCAACCGTCGCTCCCGTCACTCCTACCTAATTACATTCAGGAGATACTAACCGCTCCCCCCCCCCCCCCCCCCCCCCCGTTAAGAAGGAGCCGGCGTTCTCTCCCAAAAAAACTGACCGGAGCTACACCATTCTAGGCCAGAAGCCCAGGGACCCGACCCTCTGGCCAGACCCAATGCAGCACCCATCCTCACCAGGAGCACCCTTCCGGACGGCTTCAGACGCAACCATCGGTCGGCCCCCAGTATCTGTCGGGCAGCCCCTGCTGAAACCGCCCTTCCAGGCACAATTATGCCATTGGATTTGCATAGCTCTCCCCTATGGGAGTAGCACAGCGCCTCCTCTGGCAACTGATAAGAACAGATACTACACTTGATCTTACCCAAAAGGCCGAGAAGTGATATTGTGGTACTTAAACATCTCCGTAGGTGACGCTGTAAACGCCATTATGGGTTACTAGTTTTGAGTTACAGAAGTCTAGTGCTAGAATTATCGCTCTCGCTCTAACGTTCGCGGCGATACCTCACATGTGTGGTTCGAACATCGTTTACATATGCGGGCAGGACTTACATATGCTTTCGCTTCTGCGCGCAATCGTGGGGGGATGGGGGGGGCGCATTATTATTATTTATTTTTTTTTATTCATTTTACTTTTAATTTTTACACTGGTTAATTTTTTTTTTGTTCACTTTATTCCATTTATTCCTATTACAAGCAATCTAAACCTCCCTTGTAATAGAAATAAGGGACGACAGGTCCTCTTTATGAAGAGATCTGGGGGGTCAAAAAGATCCCAAATCTCTTCATTACCTTTTAAAAGCAAAAGATAAAAAAATAAAAAATGTTTTTGATCTTTCATTTTTTTAATTTTTTTTCTTCCAGCCTGCACTGGAAGTGACGTCATGACGTTGCTCCAGTCCTCCAAAGCCACAGAGAAGATCAGAGAGTGTTAACTCTTTGCCTATGGGAGCGGCCAGCTGCACCATCAGATCGTTTCTCCAGGGGGGCGAAGCGGCAAAATTCGATAACCCTGAGAAACACCGGCTGGGGGAGGGGGTACATCCCCTCCCGCCGATTCGAAAACCGGCCCAGCGGCTCATGAACTGATCGTGTATATATATATATATATATATATATATATATATATATATATATGTGTGTGTGTGTGTGTGTGTGTGTGTGTGTATTGCGAACAAGCTCTCCAGCAGAATGTATCAGTTTGCAGAGATGAGACAAACCATTTACCACTGACAGAGGCAATGTTAATTTAGTCGACTAAAATGACTAAAATGACTAAAACATTTTAGTCGACTAAAATAAGACTAAAACAATTGAGATGACTAAAATACGACTAAGACTAAAATTAACACTGGACAGAGGTGCTTAAAACGATCATCTTTTATTTATTCACGTAAAACCTTTTTATCCCTAAAAGGAAAATACTGTTTGCTGTAACTGAGCTGGAGTTTCGTATTTTCGATTTGTTAGTGTATTTAAATCTACCAGTCCATCTAACACTCCCCCCCCCCCCAGACTGGACAATGCTGCTGTTCAAAGGTGCCTCCTGTGTTCCTTCATCCAGAGTGGGTGTGGGGTTGTGGGGGGGGGTGGGTGCTTTAATACAGGAGGTGTGTTACTGGTCAGATCAGCAGGTAAAAACAGAAGGGGGAGGGGACCTAAAAAAAAAAACGAATGTAGCCACCACATCTAATGATTGATAAGCTGCAATTTAGGATATTTTGGGGTTTTATATTGTGGTAACCATTTGTAGACATGTGCAATTTTTTTCGTTTTCTGTTAAAATTCGTCATATTCGTTCATTTGTTATCGTACGAATGAACGAACGATTCGCCAAAAATTTTAAACGAATGTTCGAATGGAACGAATACGAAAAACAATGAAAATCCGAAATAACCAAATTAGAAACAACGAAACTACGAAAGAAGAAAATCCGAAAAACAAAAACGGGAACAACGAAAATCAAAATGAACGAAAAAATTCGTACATTCGTTTTTTGTTGAATTGGTAATTTTCCGTGTCTCTTACAATGGCGCTGCTTAACGTGCTTCGAATGGATTGAACGAAAAAATTCGTACATTCGTAACTTTTTTTTTTCGATTCGTAATTTTCCGTGTCTCTTAAAATGTAATAATAGCATAAAATTGAATGAAGAGGGTATGTGGCGCTAACCCTTATGTAAATCAATAAATAATCTAAAAATAATCTAAAATGACCAGTTTGCAAAGCTCAGAGTATCCGAAAGATGAGTGACCTTTCACATAAATAGATATATAAAAACATAAAATAATGAACTAAATAGATAAAATTCCTTAATAGCAATACACATAAAATATTGAATAAATATAAGACGTGTGTATAAAATGAAAAAATGTTCAATAAAAGTGATGGTGCTAAAATAACCGTGCTGAAAATAAATATATGTGCTGGGGTAAAAATGATGATGGAGTTGGGTTAAAAATAGTGAACACAAAATCTTCTAGCAATAAAAGGTGCACAGTGCAACGTGCAAAATATGTGAATAAAGAACCAATAGAGAACCGATAAATTGATTCTGAAAGTGCAAGGGAATTGCAAGGAAATTGCAAGGGAAATTAATGATTGAATGTGCAGAAATATCCAAAATAATGACAAAGTGACCATACAGATGAAAAGAGTGTGTCACTGTAGGTATGGTATAATCAGATGATACCAAAACAATAATATCGCTGAAAAAAATTATTAAAAAATAAAAATAAAATTTGGTGCACTACAAGTCCCAGCTTGTAAAGAAAAAAATGGCGGAAAATAAACGATAAAGTCCACAATCTGGAACAATGAAGAGCATAATGCTCTGGAATAAGTGAAGGTGAGTAGAAATATTCAGGAATCTTTGTGTTGATCACAGTGATGATCCGTGCAGGCAGTGCTCTGTGCTGACTTCAGGGGTGCACCCTACTAGTTCCCCCAGCCTCTCACCTCTATTTGCGGCCCCTACAGGCCTAGTGGAGCAGATAGCCTCTAAAGTGGCAAGCCTGGTCACTTTCCGGGTCCTCCTTCTTATGGGCTCCTATAGGCTTCTATGGGCTCCTATGGACTCCTACTCCGATCCAAAAAGGCACTCCAGGGGTAAGGGGTCACTCACGGGTTAGATCAGCATGTAGGGGTTAAAGGTACAAAGAAGCGCTCCAATGTGTAGTCAAGGACCCTTTGACAAAGTCACGTGTGCTAGTGACGATACTAGTGAGGGAGGAAGGAAGTCAGGTGCCTATCGCTCTACTTCTGGTTTGCGGCCGCGACCGGAAGTTCATCTATGCTGATGCAAGAGAACTTTAAATGTGAGTGGATATTATTTTTGTTTCAATAAACCTGTTTTTTACTACACATTGGAGCGCTTCTTTGTACCTTTAACCCCTACATGCTGATCTAACCCGTGAGTGACCCCTTACCCCTGGAGTGCCTTTTTGGATCGGAGTAGGAGTCCATAGGAGCCCATAGAAGCCTATAGGAGCCCATAGGAGCCCATAAGAAGGAGGACCCGGAAAGTGACCAGGCTTGCCACTTTAGAGGCTATCTGCTCCACTAGGCCTGTAGGGGCCGCAAATAGAGGTGAGAGGCTGGGGGAACTAGTAGGGTGCACCCCTGAAGTCAGCACGGAGCACTGCCTGCACGGATCATCACTGTGATCAACACAAAGATTCCTGAATATTTCTACTCACCTTCACTTATTCCAGAGCATTATGCTCTTCATTGTTCCAGATTGTGGACTTTATCGTTTATTTTCCGCCATTTTTTTCTTTACAAGCTGGGACTTGTAGTGCACCAAATTTTATTTTTATTTTTTAATAATTTTTTTCAGCGATATTATTGTTTTGGTATCATCTGATTATACCATACCTACAGTGACACACTCTTTTCATCTGTATGGTCACTTTGTCATTATTTTGGATATTTCTGCACATTCAATCATTAATTTCCCTTGCAATTTCCTTGCAATTCCCTTGCACTTTCAGAATCAATTTATCGGTTCTCTATTGGTTCTTTATTCACATATTTTGCACGTTGCACTGTGCACCTTTTATTGCTAGAAGATTTTGTGTTCACTATTTTTAACCCAACTCCATCATCATTTTTACCCCAGCACATATATTTATTTTCAGCACGGTTATTTTAGCACCATCACTTTTATTGAACATTTTTTCATTTTATACACACGTCTTATATTTATTCAATATTTTATGTGTATTGCTATTAAGGAATTTTATCTATTTAGTTCATTATTTTATGTTTTTATATATCTATTTATGTGAAAGGTCACTCATCTTTCGGATACTCTGAGCTTTGCAAACTGGTCATTTTAGATTATTTTTAGATTATTTATTGATTTACATAAGGGTTAGCGCCACATACCCTCTTCATTCAATTTTACCTTTACAAGTGTGAGATCACTTATATGTTGGCTGCTTTCCTTTTCCATTTTTCTCCTTATTTGATTTAATAGTTTTTGGTTGAGCGCACTGGTTACCCCTATTATCTAGTAATAATAGCATACACATTACATAAAACTATGAATTTACGAATCTACGAAAACAATGTTACGAAAGTACGAAAAAATCAATCTTATGAAAGTACAAATGTAACTAAATCTCCGAAAATACGAATGCGTCCGAATTTCGAATAAACGAAAATTAAACTAACGGATAAAAGAATCAACGAAAAAATAACTCTTATGAAAATACGAATCGTTACGAATCAACGGAAATGAAAGAATTGAAACGAAAATAAACAAATTTTTCTATTGTGCGCATGTCTAGCATTTGCCTACCGAAGTATTTTTTTTTATTTTTCACACAACTGTTAAAATACACATTGGCTAGAAAGTTACTTAGGACCCCCCAAGCAGGATATACTGTTTGAAAGCAGAGGCCCTGGAGAATAAAATGGTGGCTGT
The DNA here is from genome assembly GCA_028564925.1 of Lithobates sylvaticus. Classification (NCBI taxonomy): domain Eukaryota; kingdom Metazoa; phylum Chordata; class Amphibia; order Anura; family Ranidae; genus Lithobates; species Lithobates sylvaticus. The sequence goes on along the minus strand of CM053030.1, from coordinate 518,376,101 downwards.
TGGAAATTTTTATGTCACACAATCTTTGTGTAGCTCTATATCAATGCAGATCTTCAGGGAAAAAATACCCGAAAATGAATTTTAGTGCTCACAGATACAACGTAATACCCGATGTTTGGTAAAAATATGATGTCGCGTCAAGTAAATAGATACCAAACAGGTCAAGATTTAAAATTGTGCGCGGAATACGGTAAAACCTCGGATTGCGAGTAACGCGGTTTACGAGCGTTTTGCAATACAAGCTGTTTTTTTTCTCTTTTTTTTTTTTAACCACTTGACGACTGGGCTCTTAAACCCCCTTCCTGCCCAGACCAATTTTCAGCTTTCGGTGCTCTTACACTTTGAATGACAATTACTCAGTGATGCAACACTGTACCCAAATTCATTTTTTGTCCTTTTTTTCACACAAATAGAGCTTTCTTTTGGTGGTATTTGATCACCGCTGGTTTTTTTTTTATTTTTTGCACTATAAATGAAAAAAGACCGAAAATTTTGGAAAAAAAAATATTTTTTCTTTGTTTCTGTGATAAAATTTAGCAAATTATTAATTTTTCTTCATAAATTTTGGCCACAATTTATACTGCTACACAGGGGCGGACTGACCATTCGGCCACTCGGGCGGGCACTAGGGGGCCCCATCAGGGTTGCCATTCTCAGTAAAACCAGGGACATTATGTAAAAATCTGTGTTTTTTTACATCTGTCTCTGAAATGTCCCTTACCGACATCCTTTTGGTCTAAAAATCCAGAGATTATAGCTGCCCCACCTCTCCAGTACCTTCTCAGCCAATAGAAACATGTATGTGTATACTGTGTGATTGTATACTGTGTGGCCCCATAATCTCTGATTGCCTGGGGGCCCCATAATCTCCTATTGCCCGGGGGCCCCATGAGTTGTCAGTCCACCCCTGCTGCTACATATTTTTGGTACAAATAACCCAAATTAGTGGAAATTATTTGGTCTTTGTGAAAGTTACAGACTACAATCTGTGGTGCGAATCATACAAAATTGATCACATCTGATGTACTGGTGACCGATCTCATTTCTTGTGACCCGAACAAGCCAGGAAAGTACAAATACCCCCCAAATTACCCCTTTTTTGAAAGTAGACATTCCAAGGTATTTAGTAAGAGGCATGGTGAGGTTTTTGATGTTGTCATTTTTCCCCACAATTCTTTGCAAATAGAAGATTTTTTTATTTATTTATTTTTTTTCCACAAAATTGTCATTGTAATAGGTTATTTCTCTCACATGGCATGTGTATACCACAAATGACACCCCAAAATAAATTCTGCTACTCCTCCTGAGTATTACGATACCACATGTGTGGGACTTTTCCCCAGCCTGGCCACTTAGAGAGGCCCAACATGCAGGGAGCACCATCACGTGTTCTAGGAGCATAAATTACACATCTAACTTGTTGACTACCTATTACACTTTTGAAGGCCCTGGAGCACCAGGACAATGACACGTGACACTGATGACAGATGGCACCAATATGTGGCACTGATGACACGTGACACTGATGACAGATGGCACCAATATGTGGCACTGATGACACGTGACACTGATGACAGATGGCACCAATATGTGGCACTGATGACACGTGACACTGATGTGGCACTGATGACAGATGGCACTTATACGTGGCACTGATGACAGATGGCACTAATACATGGCACTGATGACAGATGGCACTTATACGTGGCACTGATGACAGATGGCACTAATACATGGCACTGATGACAGATGGTGCTGATACGTGACACTGATGACAGGTGACACTGATAACAGATGGCACGTGACACTGACAGGTGGCCCTGGAGACAGATGGCACTCATAGGTGGCACTGGAGACAGATGGCACTCATAGGTGGCACTGGGGACAGATGGCACTGATAGGTGGCACTGACGACAGATTGCAATGACAGGTGGCACTGACGACAGATGGCACTTATACGTGGCACTGATGACAGATGGCGCTGATATGTGGCACTGATGACACTGATAACAGATGGCACGTGACACCGACAGGTGGCACTGGGGACAGGTGGCACTGGAGACAGATGGCACTGACAGGTGGCACTGGGGACAGATGGCACTGATAGGTGGCACTGGGGACCGATTGCAATGACAGGTGGCACTGGGGACAGATGGCACTGATAGGTGGCACTGGGGACCGATTGCAATGACAGGTGGCACTGGGGACAGATGGCACTGATAGGTGGCACTGGGGACCGATTGCAATGATAGGTGGCACTGGGGACAGATGGCACTAACAGGTGGCACTGGGGACAGATGGCACTGATAGGTGGCACTGGGGACCGATTGCAATGACAGGTGGCACTGGGGACAGATGGCACTAACAGGTGGCACTGGGGACAGATGGGCATGTGTGTTGTGTGTGTGGCACTGTGTTAGTGTTCACTCACGTTTCACTGATGCTGCAGCTGCAGCCGTTCGCTCTCCCTCTTCACATGCTGTCTCTGTGTGAGGAGGGAGAGCCGGCGATGAGAGATGATCTCATATGTTTACATATGAGATCACCTCCCATTGGACACTCAGATCGAGTGCTAAATGGCCGCTGTGATTGGCCGTTTAGCACGATCTGTGACTGGCTGTATCCAAGGGACACGGCCAACACAGAACTTCCCCGATACGCGCCCGCGGCGGCGCGCAGAGGGGAAGTAAACAGTAGGACATCCAGGGACACCCTCCCGCCAATTGGTGTCCGCGCTGTAGACGTCTTTCGTCTATAGCGCGGGCGCGAAGTGGTTAAATTCTACCAACTTTTTTTTTTTTGTTTGTTTACAAACTTTTTTATTGGGTACAAAAAAGTGGTACAAACTGTTGTTAACATATCCATGAAAAATCTATTACATAAAGTTTACATATAGGGAAGATTGTCATATAGTGTACAGCAATTGAATGAAATTCTTTGTGAAGGTTGACCAGCGTGTTAGCGATAAAAAACATTGAATACGCTCTTTATTATCTTTAATAAGAAGTATTAATGTTCAGAGTTGAAGAAGTGATTGGAGTGATTAAACCATGGATTCCATTTTTTGTCATATAAATGATCCTGACTCGGTTTGCAAGCGTTGTCTCGCAAGATGAACAGGATTGAGATACCTCCACTAGATGGCAGCAAAGTACACACCGAGTGCAAAAGTGTGAGATACCTCCACTAGATGGCAGCAAAGTACACACAGAGTGCAAAAGTGTGAGATACATCCACTAGATGGCAGCAAAGTACACACAGAGTGCAAAAGTGTGAGATACATCCACTAGATGGCAGCAAAGTACACACTGAGTGCAAAAGTGTGAGATACATCCACTAGATGGCAGCAAAGTACACACCGAGTGCAAAAGTGTGAGATACATCCACTAGATGGCAGCAAAGTACACACCGAGTGCAAAAGTGTGAGATACATCCACTAGATGGCAGCAAAGTACACACCGAGTGCAAAAGTGTGAGATACCTCCACTAGATGGCAGCAAAGTACACACTGAGTGCAAAAGTGTGAGATACATCCACTAGATGGCAGCAAAGTACACACTGAGTGCAAAAGTGTGAGATACATCCACTAGATGGCAGCAAAGTACACACCGAGTGCAAAAGTGTGAGATACATCCACTAGATGGCAGCAAAGTACACACTGAGTGCAAAAGTGTGAGATACATCCACTAGATGGCAGCAAAGTACACACCGAGTGCAAAAGTGTGAGATACATCCACTAGATGGCAGCAAAGTACACACCGAGTGCAAAAGTGTGAGATACATCCACTAGATGGCAGCAAAGTACACACTGAGTGCAAAAGTGTGAGATACATCCACTAGATGGCAGCAAAGTACACACTGAGTGCAAAAGTGTGAGATACCTCCACTAGATGGCAGCAAAGTACACACAGAGTGCAAAAGTCTCTAAGATACACTATATTGTCAAAAGTATTGGGACACCTGCTTTTACATGCACAAGCCCAACCCCTGAAAAACAACCCCCACACCATAATCCCCCCTCCACCAAATGATTTGGTACAAGTGCACAAAGCAAGGTCCATAAAGACATGTATGAGCGAGTTTGGAGTGGAGGAACTTGATTGGCCTGCACCTCAACCCAATAGAACACCTTTGGGATAATTTAGAGCGGAGATTGCGAGCCAGGCCTTCTCGTCCAACATCACAACCTCACAACACAACAACCTCACAAATGCACTTCTGGAAGAATGGTCGAACATTCCCATAGACACACTCCTAAACCTTGTGGACGGCCTTCCCAGAAGAGTTGAAGCTGTTATAGCTGTAAAGGGTGGGCCAACTCAAAAATTGAACCCTCCGGACTAAGACTGGGATGCCAATAGCCACTAGAGATCCGCGCTACAGCCGAATGACGGCTACAGCGCGGACCTGCATTGCCGGGACTATGTCTATTGACGTCCTCCTGTGCACGAGCGATCCCGACCCCTTACCACGTGATCAGCTGTCAGCCAATGACAGCAGATCATGTGATGTCAACAGAGCCGGTAATCTGCAATTTTTTCAACGTGAGGATGAAAAAAAACAGCCGATTACCGGCGGCAGTGAGAGGGACACTGCGATGTGCCCCGGCTCCTCAGTGCCCCCTACAATTGCCGCCTACCAGTGCCCACCAGCGCCACCTGTCAGGGCCCACAGTGCCACCTGTCAGTGCCACCTATCAGTGCCCGCAATCATTGCCTGAACAGTGCTGCATATCAGTGCCACCTACCAGTGCCCATCAGTGTCACCTACCAGTGCCACCTATCAGTGCCCAGCAGTGCCACCCATCAGGGTCCATCAGTGCCATCTTATCTGTGCCCATCAGTACCGACTTATCTGTCCCTATCAGTGCCGCCTTAACTGTGCCTATCAGTGCCCACCAGTGCAGCCTATCGGTGCCACCTCATCAGTGCATATCAATGAAGCAGAAAAATGTTTGCAAAATTTTATAACAAACTATTAAACAGGATATTTTTTTTTTTCAAAATTTTCCGTCTTTTTTTGTTTGTTTAGCAAAAAATAAAAACCCTCAGCTGTGAGTAAATACCACCAAAAGAAAGCTCTATTTGTGGGAAAAAAATGATAAAAATGTCATTTGTGTACAGTGTTGTATGACCGCGCAATTGTCATTCAAAGTGCGACAGCGCCAAAAGCTGAAAATTGGTCTGGGCAGGAGGGGGGGGGGGGGGGGGTTTAGGTGCCCAGTAAGCAGGTGGTTAAAGTTCATGTGTGTGTAAAGGCAGGCGTCCCAATACTTTTGACAATACAGTGTGCATCCACCAGATGGCAGCAAAGTACACAGTAAAAGTGCGTCCTCTTCTACACTGCAATGATCACTTTACACTCTGAGTATAATACATGCTGAATGTAAACCTTTGTAGCAAATCACGAAGGCGAGAGGCTGTGGCAGGGGCTGATCTGTGTCAGACATTTGTGGAGTGCATAGACACCGGGATTTTACATGATTGCGTCACCTCTGCGCTGTTCAGAGAGCAGATGGTGATCCTGGATGATGCCCCCCCAACAAAGATGGTGCTGGCCTTATGGAGAACTGAAAGCGCCTTTTCATTGGAGTTTGATGCTGTTGTCGTTTGTCCCGACAATGGGGCTCCCTTTATTGTGATTGAATATTTGTCATTAGATGTAGTCAGATATGAAGCTGGACTCACAGCTGGATTTTTTCTTTTTTTTCCTCATTTGTATCTTTGTACAATTCAGCTAAAATATGTATCTGTGATCCAACGACTAAGGAATGGGGTTCTGATTGGTTTGCAGCACCTGAATGTCAGATTTCTTCTTCCATGGCGAGAATAGGGTTACACTGAGGTTGGGAGATCAGCAGGCATTGTGTGCGATGGCAGGTTAGATGTTTTGGGGTCAGCACTTCAACAATTATTATTATACAGAATTTATATAATGCCAACAGTTTACGCCGCGCTTTACAATAAAAAATTACAGATTTATTTGTTAACCACTGAAGGACCGAGCCTCGTTTTGAGATTTGTTGTTTACAAGTTAAAATCATTTTTTTTTTTTTGCTAGAAAATTACTTAGAACCCCCAAATTAAATATATATATATTTTTTTCTATCACCCTAGAAAAAAAAATGGAGGTCGTTGCAATATCGAATTTGCGCAGCGGTCTTACATTTTTTTTTTTTTTAAAAATACACATTTTTTTGTTTTTAAAATAGACATTTTTTTGTTTTTAAAATAGACATTTTTTTGTTTTTAAAATAGGCATTTTTTTGTTTTTAAAATAGACATTTTTTTTAAAAAATACACATTTTTTTTTTAAAAAAAATACACATTTTTTTTTTAAAAAATACACATTTTTTTTAAAAAATGCTAATTTTTTTTTAAAAAAAATACACATTTTTAAAAAAAAAAAAAATACACATTTTTTTAAAAAAAAAAAATACACATTTTTTTTAAAAAAAAATACACATTTTTTTTAAAAAAAAATACACATTTTTTTTAAAAAAAAATACACATTTTTTTTTTAAAAAAAAATACACATTTTTTTTTTTAAAAAAATACACATTTTTTTTAAAAAATGCTAATTTTTTTTTAAAAAAATACACATTTTTAAAAAAAAAAAAAAATACACATTTTTTTAAAAAAAAAATACACATTTTTTTTTTAAAAAATACACATTTTTTTTTAAAAAAAAATACACATTTTTTTTTTAAAAAAAATACACATATTTTTTTTAAAAAAAATACACATTTTTTTTTTAAAAAAATACACATTTTTTTTAAAAAATGCTAATTTTTTTTTTAAAAAAATACACATTTTTAAAAAAAAAAAAAATACACATTTTTTTAAAAAAAAAATACACATTTTTTTTTTAAAAAAAAATACACATTTTTTTTAAAAAAAAATACACATTTTTTTTTTTAAAAAAATACACATTTTTTTTAAAAAAAATACACATTTTTTTTAAAAAATGCTAATTTTTTTTTTAAAAAAATACACATTTTTAAAAAAAAAAAAAATACACATTTTTTTAAAAAAAAAATACACATTTTTTTTAAAAAAAAATACACATTTTTTTTTAAAAAAAAATACACATTTTTTTTAAAAAAAAATACACATTTTTTTTTTTTAAAAAAATACACATTTTTTTTAAAAAATGCTATTTTTTTTTTAAAAAAATACACATTTTTAAAAAAAAAAAAAATACACATTTTTTTAAAAAAAAAATACACATTTTTTTTTTAAAAAATACACATTTTTTTTTTAAAAAAAAATACACATTTTTTTTTTAAAAAAATACACATTTTTTTTTTTAAAAAATGCTAATTTTTTTTTTAAAAAAATACACATTTTTAAAAAAAAAAAAAAAATACACATTTTTTTAAAAAAAAAAAATACACATTTTTTTTAAAAAAAAAATACACATTTTTTTTAAAAAAAAATACACATTTTTTTTTAAAAAAAAATACACATTTTTTTTAAAAAATGCTAATTTTTTTTAAAAAAAATACACATTTTTAAAAAAAAAAAAAATACACATTTTTTTAAAAAAAAAATACACATTTTTTTTAAAAAAAATACACATTTTTTTTTTAAAAAAAATACACATTTTTTTTTTAAAAAAAATACACATTTTTTTTTAAAAAAATACACATTTTTTTTAAAAAAAAATACACATTTTTTTTTAAAAAAAATACACATTTTTTTTTTTAAAAAAATACACATTTTTTTTTAAAAAAAATACACATTTTTTTTTAAAAAAAATACACATTTTTTTTAAAAAAAAAATACACATTTTTTTTTTTTTTAACCACTTACTTACTGTGCACTTAAACACCGTTCCTGCCCAGACCAATTTTCAGCTTTCAGCGCTCTCGCACTTTCAGTGACAATTGCGCGGTCATGCAATGCTGTAACCAAATTAATTTTTTATCATTTTGTTCGCACAAATAGAGCTTTAGTTTGGTGGTTTTTATTCGCGACTCCGTTTTTAATTTTTTGCGATATAAGCGAAAACATAGCGGAAATTTTGAAAAAAAAACAGTATTTTCTCCTTTTTTTTTAAAAAAGAAATCCAATAAAATCAAATTTTGTCATAAATTTAAGCCAAAATGTATTCTGCTACATGTTTTTAGCAAAAAAAATTCCGTTAAGTGTATAATAATTGGTTCACGTGATCACGGACATATGTACGCAAATGATCATGTAAAAGGGGTGTGCAGATAATCATTGGCACATGTGATTTTACTGGGACATATGTGGGGGACATGTGTTTTTATTATTTGGGGACATGTGTGTTTTGGGGACATGTGTGTTTTACTGTGGGGACATGTGTGTTGGTGACACTAGACTGGTGATCAGTGAGTAAAAAAAACAGCCAATACTCACTGATCACCAGCCGGCTGCAGCGATCCGCTCTCCTCTCCTCACCGACGACTTCCATGTGAGGAGAGGAGAGCCGATTGCATAGCAACCGGCTGTTTGTTTACATCAAATGACGGCAGTGATTCGACACAGCCGTCATGTGATCAGGAGGGCCAATCACAGAGCCCTCCTGCCGATCCGAGATGCGCCGTGTCCGGGTGACACGGCCGCATCGGGATCGCGCCGCTGCGCGGGATCCCTCTACTTCTGAAGGACGTTCCGGAACGTCCTATCAGAAGTAGACGGCTCCCACCCGGCCGTATATCTACATTGGCCGGGTGGGAAGTGGTTAAAATACACATTTTTTTTTTTTTTAAATACACATTTAAAAAAAAAAAAAAATACATTTTAAAAAAAAAAAAAAGACAACAGTATGGTGAGCCCAATTTTTTTTTTATATTGTGAAAGATAATATTACTCCGAGTAAATTGATACCCAAGATGTCACGCTTCAAAATTGCGCCCCGCTCGTGGAATGGCGACAAACTTTGACCCTTATAAAATCTCCATAGGCGATGTTTAAAACATTCTACAGGTCGCCAGTTTTGAGTTACAGAGGATGTCTAGGGCTAGAATTATCGCTCTCGCTCTACCGATCGCGGTGATACCTCAAATGTGTGGTTTGAACACCGTTTTCATATGCAGATGCGACTACCGTATGCGTTCGCCTCTGTGCACGTTCTCAGTGGGACGGGGCGCTTAAAAATTTTTTTTATTATTATTTATTTTACTTTTTATTTTTACACTGTCTTTTTAACCACTTCAGTGAGTACACCCCTAAGTGAAAATGTCCAAATTGGGCCCCTATTAGCCATTTTCCCCTCCCCCGGTGTCATGTGACTCATTAGTGTTACAAGGTCTCAGGTGTGAATGGAGAGCAGGTGTGTTAAATTTGGTGTTATCGCTCTCACTCTCTCATACTGGTCACTGGAAGTTCAACATGGCACCTCATGGCAAAGAACTCTCTGAGGACCTGAAAAAAAAGAATTGTTGCTCTACATAAAGATGACCTAGGCTATAAGAAGATTGCCAAGACCCTGAAACTGAGCTGCAGCACGGTGGCCAAGACCATACAGCGGTATAACAGGACGGGTTCCCCTCAGAACAGGCCTCGCCATGGTCCACCAAAGAAGTTGAGGTCACGTGCTCAGCGTCATATCCAGAGGTTGTCCGGAGGCTCTTTACCGAGATCGGTGTAGTGGTGTGTCAGACTGACACACCGCTCCACCGATCGCCGCAATGCACGCCTCCGCGGGCGTTCAGCGGCTGTTATCCTGAAGGACGTCATGTGACGCCCAGTCAGGATAACAGAACCACTTCCCGGACGTCAATCTGCTATTGACCGGGCGGGAAGTGATTAAATACCAGCAAAAAAAAAAAAAAAAAACTCTTTGTGTGAAAAAAATGATACAAATGTCACATGGGTACAGTACTGCATGACCGCGCAATTCTCATTCAAAGTGTTACAGCGCTGAAAATTGGTCTGGGCAGGAAAGGGGGTAAAAGTGCCCCTGAGCCTTGGTGCTGCCCAATGGGACATACAGATCTCTTAAAGTGACCACCGTGCTGGGTGTATACATTGTTGCAATTGGGATGTACAGTATATACACTTTACATTTTGGATCTATAGGATTACAATATCAGTAAGTACAGATTTTTTTGGAGATGACAGGATGGTGACGTCCCCGTTGTCCTGTACAATCCTAGCATTTTCACAGACCAGGGGTCAAAAGTCTCCAAGGACAAGGACAAAGCCTATTATCTGTCACGTACCAGGGGTAGAGAGGATCCAGGGACAAGGGAGGCCAGAGCAAGCCTAGCATATGTCACAGACCAAGGGTACAAAGGGTCCAGGGACAAGGGAGGCCATAGCAAGCCCGGCATCAGCCACGGACCAGGGGTACAGAGGGTCCAGGGACAAGGGAGGCTGGAGCAAGCCCAGCATCTTTTACAGACCAGGGTTACAGAGGGTCCAGGGACAAGGGAGGACAGAGCAAGCCTATCATCTGTCACGGACTAGGGGTACAGAGGGTCCAGGGAGTAGGGAGGCTGGAGCAAGCCCAACATCAGTCATGGACCAGGGGTACAGAGGATCCAGTGACAAGGGAGGCTGGAGCAATCCCAGGATTTTCACAGACCAGGGGTACAGAGGACCCAGGGACAAGAATTCCCAGAGCAAGCCTAGCATCTTTTTACAGACCGGGGTACAGAGGGTCCAGGGACAAGGGAGGCCAGAGCAAGCGTAGCATCAGACCAGGGGTACAGAGGGTTCAAGGACAAGGGAGATCAGAGCAAGCCCAGCATCTGTCATGGACCAGGGGTACAGAGGATCCAGTGACAAGGGAGGCTGGAGCAAGCCTAGAATCTGTCACAGACAAGGGGTACTGGGGTCCAGGGACAAGGACAAGGTGACGTCCCCGTTGTCCTGTCCAAAGTTATTATTATTATTTGGGTAGTGGCGCCCCTTTATCCCCATGAAGTATACAGAGAAGCTCTGCACAGGGCCACGGTGGAGGACTGAACTATGCTGTGAATTTCCCTGGCTCGCTGTTTGCTCCTTTGGAGGATCCGCGGGCTGTGCGGAGTGCTGGGCTCTCTGCCTGTACACACAACAAACTGCCTCGTTCTTGTCTGGTTTATATCTTCTGCTCTGGATTGTTTTCATAAACTCTCTTTATGTGTCATCTGCTGTGCATGTGAGCATGAAAAACCTCTTCGGAGATTCTGTTTTGTATTTATTTATACGTTTCTGTGTTCCTTTTCTGGATCTTTGAAACTGGGAAGCTTCGGTAGCCTCAGGAACAGAGGCAGGTCATCAATAAGGCTTTTTAGCATCTGTCAGAGGCCAGGGGTACAGAGTGTTCAGGGAGAATGGAGGCTGGAGCAATCCCAGCATCTGTCATGTACCAGGGGTACAGAGGATCCAGGGACAAGGGAGGCTGGAGCAAGGCCAACATCTGTCATGTACCAGGGGTACAGAGGATCCAGGGACAAGGGAGGCTGGAGCAAGCCCAGCATCTGTCATGTACCAGGGGTACAGAGGATCCAGGGACAAGGGAGGCTGGAGCAAGCCCAGCATCTGTCATGTCCCAGGGGTACCGAGGATCCAGGGACAAGGGAGGCTGGAGCAAGCCCAGCATCTGTCATGGACTAGGGGTTCAGAGGATCCAAGGACAAGGGAGGCTGGAGCAAGCCCAGCATCTGTCATGTACCAGGGGTACAGAGGATCCAGGGACAAGGGAGGCTGGAGCAAGTCCAGCATCTGTTACTGACCAGGGGTACAGAGGGTCCAGGGATGAGGAAGGCCAAAGCAAGCCCAGCATCTGTCATGTGCCAGGGGTACAGAGGATCCAAGGACAAGGAAGGCCGGAGCAAGCCCAGCATCTGTCATGTGCCTGGGGTACAGAGGATCCAGGGACAAGGGAGGCCGGAGCAAGTCCAGCATCTGTTACTGACCAGGGGTACAGAGGGTCCAGGGATGAGGAAGGCCAAAACAAGCCCAGCATCTGTCATGCACCAGGGGTACAGAGGATCCAGGGACAAGGGAGGCCGGAGCAAGCCTAGCATCTGTCATGTGCCAGGGGTACAGAGGATCCAGGGACAAGGGAGGCCGGAACAAGCCCAGCATCTGTCATGTGCCAGGGGTACAGAGGATCCAGGGACAAGGGAGGCCGGAGCAAGTCCAGCATCTGTTACTGACCAGGGGTACAGAGGATCCAAGGACAAGGAAGGCCAGAGCAAGCCTAGCATCAGTCACAGACCAGGGATACCAAGGGTCCAGGGACAAGGGAGACCAGAGCAAGCCCAGCATCAGACCAAGGGTAGAGAGGGTCTGGGGACAAGGAAGCCCAGGATCTGTCACAGACCAGGGGTTGAAACGGTCCAGGGACAAGGAAGGCCAGAGCAAACCTAGCATCTGTCACGTACCAGGGGTACAGAGTTTCTAGGGACAAGGGAGGCAGGAGCAAGCCCAGCATCTGTCACAGACCAGAGGTAGAGAGGATTCGGGGACATGGGAGGCCAGAGCAAGCCCAGCATCAGTCACCGACCAGGGATAAGGGAGGCAGGAGCAAGCCCAACATCAGTCACTGACATAGGGTGACGAGGGTCCAGGGACAAGCCCAGCATTTTCACAGACCAGGGGTAGAGAGGGCCCAGAGACAAGGGAGGCCAGAGCAAGCCCAATGTCTTTTATGGACTAGGGGTAGAGAGGGTCCAGGGAGAAGGGAGGCTGGAGCAAGCCCAGCATCAGTCACAGACCAGGGGTACAGAGGGTCCAGGGACAAGGGAGGTTGGAGCAATCCTAGCATTTTCACAGACCAGGGGTCAAAAGTCTCCAAGGACAAGGAAGGCCAGAGAAAGCCTATCATCTGTCACGTACCAGGGGTAGAGAGGATCCAGGGACAAGGGAGGCCAGAGCAAGCCTAGCATATGTCACAGACCAAGGGTACAAAGGGTCCAGGGACAAGGGAGCCAGAGCAAGCCTGGCATCAGCCACGGACCAGGGGTACAGAGGGTCCAGGGACAAGGGAGGACAGAGCAAGCCTATCATCTGTCACGGACTAGGGGTACAGAGGGTCCAGGGAGTAGGGAGGCTGGAGCAAGCCTAACATCAGTCATGGACCAGGGGTACAGAGGGTCCAGAGACAAGGGAGGTTGGAGCAATCCCAGGATTTTCACAGACCAGGGGTACAGAGGACCCAGGGACAAGAATTCCCAGAGCAAGCCTAGAATCTTTTTACAGACCGGGGTACAGAGGGTCCAGAGACAAGGGAGGCTAGAGCAAGCCAAGCATCAGACCAGGGGTACAGAGGGTTCAAGGACAAGGGAGGTCAGAGCAAGCCCAGCATCTGTCATGGACCAGGGGTACAGAAGATCCAGGGACAAGGGAGGCTGGAGCAAGCCTAGAATCTGTCACAGACAAGGGGTACTGGAGTCCAGGGACAAGGGAGGCCAGAGCAAGCCCAGCATCAGACCATTGGTACAGAGTGTCCTGGGACAAAGGGAGGCCAGAGCAAGCCCAGCATCTGTCATGGACCAGGGGTATAGAGGATCCAGGGACAAGGCAGGCTGGAGCAAGCCCAGCATCTGTCATGAACCAGGGGTACAGAAGGTCCTGGGACGAGGAAGGCCAAAGCAAGCACAGCATTTGTCAATGACCAGGGGTAAAGAGTGTTCAGGGACAAGGGAGGCCAGAGCAAGCCCAGCATCTGTCATAGACCAGGGGTACAGAGGATCCAGGGACAAGGGAGGCCAGAGCAAGCCCAGCATCTGTCATGGACCAGGATTACAGAGGGTCCAGTAACAAGGTAGGCCAGAGCAAGCCTAGCATCTGTCACAGACAAGGGGTACAAAGGGTCCTGGGACAAGGGAGACCAGAGCAACCCAGCATCAGACCAGGGGTACAGAGGGTCCAGGGACAAGGAAGGCCAGAGCAAGCTCAGTATATTTTTGGACCAGGGGTAGAGACGGTCCAGGAACAAGGGAGGCCAGGGACAAGGGAGGCTGGAGCAAGGCCAGCACCTGTCACAGACCAGGGGTAGAGAGGGTCCAGGGATAAGAGAGGCCAGGTGAAGCCCAGCATCTGTCATGGACTAGAGGGACAGAGGGTCCAGGGAGAAGGGAGGCTGGAGCAAGCCCAGCATCAGTCACAGACCAGGGGTACAGAGGGTCCAAGGACAAATGAGGTAGGAGCAATCCCAGAATTTTCACAGACCAGGGCTAGAGAGGGTCCAGGGAGAAGAAAGGTCAGAGCAAGCTTAGCATCTGTCACAGACCAGGGATAGAGAGTCCACAGAGAGAAGGGAGGCCAGATCAAGCCCAGCATCTGTCACAGACCAGGGATAGAGAGTTTCCAGGGACAAGGGAGGCCAGCAAGTCCAGCATCAGACCAGGGGTGCAGAGGGTCCAGGGACAAGGAAGGCCAGAGCAAACCCAGCGTCTGTCATGGATCAGGGATAGAGAGGGTCCAGGGACAAGGGAGGCCAGAGCAAGCCTAGCATTTTCACAGACCAGGGGGACAGAGGGTCCAGGGACAATGGAGACTGGAGAAAGCCCAGCATCTGTCACAGACCAGGGGTACAGAGGGTCCAGGCACAAGGGAGGCCAGAGCAAGCCCAACATCAGACCAGGGATACAGAGGACAAGGAAGGCCAGAGCAAGCCCAGCATCTGTTACGGACCAGGGGTAGGGAGGGTCTAGGGACAAGGGAGGCCAGAGCAAGCCTAGCATCTGTCACAGACCAGGGATACAGAGGGTCCAGGGAGAGGGGAGGCTGGAGCAAGCCCAGCATCTGTCACAGACCAGGGGTACAGAGGGTCCAGGGAAAAGGGATGCCAGAGCAAGCCTAGCATCTGTCACGTACCAGGGGTACAGAGGGTCCAGGGAGAGGGGAGGCTGGAGCAAGCCCAACATCTGTCACAGGCCAGGGGTACAGAGGGTCCAGGGACAAGGGAGACCACAGCAAGCCTAGCATCTGTTACATACCAGGGGTACAGAGTGTCAGGGGGGAAGGAAGACTGGAGCAAGCCCAGCATCTGTCATGGACACAGGGACAAGGCATGCCAAAGCAATCTGAGATCTGCCCCTGCCTATGGCAGATTACAATAATTCCACACACTTACACTAATCTGCATGCAATAAGATTCACTGTCCCGTTCTCTTCAGCCACCCGCTGCAAGTACAGAGAACACCAGGGGGCAGCAACACAATTCAAACACCCAGATATACAACCGAGCATACAGGCACTAGTAATATAATGCAATAATCTCTCTTTGAGTATGAATTGAGTAGCTTTTTATCTTCGCAAATGTTTGGAAAGACGTCCCCCCTTTCCTCCCTTGTCTCACCCCCTTCCGCATGGTTCCCTCTCTTCCTTCCTCCCCATTTTCACTCTGGGGAATTCTAAACTCTATGCACACTTATCCCATAGACCTATCACTGGTGGTGATGTCAATTTACCAATTAATACCAATATACTTATGTTTATACATTCCCCTTCTATTGTCATTGTCCTAGTCCATGTAGTCACGCCCCCATATCTGCCGGGTAAGGCACTATCGGGCCTGATGGACACTCCTCTCCATATGCACTGGTAAGCTGACACATCCTACTATTTTTCATGTTGTAACTTCCCTGTATTAATGCTGTGTATATTCTACATATGTAACAACTATATCTATTTTAGAGCTATCTCCTGAAGAAGCAGCTTACGCTGCGAAACCGGTCGAGACATTTCCTCCCTATGCTCAAACAGACGTCAAACTTACGGGCCCAGGCCTGCATTATTTGGTTAAGTTTGATGGCCATAAAGGAGTGATCACCGTGCTTGTTTGTTTTTATGTAACTGAACGCTTTTCAGTGTTTATTATGTAAATTGCTTTTTTCTATTAAAATTTATATGTTTTTCTAATATCTGCCTATTAGTCCCTGTTTATATTACTACACCAGTACCGAGATAGTCCAAAACCCCCCCTTTTTTTCCTGTGGGTTACCGGCTCACTATACGCAGATTCAGCACCTGCGTTGCTTTGACCCAACTACCCCTTGTCTTTCCAAACATAATGGATGATGGTACTTGTTTAAATTAAACGTATTCCTACAACATTAGACTATACTCACACCTTTGACATCTTCGCAAATGTAGTAAAATGTAATAAAGGATACAGTGTATTTTTTGTGACAACTTTTTTAGCATGTTGTTCTTGGCACCAAAAAATCCCTCATCCAATCAACCAGTTGCCACCTGCCCACAGTACATTTGCTATGAGCAGGCGGTACGGGCAGGCTGGAGCGGATTGCGCCTCCCAGTACCCGGCCTGGTGATCATGTGATCGCTATGCGATCGCATGATCACAATGTCAACAAAGCTGTCATTTATAACAGCTGTGTTTCCTATACAGTGATGCTGTGATTGACCCACAGCTATCACATGGTACAAGGGCCAATCACAGCATCTTGCACCACGTGATTAGCTGTAGCCAATCACAGCTGTTATGAATGTAATCCATTCATGACAGTTCAAAGCATTGCTGTTACAGTGATCATCACTACAACAGCAACCAAAGAGTTAAAAAAACAATCTCTGATCAAGCTCTATTTGTGTGAAAAAAATTATATAAATATAATTTGGGTACAGTGCTGCATGACTTGCGTAATTGCCAGTTAAAGTAACGCAGTGCCAAATAGCAAAAAATGCCCTGGTCACGGAGGGGGTAATACCTTTCCTGGAGGGCAAGTGGTTGGGTGCTCAACCTGTGGCCCTAGGGCTGCTGACGAGGCAGTACAACCGGTCCTGTTGTACTGGGCCCAGGCCTCATCAGCTAAAAAGGGGGGCCCAGGGCAGCTTTCTTCTTCATTTATGCCTAAATTAATAAATGCATTTTACTAGTCCACACCCCTACTCCTACTTGCTTACCCAAGCTTACATTACATTTCCCTGGGCCCCGCCCCATCAGGTTAGCAGAGGGGCCCAGGTGATAGGAGCAGAAGATGGACTTTTTTCATTTTTGGGATGTAGGTAGATAAAGTCTGTGCCACTGTTCCACTGCAACCAAAGGAGAGGTGTAGCCATGGTTTGGGGGGGGACCTTCAGGCTGTACCTTTCTGATTTCTAAAAGCGGCCCTGTGTGGCCTTCAGCTGTTGCGGAACTACAAGTCCCATCATGTACTCTGCCTTTGGGAGTCATGCTTGTAATTGTCAGCATTGCAAAGCCTCATGGGACTTGCAGTTCCTCAACAGCTGGAGGGCCACAGGTTGAGCACCCGTGTGCAATTTTTGAAATTAAATTAATAGTAGCAACCAGTGGCGGCTGGTGGTAAAAAAAATTTTTTGAGGGGGTGGCGTGGCAATACACTTACGCTATCTAGGTCGGCCTGCTTCACCTTCTCCTCGGCATCAGGGCGGCTTCCCCTGCCTCTCCTCCCCCTCAGCGGCCAATAGGATCGCTTCTCCTGTTGGCCAATCCTGATTGACCAGGAGGAGAATCAGGAAGACAATAGGGAATAATAATTGTCACGCAACTGGGTGGGCTCGGGGGGCGCAGTGCCCTGTGCCCCGGGCCCACCCTTTTTTTAAGCCAATTAAAACCTCAGGCCCTAATCATGTGCTCCTAAAAAAAAACCCCATTGGAATCCATGCGTCCGGCGCCCTGCATGTAGATTAGGGGCCGTGTGCATGGATTAGGGGAATGCCCCTTATGGACGACCTGCCACTGGTAGCAACATAAAGGGAACCCAGCATGTACACAAACGTGGTCAATATAAAGGTGACCCCTTACATTGTTTGTAAGTGGGGAAATTGCCCCCCGTTGCATCGGTGGTCAGTGTAGGTGGGAAATTAATTCTCCATTGCTTGCTGGAACCTCAGGAGGAACCTTAGACTTCCATGGTCCAAATACTAATCTAACCTTTACTGAACATGATTTAAATTGTCTTTTTTCCCCCTCTGAATTCTGAACATTTGATTGAAATGTTGACAACAACGGGCTGCTTTGAAGCCCTGAAGACACTTCCCCCCTGCGGATGACCACAGCGGGCGGCTTTTGAGGTTAGGAACCCCAGGAAGTGACCGAACTCGCATCTGGCACACGGACAGCCATTATCACCGTGTGTAAAGACAATGCGGAGGCCCCGGGTTGGCGAGGAAACAACAGGTCTACAAAAGCACACCGCCGTCACTTCCCGCGCCTGTTTCCCAAATTGTCTCTGACTGTGACCCTTCCCTGTTCATGATCCAGGAGGTCAAACACCTGAAGCAGCCGTCATGTGCACACCGTGACCTTTTCATGGACCGCTAGCGGGGGCCGAGCTGTACCTGCAATGTTTGCTGGAAGGAGTTTTATCTCACAATGCTCAGTGAATCTGGTTTAGACATTACAATTTTATTTACAATTTTTTGTAGGATTTACTGAAAATCTTCACAAAATCAGAAATAAAAGAACATTTGTAAGAATCTGTTGCTATCTCTTAGCATGCAATGTAAAGCCTCGTTCACACGGTGGGATTGTTGGCCAACAAAACCGTGGACTTTTGTCCGAAGGGCGTTGGCCCAAACTTGTCTTGCATACAAATGCCAAGGAATTGTAGTGATGTACTACATGGTTTTTCAGCTCTTTAGCGCCACCCTTTGGGCTCCTTCTGCTAATTTCGTGTTAGTAGAAGTTTGGTGAGTGTTGATTCGCGCTTTCATTTCTCGCTTTTCAGTTCGTTTCTGAATGGCCGTTCGTCAGCCAGTCATGTTGCGGAATCGGAGGAGATAACGTGTTATTTATTATTGGCCTTGGAGTTATTGCTTTGACCCAAGTCTAGACATGTGCAATTTGTTTCGTTTTTTTTTTTTCGTTTTTCGATAAAATTCGTTATATTCGTTCATTCGTTATCGTATGAATGAACGAATGATTCGCTAAAAATTTTAACGAATGTTCGAATCGAACGAATCCGAAAAACAACGAAAATCCAAAATAACCAAATTAGAAACAACGAAACTACGAAAGAAGAAAATCCGAAAAACGAAAACAGGAACAACGAAAATCAAAATGAACGAAAAAATTCCTACATTCGTAACTTTTTTTTTTTTGCTGAATTGGTAATTTTCCGTGTCTCTTACAATGGCGCTGCTTAACGTGCTTCGAATGGATTGAACGAAAAAATTCGTACATTCGTAACTTTTTTTTTTTTTTTTTCGATACGTAATTTTCCGTGTCTCTTACAATGGCGCTGCTTAACGTGCTTCGAATGGATTGAACGGAAAAATGTGTACATTCTGAACTTTTTTTTTTTTTGCGATTCGTAATTTTCTGTGTCTCTTACAATGGCGCTGCTTAACGTGCTTCGAATGGATTGAACGAAAAATTTCGTATATTCGTAACTTTTTTTTTTCGATTCGTAATTTTCCGTGTCTCTTAAAATGTAAAAATAGCATACACATTACATAAAATTATGAATTATGCTCCGATTACGAATCTACGAAAACAATGTTACGAAAGTACGAATAAATACGAATGCGTCCGAATTTGGAATAAACGAAAATTAAACTAACGGAAAAACTAATCAACGAAAAAATAACTCTTACGAAAATACGAATCGGTACGAATACGAACACCGACGACTTACGAATTTACGAATCGTTACGAATACGAACACCGATGACTTACGAATTTACGAATCGTTACGAATCAACGGAAACGAAAGAAACGAAACAAAAAAAATATTTTTTTCTATTGTGCACATGTCTACCCAAGTCTAGTCCAGGAACAGGAGGAGGAGGAGTTCTTGAACCAAAAATTGGTTGCTTTATTAATCGTGACCAATTATGTCCTATGCATTTGCTGCGGGAGCTCCAGGAGAATAATCCGGATGTTTTCGGAATTATCTCCGGATGACGGACCCCTGCTTTCACCAACTCTTGGCATTGCTGACCCCCTCCCTATATTAAGAAGCAGGACACATGCATGAGGCTTTTATTTTATTTTTTTGGTTGAATAATGATTTGATTTTGTATAGTTTCTATATTTTTGGATGCATAGAATGCACTTTTTGGTTAAGTTCTATTGGCAGATATCATGTCTAATTTTATTTGTTTTCTTTCTTTAATGCACAATAAAAAAAAATTGTGGAGAATAATACTTGGCTGTATGTTTTACTTCAAATGACAGTTTGGGAGTCGGCAGTTACATTTGAAAAAAATACAATGTAAAATTGACAAGGGACACCAACATACAGTGGTGTGAAAAAGTGTTTGCCCCCTTCCTCATTTCCTGTTCCTTTGCATGTTTGTCACACTTAAGTGTTTCGGAACATCAAACCAATTTAAACAATAGTCAAGGACAACACAAGTAAACACAAAATGCAATTTGTAAATGAAGGTGTGTATTATTAAAGGTGAAAAAAAATCCAAACCATCATGGCCCTGTGTGAAAAAGTGATTGCCCCCCTTGTTAAAACATACTATAACTGTGGTTGTCCACACCTGAGTTCAATTTCTCTAGCCACACCCAGGCCTGATTATTGCCACACCTGTTCACAATCAAGGCATCACTTAAATAGGAGCTGCTTGACACAGTAAGGTCCACCAGAAGATCCTTAAAAGCTACACATCATGCCGAGACCCAAAGAAATTCAGGAACAATTGAGAAAGAAAGTAATTGAGATCTATCAGTCTGGAAAGGGTTATAAAGCCATTTCCAAAGCTTTGGGAATCCAGCGAACCACAGTGAGAGCCATTATCCACAAATGGCGAAGACATGGAACAGTGGTGAACCTTCCCAGGAGTGGCCGGCCGCCCAAAATTACCCCAAGAGCGCAGCGACGACTCATCCAAGAGGTCACAAAAGACCCCACAACAACGTCCAAGGAACTGCAGGCCTCACTTGCCTCAGTTAAGGTCAGCGTTCATGCCTCCACCATCAGGAAAAGACTGGGCAAAAATGGCCTGCATGGCAGAGTTCCAAGGAGAAAACCACTGCTGAGCAAAAAGAACATCAAAGCTCGTCTCAATTTCTCCACAACACATCTTGATGATCCCCAAGACTTTTGGGACAACATTCTGTGGACCGATGAGACAAAAGTGGAACTCTTTGGAAGGTGTGTGTCCAAGTATATCTGGCGTAGAAGGAACACTGCATTTCAGAAAAAGAACATTATACTAACAGTAAAATATGGTGGTGGTAGTGTGATGGTCTGGGGCTGTTTTGCTGCTTCAGGACCTGGAAGACTTGCCGTGATAAAAGGAACTATGAATTCTGCTGTCTACCAAGAGATCCTGAAGGAGAATGTCCGACCATCTGTTCGTGTACTCAAGCTGAAACGAACTTGGGTTCTGCAGCAGGACAATGATCCTAAACACACCAGCAAGTCCACCACCGAATGGCTGAAGAAAAACAAAATGAAGACTTTGGAGTGGCCTAGCCAAAGTCCTGACCTGGATCCTATTGAGATGTTGTGGTATGACCTTAAAAAGGCCGTTCATGCTCGAAAACCCTCTAATGTAACTGAATTAGGACAATTCTGCAAAGATGAGTGGGCCAAAATTCCTCCAGGACGCTGTAAAAGCCTCATTGCACGTTATCGCAAACGCTTGGTTGCAGTTGTTGCTGCTAAGGGTGGCCCAACCAGTTATTAGGTTTAGGGGGCAATCACTTTTTCACACAGGGCCATGATGGTTTGGATTTTTTTTCACCATTAATAATAAACACCTTCATTTACAAATTGCATTTTGTGTTTACTTGTGTTGTCCTTGACTATTGTTTAAATTGGTTTGATGTTCCGAAACACTTAAGTGTGACAAACATGCAAAGGAACAGGAAATGAGGAAGGGGGCAAACACTTTTTCACACCACTGTAGTTGTATCTTTGATCTTAAAAACTACGTGAAAATGGTGTTGTGGTAACTTGCCCAAAAAAAAACAAAAAAAAAACATAATAATATTATTCTTGATATCGCTAGAAAAAAAAAGCCTTTGAAAATTAGTTTGCAATAACTCCATCAGTATCACCAGCAAAGCAGCTTCATTATTATCCCATTAAAGAAGAAGAGAATTGTGCGCTGCGTTTCCAGATTTCATAATTTGCCGCGTCACGAATGTTAATTCTCCATTACGAACGCAAGTTTACAAGACCGACCGCTTCCGGCTCGTTGTCCGCTGAAAATCCACCAACAATTGTCTGATGGAGCGTACAAACGGTCGGATTTTCCACCAACAGCCTGTCATCACACATTTCCCGTCGGAAAATCGGATCGTGCGTACGAGGCTTAAGATTTCTGCAGCTACGGCTATGTCACTTGTATTGATAATATTAAAAAAATTAAATAAAATTTCCGGGATAAGGGGTGGGCAGGAGGGGCGGCTTTCCTGGGCACTGTGGTATCATGGGAGGAGGGGGGCACCATGAAGGGATTAGGGGGTATTGGCCCCCTAAACTACATGCAGGGCACCGGACGCATGGATTTCAATAAGGGGTTCTATTCTTTTTGAAGCACGTGATTAGAGCCTGAGGCTCTAATTGGCTTCAAAAAGGGGTGGGCTTGGGGATAGGGGCATATGGGGAGAGAGAGAATTTAAGCTGGGGGATGGGGGGACAAAGATTTGTGCTGGGAGGGAGGATTTCAGCAAGGGGGCAGATTTGTACTGGGAGGAGGGGAAATTTATTCTTAGGGGTAACCATGCAGATTAGTGCGGTTTTTTTGGGAGGGTTTTTTTGCTAACACACAATGCTCATACATCTTGGGGGGAAGGGTAATTTGGCGTGTTTGCCCTGGGGCTGGGCTCTAGATGACCTTGTCCCGGCACAAAAATCTGTGTGTGTGTTTATTTCAGTATTGACTATTTATCCCGTACACATTCTCATGGGGGACAAAATTTGTCCGAATTTCGATTCGGAACAAAAACGAACAGCACATTGTCTACCAGGAATCCCTGTCTAGCAGCTGAAGGGGGCTGGCGGGTGATGAGTCACTGGTTACTAGGACGCCATCTCCCTAACAACCAAGACCCCCGAGCAGAAAGCTGTCACATTAAGCAATGGTAACTGTACCGCTGCTGTAGGTTTTATTTCACATTGCAGCTGGAGGTTGCCAAAATATTCATTACACAGTAGCTAGTAAATGCTGTCTTCAGGAAAGGAAATGTTGGAAACGTTCTACATAAAATTCCAATGTTTTCCGATCTGTAACAAGCCCGTCCCTCCCATTGGCAGCGCATGGAAACATCACATCTTATCCGAATTCCACGTTCTTATCTTCCGTAGTTTTCTAATGTAGTTTTGGGTGATTAAAGGAAAAGCTGCCCCATTGCATTTAATTTGATATTTTGTTTGGCTCTCTCCGCTCCCGAGAAATTAACTAAAGATTTATTTTTTTATTAAGGTATTTCTCACCAGTTCCATTTCTTTGGCCACATCCTGAAATTTTCACTTTCCGATGACATGTAACATTCCTGCCGAATGAGGAATGTGTTATAAAGCTAATGAGACCTCTTAATCGAAGTGTGATTGGAGAGGTGTAGGCCCCCGGAGCGCATTAATTCATTAATAGAGGGGCTTGTGTATCAAATGATGGGAAATTCAATTATTTCCTGCCTCGGTGAGTACACACATCCTCTCACTTTTTGATGGTGTTAATCTGTGTTGACATTTCCATGGCCGCTTCCTGCTGATCGGTAACGGTAGAGGTCACGGGTTGATGATTTTTAGCTTGGGCCAAACCCAACACGTATCTGGTTTCAACATCGCGAGCGTCAAGGAACTGCAACCAAACTCGACTTTCTACAGAACTCCCATGAGAACCGTATCTTTCAAACATTGTTCCTTCTTGGATTTCTGGAGAATTTCTAAATGCTTTCGTTCCTAATGTAGTTCTCCTCCTCTTCATCCTAGGGTTGCCACCTCATCCCTTTAAACCCAAAGACATATGAATTACACAGCTTCTGAAGCTAATTTAAAGGGGTTGTAAAGGTTTGTTTTTTATTTTCTAAATAGGTTCCTTTAACCACTTTGCGCCCGCGCTATACCCGAAAGACGGCTTCAGTGCGGACGCTCCCTGCCGGGTGGACGTCCCTGGACGTCCTACTGTTTACTTCCCTAATGCGCGCTCCTGAGAGTGCGCATCGGGGAAGTTCTGTGCTGGCCGTGTCCGTCGGACACAGCCAGTCACAGATCGCTGTAAACGGCCAATCACAGCGGCCGTTTACAGCTCGATCGGCGTGTCCAATGAGAGATGATCTCATATGTTAACATATGAGATCATCTCTCAGCGCCGCTCTCCCTCCTCACACAGAGACGGCGTGTGAGGAGTGAGAGATGAACGGCGCTGCAGCCGTGAGTACAGCAAAAAAACAAAATAAAAATATACCATCTGTCCCCGCTGCCATCTGTCCCCGCTGCCATCTGTCCCCACTGCCACCTGTCCCCAATGCCATCTGCCAGTGCCAACTGTCCCCAGTGCCACCTGTCCCCAGTGCCATGTATAAGTGCCATCTGTCATCAGTGCCACATATTAGTGCCATCTGTCACCAGTGCCATGTATCAGTGCCATCTGTCATCAGTGCCACCTGTCACTGTCACGTGCCATCTGTTATCAGTGTCACGTGTCATCAATGCCACGTATCAGTGCCAACTGTCATCAGTGTCATCAGTGCCACGTATCGGTGCCATCTGTCATCAGTGCCACGTATTAGTGCCACATGATATCAGTGCCACGTGTAAGTGCCATCTGTCACCAGTGCCACATATTAGTGCCATCTGTCAGTGTCACGTGTCATCAGTGCCCTGTATTAGTGCCATCTGTCATCAGTGTCACGTGTCATCAGTGCCCCGTATTAGTGCCATCTGTCATCAGTGCCACATCAGTGTCACATGTCATCAGTGCCACGTATCAGTGCCACCTGTCATCAGTGCCACATCAGTGTCACGTGTCATTGTCCTGGTGCTCCAGGGCCTTCAAAAGTGTAATAGGTAGTCAACAAGTTAGATGTGTAATTTATGCTCCTAGAACACGTGATGGCGCTCCCTGCATTTTGGGCCTCTCTAAGTGGACAGGCTGTGTAAAAGTCCCACACATGTGGTATCGTAATACTCAGGAGGAGTAGAAGAATTTATTTTGGGGTGTCATTTGTGGTATACACATGCCATGTGAGAGAAATAACCTATTACAATGACAATTTTGTGAAAAAAAAATAAAATAAAAAAAAAAAAATTTTGCTAAGAATTGTGGGAAAAAAATGACAACATCAAAAAGCTCACCATGCCTCTTACTAAATACCTTGGAATGTCTACTTTCAAAAAAGGGGTCATTTGGGAGGTATTTGTAATTTCCTGGCTTGTTCGGGTCACAAGAAATGAGATCGGTCACCAGTACATCAGGTGTGATCAATTTTGTATGATTCGCACCACAGTTTGTAGAGTCTGTACCTTTCACAAAGACCAAATAATATCCACTAATTTGGGTTATTTTTACCAAAGATATGTGGCAGTATAAATTGTGGGCAAAATTTAGGAAGAAAAATTAATAATTTGCTAAATTTTATCACAGAAACAAAGAAAAATTTTGTTTTTTTTTCAAAATTTTCGGTCTTTTTTTCATTTATAGAGCAAAAAATAAAAACCCCAGAGGTGATCAAATACCACCAAAAGAAAGCTCTATTTGTGGGAAAAAAAGACAAAAAATTAATTTGGGTACAGTATTGCATGACTGAGTAATTGTCATTCAAAGTGTGAGAGCACCGAAAGCTGAAAATTGGTCTGGGCAGGAAGGGGGTTTAAGTGCCCTGTAAGCAAGTGGTTAAGCTAGTGCATTGTTGGTTCACTTACCTTTTCCTTCAATTTCCCTTCTAAAAGTTTTTTTTCTTTGTTTTCTTTGTCTGAACTTCTCACTTCCTGTTGCTCCTCAGTAAGCTGTTCTGGCTGACTAAACACCGCTCGGATGATGGTGTGAAGTTTACTGAGGAGAAACAGGAAGTGAGAAATTCAGACAAAGAAAAAAAACATATAGAAGGGAAATCGAAGGAAAAGATAAGTGAACCAACAATGCATTAGCTTAAAGGAACCTACCGTATATACTCGAATATAAGCCGAGATTTTCAGACCCTTTTTAGGTCTGAAAGTCCACCCCTCGGCTTATATTCGAGTCACCGCCGTCTGCCTACATGAACAGCTTGTCATGCAGACAGACGGCAGTTTCAAAAGCCGCGCCGCCTCCTCCCGCCCGTCCGTGATAGGCGGACACTAATTTTCCCAGCAGTACAGTGTTCCGCCTATCACGGATGGCCTGTCATTCTCATCTCATGGACGAGGATGAGAGAATGTCCGTGATAGGCGGAACACTGCACACTGACTGCTGGGAAAAAAAGTGTTCCTCCTATCACGGACGAGGAGGAGGAGGAGGCGCGGCTTTTAACTTTGTAATGGCGCCGTACGCCGTACACGCTGTGGGGGGGACAGAGCGGGACCTCATCGGCTGCACAGACCCAGGACCCCGGACCCCGGACACAGGACCCCGGACCCACGGACCCATGGACCCACAGATCGGCGGATCGGCACAGGTAGGCTGCAATGGGGACACGGGCTGCAATGGGGACACGGGGGGTCTGTACAGGGGACATGCAGATGGACATTGCTGACCCTTTTTCCACTTACAGTAGCTGCTGCATTGTTGCCCCTCGGCTTATACACAGGTCAATACGTTTCCCCATTTTTTTGTGGTGATTTAGGGGCCTCGGCTTATACTCGGGACGGCCTATACTCGAGTATATACGGTATTTAGAAAATAAAAAACAAACCTTTACAACCCCTTTAATGCAGATAAGGCACAAAGTGAGTTTAATTGCCACCTTAATCAGCCACAGAACCTATCTAATTCATATGTGTTCGGTTTTAAAGGGGATGAGGTGGCAACCCTACTTCATCCCCATGTATTTGTTACAGGCCCTGTTCTTTTGGATACACCATATACAGTAACTTCACGCACCCCTTTTGATAAACTTCAGACCAGGTAAGGAACAGTTAATGAAACTTTACTGAGCATTCAGTAACACAGTCCAACAGCACAACGTACCTAAAGCAGAGTCCAACCCTAACTATCTAATGTATGCTGCTAAGCTCATATCTTGCCAAAGAGAAAAGTCAATTTAGCATAAGTCCAGTAGTGGTAGGTTCCTAGCTCCAGGTAAAATCCCAGCAGGGCAGCATAGAAGGGGGCCATGTGCTCCAGCGGGACTACATGGTGCAGCAGTCCTTCCTCTGTAGTCCCATGTGGAAGAGAGAGAGGCCCCGGGCCCTCCCGTTGTATTTATGGATCACCAAGGTGCTGTTGAGCTCCTGCGTCCAGCACCTTTTCATAGAACACAGGGCGGATACTGAGCAAACCATTCCCTCGCAATCTAGACAGAGTTCACTTCATCGTTTGTAACCCATTTTGGTGCTGAGCACATTTCTTACTTCATTCTCACAGACACACTAAAATATCTTTTAGAAATCCTTCTCAGAAGAGTGGAGGATATCATAGCAGAAAAGGGAGGCTAATGCCGCGTACACACGGTCGGAATTCTCGTCGGAAAAAGCTCTGATGGTTTTCCCGTCGGAATTCCGACGGAATTTCGCTCAAACTGTCTTGCCTACACACGGTCACACCAAATTTCGACGGTCAATAACACCACGCCTTACAAAACGTTCGACGGCACTATAAAAGGGAAGTTTAATGCTTCCGAGCATGCGCCGAATTGTTTCCGAGCATGCGTCGGAATTTTGCGTGTCGGAATTTCATACACACGATCGGAAAATCCGATAGAAAGGTTTTCCGTCTGAAAAATTGAGAACAGGTTCTCAATTCAAAGTCCGTCAGAAATTCCGACAGAAAAAGACCAATGGGCATACACGGTCGGAAAATCCGATGAAAAGCTCCCATCGGACTGTTTCCATCAGAAAATTCCGACCGTGTGTACGCCGCATAACTCTATTTTATCGGCCATGGTTTTGGAATGGGATGTTCACCGAGCTCATACGGGCTACAGTTTGGGGAAGGCAATTTTCTGTTCCAGTATTACAGAGCCCCTGTGTACAAAGCCAGCTCTATAGACATGGTTTGATTAGTTTGGTGTGGAGGAACCTGAGCAGAGCTCTAGGCTTTGTGAGGCCTTAGGCAAATCTTAGACTTAAGGCCCTACTAACTCCCATAATGGGAAAAAATAATTCAAGCGATAGACCCCTAGCAATTTTGCCCTCCACCCCAATAGCCCAAAAAACAAACATGCACATAGACTTTTCTAAAAAAAAAAAAACACTTTAATAATGTACACATAAAAGTCTGGTTCACACTCACTGATTGCTCCAAGCAAGGGGCGGACTGACCATTCGGCCACTCTGGCACTTCCCGAGGGCCCCCGGGCCACTAGGGGGCCCCATCAGGGTTGCCAGGGTCAGTAAAACCAGGGACAGTATGTAAAAATCTGTGTTTTTTTTTTTTACGTCTCTTTCTGAAATATTCCTATATCGACATCCTTTTGGTCTAAAAATCCAGAGATTATAGCTGCCCCACCTCTCCAGTACCTTCTCAGCCAATAGAAACATGTCTGTGTATACTGTGTGTACATGTATGTGTATACTATGTGATTGTATACTGTGTGGCCCCATAATCTCTGATTGTCTGGGGGCCCCATAATCTCCTATTGCCCGGGGGCCCCATGAGTTGTCAGTCCGCCCCTGCTCCAAACTCACTGATTGGTTGTTAGAGGTTAGTGCACATCATTACTGCTCACTGATTGGTTGCTAGAGGTACTGCACATCATTACTGCCCACCCATTGGTTGGTAGAGGTTATTGCACATCATTACCGTACATTGATTGGTTGATAGAGGTTACTGCACATTATTACTGCTCACTGATTGGTTGCTAATGATTACTGCTCATCATTATCACTCACTGATTGTTTGCCAGAGGTTACAGCACATCATTACCTCTCGCTGGGTGGCAAGGCACCTGAGTGTCTCGCACAGAGCCCTGACCTCAACCCTACTGAACACCTTTGAGATGGTTTGAAATGCCAATTGTAAGATAGGTCTTACCATCCAACACCGGTACCTGACTTCAACCCTACTGAACATCTTCCCATCTATCATGATTACCTGACCTCGACCCTACTCAACATCCTCTCACCCAACATCAGTACCTGATCTCACAAATACTCTTTTGGCTCAGTGGGCACAAATTATCACAGACACGTTCCAAAACCTTGTATAATGCCGCGTACACACGGTCGGAATTTCCGATGGAAACAGTCCCACGGGAGCTTTTCATCAGATTTTCCGACCGTGTGTATGCCCATCGGTCTTTTTCTGTCGGAATTTCCGACGGACTTTGGATTAAGAACCTGTTCTCAATTTTTCAGACGGAAAACCTTTCTATCGGATTTTCCGATCGTGCGTATGCAATTCCAACACGCAAAATTCCGACGCATGCTCGGAAAAAATTTGACGCATGCTCGGAAGCATTAAACTTCCCTTTCATGATGCTGTCGAACGTGTTGTATGCCGCGGTGTTACAGACCGTCGGAATTTGGTGTGACCGTGTGTAGGCAAGACAGTTTGAGCGAAATTCCGTCGGAATTCCGACGGGAAAACCATCAGAGCTTTTTCCGACGAGAATTCCGACCGTGTGTACGCGGCATTAGACCTTCTCAGAAGAGTGAAGGATGTTACTGCTGCAAAGGGAGGCCAACTCCATATTATTGGCCATGGCTTTGGAATGGGATGACCACCAAGTTCGTAGATGTGATGGTCAGATATCCACAATCCTTTGGCCACATTCCATTAGCATAGTAGATCTGATGTTTAGTGCAATGGAAAAATAAGACGTCAAAGCGTCTGATTTTTTCCCATTGTTGACTACACAACAAAGCGGGCAAAATTAAAAAAAATATGATTTAATTCCAGATTGTTTTGATCTTCTCTTTAACAATGATCTTGCTTCCCATGAAGCATATTTGTTACTATGGGAAAACCAGGCCTAAATGATGGAAAAAGCCCTTTTAAGGCAAAAGATAAAGCAGAACTGAGATCGGCAATGAAATGAGATGGTGCCCTTCCCTCAATAATTCTTTGTCACCTCGCCCCCAGGGATGCTTAAAAGTGGCATCATCGCCAGCTCGTTAATGGTCCTTCTCCTTTATTCCCATCGCTTGTTTGTTTTACAAGGCAGAAAACGTTCTTAAGTAAGCGATAAGTTGAGTGTTCCGAAATGACTTCTAATCTTCCACGATTATTGTTCTTATGCTGGAGACACGAGAGACATTTATAAAGCTGGCAGCAGACAAATTAAACAAAAACTTAGCCGGTTATGGTCGGTGAGCTCTGCCAGGTCGAGCATCAAAAATAATATTTTTCTTTTGCAAAAAGAGGTATGAAAGACCTTAACCCCTTCCCAGCCAAGCGTCCCTTTAACAGGGTCATGGGGTAAATCAGCCGATCACTGTCATTGGCTGTCAGAGTGGTCATGTGATCGAGAGACAGTCCCGCTGGCTACCAATCATTAACCACTTGCCGACCAGCCGCCGCAGTTTAACTGCAGCAGAATGGCACAGCTGGGTAAAACAGTGTTGTGTTACGTCGCTTCACCCTGTGGCCACTAGGGGTGCGCGTACGCCCGCTGCTCTGCTCGCCCCCAGAGCTGATGCGAGTGCCCGGTGGTCATGATCACCGACGGGCTCTTTTCTTTTTTTACTTTTGCTTAAACAAAAAAAAAAAATCTTAACTACTGAGCTACCGACGGCATCGGGTCTCACCGATCTTTTACTTTTAGACCCTTTTCACAACGGGGGAGTTTTTCAGGCGTTTTTCAGACGCTTTAGCGTTAAAAAACAAAGCGCGTGTAAAACGCCTGAAAGAAGCCTCATCTGCAATCCCAATGTGAAAGCCCGAGTGCTTTCACACCGAGGCGCTGCGCTGGCAGGGCGTCAAATAAAGTCCTGCAAGCAGCTTCTTTTGCAGCGCTTTTGGAGCATACACCGATCCTAAAGCGCCCCTTCTCATTGAAATCAATGGGAAGCGCCTGCAAAACGCCTGAAAATCGATTGAAAAGCGCCTGCAAAACGCCTGAAAAGCAATTGAAAAGCGCCTGCAAAACGCCTGAAAAGCAATTGAAAAGCGCCTGCAAAGCGCTTTGGCAGCAGCGCTTTGTGGGCACTTTTAATCCTTTATTTGGCCACTAGCAGAGGTTAAAAGCGCCCCACTAGCGCTCGTAAAATGCTGGTAAAGCGCCGCTAGTTTTAGGCGCTTTACAAGTGTTTTTCAGGCGCAGGCAGAGTGAAAGGGCTCTTAAAGCACTTGGGCTTTCACATTAGGATTGCAGATGAGGCTTCTTTCAAGCGCTTTACAGGCGCTTTTTTTAACGCTAAAGCGCCTGAAAAACGCCTGAAAACACCCCAGGGTCTAAAAGGTAAATGAGAGATCTAAGGTCCTATAGACCCCCAGATCTCTCCATAAAGAGGACCTGTCATCCCTTATTTCTATTACAAGGGATGTTTACATTCCTTGTAATAGGAATAAAAGTGATAAACAAAGGGACCGTTTAAAAATAAAAAAATTAAAAGTAAAATAAAAAATATAAAGCTCCCCATCCCTTTGTGCTCACGCACAGAAGCAAACGCATACGTAAGTCCCACACGCATATGTAAATGGCGTTCAAACCACACATGTGAGGTATCGCTGTGAACGTTAGAGCGAGAGCGATAATTCTAGTGCTAGATCTCCTCTGTAACTCTTTTTACATTTTTAAAAGCATTGCCTATGGAGATTTTTAAGTAGTGTCATTTTTCGCCATTCCTTGAGCGTGCGCAATTTTAAAGTGTAACATGTTTGGTATCTATTCGGCGTAACATCATCTTTAATATTTTACCAAAAAAAGTAGTTATCTATGGTGTTTTTTTTGTATTAAATTTAACTAAAGTGTATTTTTCCCACATTAAAAATTGGGTTGGAAAGACCGCTGCACAAATACCGTGTGACATAAAATATTGCAGCGACCACCATTTTATTCTCTGGGGTCTCTGCTAAATAAAATATACAGTTGTGCTCATAAGTTTACACACCCTGGCAGAATTTATGATTTCTTGGCCATTTTTCAGAGAATATGAATGATAACACAAAAACTTTTCTCTCACTCATGGTTAGTGTTTGTCTGAAGCCATTTATTATCAATGAACTGTGTTTCCTCTTTTTAGATCATAATGGCAACAGAAACTACCCAAATGACCCAGATCAAAAGTTTACATACCCCAGCTCTTAATACCATGAATTGCCCCCTTTAACATCAATGACAGCTTGAAGTATTTTGTGGTATTTGTGGATGAGGCTCTTTATCTTCTCATATGGTAAAGCTGCCCATTCCTCTTGACAAAAAGCCTAAATTCTTGGGCTGTCTTGCATGAACGGCACGTCTGAGATCTCCCCTGATTGGCTCAATGATATTGAGGTCAGGAGACTGAGATGGCCAATCCAGAACCTTCACTTTATTCTGCTGTAGCCAATGACAGGTCTACTTGGCCTTGTGTTTTGGATCATTGTCATGTTGGAATGTCCAAGTGCGTCCCATGCGCAGCTTCCTGGCTCATGAATGCAAATGTTCCTCCAGTATTTTCTGATAACATACTGCATTCATCTTGCCATCCATTTTGACCAAATTTCCTGTGCCTTTGTAGCTCACACATCCCCAAAACATCAGCGATCCACCGCCGTGTTTCACAGTAGGTATGGTGTACCTTTCATCATAGGCCTTGTTGACTCCTCTCCAAATGTAGCGTTTATAGTTGTGGCCAAAAAGCTCAATTTTGGTCTCTTCACTCCAAATGACTTTGTGCCAGAAGGTTTGAGGCTTGTCTCTGTGCTGTTTGGGGTATTGTGTTAGGCCCTCTGCATCAGCTCCTCTTTCCCTCAACTGGACTTTGACGGTCAATGAAAAACTCTCGCCCTTTTCCCCCCTTGTCTGTCCGGACAGGCAAAAAAGACACCATACACCATGTGTGGTTGATCGAAGAATACTTTTACTTCCCACTTCACAGAGCATATACAATAATCACAAAGGGGAAGAACGCAATTGAACAACCAATCACATTCAAGCATTTAAGCATTTTGTTATACAATTCAATATTGATCTGCAAGATTCATAATATTTCTTCCTTCAGACTCAACATCATATTTACTCTAAAAATGTCTCACGCAATATATGTCCTTGATAAGGTTCCCAGTATGTTTTGTTATGCGAAGTAGATTTGTTATTAGAAGTAAACTTGTTATTAGACTTAAACTTGTTATGAGAATGTGTGAGTGTGAGATAAGCAGAGTTACAGTGAGTTTCTACAGAAAAACATCTTTGTACAATACTATTAAATCTTAAAGGGTAACTCTACACTTCCTACGTTTCCTTACATATTGTAAGTGGGATACTTTGTGGCATTTGCGTAGTAATGGCTTTCTTCTGGTGACTCGACCATGCAGCCCATCTTTCTTCAAGTGCCTCCTTATTGTGCATCTTAAAACAGCCACACCACATGTTTTCAGAGAGTCCTGTATTTCACCTGAAGTTATTTGTGGGTTTCTATTTGCATCCCGAACAATTTTCCTGCCAGTTGTGGCTGAAATTTTAGTTGGTCTACCTGACCGTGGTTTGGTTTCAACAAAACCCCTCATTTTCCACTTCTTGATTAGAGTTTGAACACTGCTGATTGGCATTCTCAATTCCTTGGCTATCTTTTTATATCCCTTTCCTGTTTTTATACAGTTCAACTACCTTTTCCCGCAGATCCTTTGACAATTCTTTTGCTTTCCCCATGACTCAGAATCCAGAAACATCAGTGCAGCACTGGATGAAAGATGCAAGGGTCTGTCAGGAGTCCAGAAACTCATTGACCCTTTTATACACACTAATTACAAGACAACAGATCACAGGTGAGGATGGTTACCTTTAATAGCCATTCAAACCCTTTTGTGTCAACTTGTGTGCATGTTTTCAGGCCAAAATCACCAGGGTATGTAAACTTTTAATCATTTGGGTAGTTTCTGTTGTCATTATGATTTAAAAAGAGTAAACACAGTTGATTGATAATAAATGGCTTCAGCCAAACACTAACCATGAGTGAGGGAAATGTTTTTGTGTTATCATTCATGTTCTCTGAAAAATGGCCACGAAATCAAAAAATTCTTCCAGGGTATTCAAACTTATGAGCACAGCTGTAGATATATAATGTTTGGGAAGTTTTAAGTCAGGGGTGCCCAACCAGTGGCCCGGGGGCCACATGTGGCCCGCGGAGCCCTCTGATGATGGCCCTCGACCTCCTGCTCTAAGATGGCAGGTTGGCAAGCCCAGATCACGGGTTGCCGACCCGCCATCCCAGAGCAGCAGTTTTGTGAATGAAGCCGCTGGTAGTGGAAGCAAGTGGCTGCGGAGCAGAGCCACATAAGCCAATGCTTTTCTGTATAGCGCCCGCTCCTGTCACAGGCAGAGTGATACCAAAGGCACTCTGCCTGGGAAAGCAACAGCCAGCGATACCAGAATGAAAGACGGTTATTAAAGGTAAGTTTACTACTAAATTCACAGTATATATGGATATATCTGTTTTGCAGTGGTTACTGGGCTGCTTTCAAAATGATCCGCAGGTGCAGTGCAGCTGCGGGTTACCTGCATTGAGCCATAGACTTTTGTTATTACCTGCGGGTTTGTTGCGCCTTCAGAAAATGCGCCACACCTGCAGGATATAATAGAAGTTTAAGGCAAAGTGCAGCTAACCCACAGCGCATCAGTGTGAAAGCAGCCTTAGGCCCCTTTCAGATGACTGGTCCGACCCAATCGGACTAATGCCCCGTACACACGGACGGATTTTCCGACGGAAAATGTCCTATCGGACAAAGTTGTCGGAAATTCCGACCGTGTGTGGGCTCCATCTCATCTCCTGCTCTCAAATTTTCCGACAACAAAGTCCTATCGGACTTTTTCCGATCGTGTGTAGCGAATTCCGATGGACAAAGTGCCACGCATGCTCAGATCACATTACAAGACCAAAGCTATTGGCTACTAGCCTCTACGTAGTCCCGTCTTACGCAACGAACGTCACCACGTTCAGAATGATCGGATTTTCCGACAACTTTGTCCGACCGTGTGTACGCAACACCAGTGTCGGACAAAATCCGTCGGAAAAAATCCGATGGATTTTGTGGTCGGAATTTCCGACCGTGTGTACGTGTGTACGGGGCATTACTATTCACCTCCTATGGAGCAGCAGATGTAAACGGACTTGTGTCTGTTTACACACGCCTACCCAAGAAAAAAAAAAAGAAAGGGATCTGCCCCTTCCTTCTGGGCAAATCGGATTGGATCAGAGGGCCCATAGAGTAGAGTGGGCTGTGTCCGTGGTCACGGACCTTTCATCCTCCCGCTCCGCTCATTGTGGCCCACGACCAGTTACCAATTCGCTTAAGTGGCCCTCGCTCTTCAAAAGGTTGGGCACCCCTGTTCTAAGTAATTTTGTAGCAAAAAATACTGATTTAAACTTTTAAACAAAAAAAGTTCCAGAAAAGGCTGGAAAAGTATTACAGGGATTAAAATGCAAAAAATAAGTGTATAAATCACAAAGAAGCCCTCAAACTGAACCTGCAGGGAGCGTCACGCTGAGCAGTACCAGGCACAGAGCGCACACGCAGCATGAAAAGGAACACTCTGCTAGGGAAACCACTGCCGAACGCTGATTTTTTTTTTTTTATCTTATTGACTGGAATTCCTCTTTGTATAAATAAAGAAGGGAATGATGCAAGACGTGCGGATGAGTCAGAGCCGTATACCATCCTCCGCTGCTGTATACAGCACGCCGAAAAAATCCTGCTGTGTTTATCTGAGAGAGATCCACATTACGGCGGTATTCAACCCAAAACCAGAAATGTGATATATTGCAGATTACCAATCATTAGATGTGGTGGTTGCATTCGTTTTAATTTTTCTTCTTTTTTTTTTACTTAGGCCCCTTTCACACTGGGGCGGTGATCCGCGGTGACGGTAAAGCAGCGCTATATTTAGCGCTGCTTTACCGTCGTTTTCACCGCGGTTTTCGGCCGCTCGCGGTGCGGTTTTACCCCCCGCGAGCGGCCGAAAAAGGGTTAAACACCCCCCGCAGAGCGCCGCCGTAGCCGCGGTATTGCCGCGGTAACCGCGGTATTGCCGCGGTTTTACCGCGGTCTCCCATTGTAATCAATGGGAAGGAGCGGTATAGGAGCGGTGAACACACCGCTCCTATCCCGCTCCAAAGATGCTGCTAGCAGGACTTTTGTTGCGGTCCTGCTAGCGCACCGCTCCAGTGTGAAAGCCCGCCGGCTTTCACACTGGAGTTAAAGGGGCCGGATTTTTTCATGCGGTGAACAGGCGCTATTTTTAGCGCTGCACCGCATGAAAAACGCCCCAGTGTGAAAGGGGCCTTAGTGATCTGGCCAGTAACAAACCTCCTGTATTAAAGCGCCCCTCCACTTTGGATGAAGGAGCACAGGAGGCACAGCCGGCAGCAGCAGCATTGTCAGTCTAGGGACAGACGGGTGCTGTGATCTGGTTTATCAGGAACGCACGGAGCTCGGAGTACAGAGCCGGGCGGTTGTCATGATAAAGCAGATCCAACCAGTTACACAGGGAAGGCCGTGATCTCCCGTTGTAATCTACAGGACTGAGATATCTGCTGGGCGATGTTGAAGCAGGGGAGACTCCTACCCTAACTGTACCCCCTGCGGCATGGCACCCAAAGTAGATGCCTCTTCTACCTCAGCCCTGTATGTACAGTCCTAAAGGGGTGCAAACTTCCAAAAAATTGTATTGCAGCTAGCACCATGGACTCTGCACAGTACCACTTCTCTTGTCCTCTATGCCGGGTGTAATTCTCAGTATCTGTTACACAGTTACATAGTAGGTGAGGTTGAAAAAAAGACACAAGTCCATCAAGTCCAACCTGTGTGTGTGATTATATGTCAGTATTACATTGTATATCCCTGTATGTTGCGGTCGTTCAGGTGCTTACCTAATAGTTTCTTGAAACTATCGATGCCCCCCGCTGAGACCACCGCCTGTGGAAGGGAATTCCACATCAAAGGACCCTCTGATAAAGTCACGTGAGCAGTGACGCAACACGTCAGGGAGGAGCCAGGTGTTGTCGTCACTTCCAGTCGTGGCCGAGACCAGAAGTACCCTGTGTCTTCATTGTTTTTTACTAATTTTAAATGTTAGTTGATATGTGTGAAAATAAAATATACTATTGATTTACTACACATTGGAGCCCCTATCCCTTCTTTCTCTCACCCCATGATTGGGAACCGGTGCTGATTTGGAGATCGGAGTACCACTGTGGACCCTATTGGATATTAAAAATCCCAGGAGATCGATCGGCCACCGATTTACAGCACAACTAGGCCTGTAGGGGCCGGTATTTGAGGTGAGAGGCTGGGGAAACATTGGATGTATGAATTGGCACTATTTGAGCATTCATTGCACTTAGTCTTGCACTTTAAGAAATTTTCTGATGAACTATTAGAAGAAGATCTGTCTTTATTATCTGAAACTACTGGGACGTTGTCCATATTAATTTGGACTCCTTTTGGATTCAAAACATTAATTCATCATTTATTTATTTATTTATTTATTTATTTTTCATGGATTTCCTGTCACATAGTAGGTGAGGCTGAAAAAAGACACAAGTCCATCAAACCCATCCTATGTGTGTGATTATATGTCAGTATTGCATTGTATTTCCCTGTATGTTGCGGTCATTCAGGTACTTATCTAATAGTTTCTTGAAACTATCGATGCCCCCCGCTGAGACCACCGCCTGTGGAAGGGAATTCCACATCCTTGCCGCTCTTACAGTAAAGAACCCTCTACGTAGTTAAAGGTTAAACCTCTTTTATTCTAATTTTAATGAGTGGCCACGAGTCTTGTTAAACTCCCTTCTGCGAAAAAGTTTTATCCCTATTGTGGGGTCACCAGTTCGGTATTTGTAAATTGAAATCATATCCCCTCTCAAGCGTCTCTTCTCCAGAGAGAATAAGTTCAGTGCTCGCAACCTTTCCTCATAACTAATATCCTCCAGACCCTTTATTAGCTTTGTTGCCCTTCTTTGTACTCGCTCCATTTCCAGCACATCCTTCCTGAGGACTGGTGCCCAGAACTGGACAGCATACGCCAGGTGCGGCCGGACCAGAGTCTTGTAGAGCGGGAGAATTATCGTTTTATCTCTGGAGTTGATCCCCTTTTTAATGCCAATATTCTGTTTGCTTTGTTAGCAGCAGCTTGGCATTGCATGCCATTGCTGAGCCTATCATCTACTAGGACCCCCAGGTCCTTTTCCATCCTAGATTCCCCCAGAGGTTCTCCCCCAAGTGTATAGATCGCATTCATATTTTTGCCACCCAAATGAATTATTTTACATTTTTCTACATTGAACCTCATTTGCCATGTAGTTGCCCACCCCATTAATTTGTTCAGATCTTTTCCACATCCTGCGGAGAAGTTATTGCCCTGCTCAGCTTAATATTGTCCCCAAATACAGAGATTGAACTGTTTCCCCCATCCCCATCCTCCAGGTCGTTTATGAACAAATTAAATAGGATTGGTCCCAGCACAGAACCCTGGGGGACCCCACTACCCACCCCTGACCATTCCGAGTACTCCCCATTTATCACCACCCTCTGAACTCGCCCTTGTAGCCAGTGTTCAGTCCATGTACTCACCCTATGGTCCATGCCAACAGACCTTATTTTGTACCGTAAACGTTTATGGGGAACTGTGTCAAATGCTTTTGCAAAATCCAGATACACCACGTCTACAGGCCTTCCTTTATCTAGATACACCACGTCTACGGGCCTTCCTTTATCTAGATACACCACGTCTACGGGCCTTCCTTTATCTAGATACACCACGTCTCCCCCGAGACCAGAGAACTATTTCAAGGGTTCCTCTGTGTTGAAAAGGTTGAGGAAGGCTGGTCTAAGAGGAAATTTCCCCTCTCTTTGAAGAGATATCCTCTCACTTCTTGTTGTATAGGAACGGGGCCGTTTTTAAGGCAGGGCAAAGCAGCTGCCTCATACTTGCCAACTATCCTGGTTTAAATTCCCTCGCCCCTTGAGGTTTTAGTCCTGTGCTGTGTCCCGATATCTCAGTGTGAAGTGTTGCTACTAATGCTGCCCAGCTCTGCCCTATTGATGTGTACAGATGACACAGCTGCAGACCCTGTGTTTACATGTAAATTACCGGCATTCATATGTAAATAGTGGCGGCATTAATATGTAAATAGTGGCCGGCGGCATTGATATGTATATCATGCCCCCCGAGGCCATATCCACAGTAATCTGTGGCAACCAATCAACAAGCAGAAATCACGTGCTGTAACCTCTAGCAACTAATCAGTGAGCTGTAATGTGTTCTGTAACCTCTAGAAACCAGTCAGTGAGCGGTAATGATACACTGTAACCTCTGGCAACCTTATCGCAATAGCTGCCTGATCTGATTCAGCAAACTGATTTTGAGTCTAGCTGCTATTTATTGTATGTCTCAGAGTAGGTGGAGAGCAAAACTACATGGGGGGGGGGGGGGCAAGAAAAGTTTTGTCCAGGGTCCAATAAATATTAAAGACGGCCCTGTATAGGAAGTTAAGGCAAATATTTATATATTACCGTATATACTCGAGTATAAGCCGAGTTTTTCAGCACATTTTTTTTGTGCTGAAAGTGCCCCCTCGGCTTATACTCGAGTCAAGCATTTTTCTGCAGCAAAAAAATAAAAAATTTCCGACCCGACTTTGGGGCCCCGTATCTCGGGGCTACTTGGTGCTAGGAACCCAGTGGAACTAGCACTACTTGGTATTCAAACCCAGTGGAACGAGCACTACAACATTTCCAAAGATGGGGTTCCCAGCACCAAGTGGTCCCTGAGATACGGGGCCCCAAAGTCGGTTCGGAAAATGTAATTCTCTGCTGCAGAAAAGTGCTTGACATTTTCCGACCCGAATTCGGGGCCCCATATCTCGGGGACACTTGGTGCTAGGAACCCCAAATTTGGTATTCAAACCCAGTGGAACTAGCACTACATTTGCAAAGATGGGGTTCCTAGCACAAAGTGGTCCCGAGATACGGGGCCCCAAAGTCAGTCAACTGTGTCCATCTGCAGCAATGTCATTTCGGGACCCTTTGGGTCCAGAGACCCCAAATTTGGCTGCAGCTAGGGGGCATTTAGGAACCCTTAACTACCAAGTCTGAAGTTTGGGGGACCTATGGCTGCAAATGGGCACAGTAAGGCATGCAAATGGGCACAGTGAGACTGCAAATGGGCATTGTTGACCCTCTTTCCCACTTACAGTAGCTGTGCATTTCTCACCCTAGGCTTATACTCGAGTCAATAAGTTTTCCCAGTTGTTTGTGGTAAAATTAGGTGCCTCCAGGGCCGTTTTTAAGGCAGGGCAAAAGGGGCAGCTGCCCTGGGCCCTGTCATGGTTGTGGGGCCCAAAGCAGCTGCCTCATACTTGCCAACTATCCTGGTTTAAATTCCCTCGCCCCTTGAGGTTTTAGTCCTGTGCTGTGTCCCAATATCTCAGTGTGAAGTGCTGCTACTAATGCTGCTCAGCTCTGCCATATTGTTGTGTACAGATGACTCACCTGCAGACCCTGTGTTTACATGTAAATTACTGGCATTCATATATAAATAGTGGCAGCATTCATATGTAAATAGCAGCGGCCGGCGGCATTGATATGTATATCATGCCCCCCTGAGGTCATATCCACTGTAATCTCTAGCAACCAATCAACAAGCAGAAATCATGTGCTGTAACCTCTAGCAACTCAGTGAGCTGTAATGATACCTCTGGCAACCAATCGCAATAGCTGCCTGATCTGATTCAGTAAACTGATTTTGAGTCTAGCTGCTATTTATTGTATGTCTCAGAGTAGGTAGAGAGTAGACATGTGCACAACAAAAAAATTTGTTTATTTTCGTTTCATTTTTTTCGTTTCCGAAAAAAATTTGTTTATTTTCGTTTCGTTTTTTTTCGTTTCCGTTGATTCGTAACGATTCGTAAATTCGTAAGTCGTCGGTGTTCGTATTCGTAACGATTCGTATTTTCGTTAGAGTTATTTTTTCGTTGATTCGTTTTTTCGTTAGTTTAATTTTCGTTTATTCGTTTATTCGAAATTCGGACGCATTCGTATTTATTCGTACATTCGTAACATTCGTAACATTCGTAACATTCGTAATCGGAGCATAATTCATAATTTTATGTAATTAAGAGACACGGAAAATTACGAATCGAAAAAAAAAAGTTACGAATGTACGAATTTTTTCGTTCAATCCATTCGAAGCACGTTAAGCAGCGCCATTGTAAGAGACACGAAAAATTACGAATCGGAAAAAAAAAAAAAAAAAGTTACGAATGTACGAATTTTTTCGTTCAATCCATTCGAGGCACGTTAAGCAGCGCCATTGTAAGAGACACGGAAAATTACCAATTCAACAACAAAAAAAAAAAGTTACGAATGTACAAATTTTTTCGTTCAATCCATTCGAAGCACGTTAAGCAGCGCCATTGTAAGAGACACGGAAAATTACGAATCGAAAAAAAAAAAGTTACGAATGTACGAATTTTTTCGTTCAATCCATTCGAGGCACGTTAAGCAGCGCCATTGTAAGAGACACGGAAAATTACAAATTCAACAAAAAAAAAAAAGTTACGAATGTACGAATTTTTTCGTTCATTTTCATTTTCGTTGTTCATGTTTTCGTTTTTCGGATTTTCTTCATTCGTACATTCGTTGTTTCTAATTTGTTTTTTTTCAGATTTTCGTTATTTTCGGATTCGTTCGTTTCGAACATTCGTTAAAATTTTTAGCGAATCGTTCGTTCATTCGTACGAAAACGAATGAACGAAAATAACGAAAAAAGAACGAAAAACTAAAAAAAAACGAAACGAATTGCACATGTCTAGTAGAGAGCAAACCTGCACGAGGGGGCCCCAAGAAAAGTTTTGGCCAGGGTCCAATCAATATTAAAGACGGCCCTGGGTGCCTCGGCTTATATTCGGGTCGGCTTATACTTGAGTATATACGGTATTAGACCAAAGACCTCTCTTTCTCTTTCATGTTTCCCATTCCAAATACCAATAGTTCACAAAAGCAACAAGTACTAAGACACGGTTTGAGCCACGTTCTTTTTTTTTTTTTTTTTTTATATAAAAACAATATCTTACAAATGAAACAAAAAAACTTTTCAGTTACAGAACAAATTCTCATTTCCCAGTCTGTATCCCATTTAGTTATTTTTGTGCAAAGCAAATATTCCAGCTGACTTTTCAGTCTACAGAACCCGGGGTCCCGCCAAGGAGTTATTCAGGAATGAATTGTTCTATAGAGTAGAAATGAAGGGAGAGGCCCTCAAAAGAGATTGTTTGTAGCCCTTCGTGGTGGTAAATCCTGAAGGTATCGAATAGGACTCCGTTTCTCCAGATAGAAAACATGTAAGTAGATATGAATGTATAAAAGTTGGTATTTGGTTAGAAAAAAAAAAAAAAAAGTAGAGATAAAAAGTATAAAATTGATATTTAGTATATTATTTAAAATTGTGCTTCGGTCCTGAACTGAGGAACCATTTACTGGCATGTTATCAAAAACTCGGAATTCCAGTGGATTTTAAAAAATAAAATAAAAAATTCCTGTTAAATTTCAGATTAGATCCATACAGAAGGTTTTCCATCTTTGCTGCTGGTACTGCCTTTGTCTGAGCTAGCCTTGGGCTTCGCTCCTTGCTTTTCGTGTGCAGTGTTTACCCGATTTTGCTCCACCACCGTCCCCCCAGAAGCAGGGCTACTGGTCCTTGACGTCTGGCCGTTGACCTGAGAGTTGTAGGCCTGGAATGCAATATCTAACTGTTCTTGGGCAACCCTCAAATGTTTATGTAAGGCGGTGAGGTCTGATGGAAGGTTGTCATCGGGGCTTGTGCAATTCTGTTCTTGGGCAACGTTGGCCAAGTTTTGTTCGTGAGCCATGACGCCGTTGGGGACTTTGGTGGACTTGTCTGACTTCACCACCATATTGTATTCTGGAGGGCAAGTGGTGTTTTTTGAGTATGAATAATTGTAGGGTGGCTGCCTGGCACTATTGGTCCTCTTGTTGCGAATTACATCCCTCAGGGTCCCAATTCCGAGGTGAAACATCTCACAGATATTGAGCAATAAGCACAGGAAGCTCACAACATACATAATCAGCAAAAATATCGTCTTCTCTGTTGGTCTAGACACAAAACAGTCTACCGTGTGTGGACACGGTTGTGTATTGCACTGGAAGTTAGGCACCACTTGGAAGCCATATAAGTAATATTGACCTATCAAAAAGCCAACTTCAAATACGACCCTTGACAAAAGCTGAAAGACGTACATTTTCATCAGTCCCTCTTCTCTAATTCGTGCTCGGCCATCATGTTTTTTGTTTTCTTTGTCTTTGCTTTCCACTTTTTCTGGTTCTATTGGAGCCTCGTAGATCATGGGCTCCTCCTCATCATCCTCAGGATCTTCAACGCTTTCACCAGTCCGCCATCTCGAATAAGACTTTTTCTTCTTTTTTTGCATATGTTTCCGTCTGTCATTCTCGGCAGCCCGGGCGATCTTGTGCATGGCGTAGCCGAGGTACATGACTGCTGGAGTTGATATCATGATGATCTGGAAGACCCAGAAGCGCACGTGGGACAGCGGCGCAAAGGAGTCATAACAGACGTTGTCGCAGCCCGGCTGCTTTGTGT
This sequence comes from Lithobates sylvaticus, assembly GCA_028564925.1. Taxonomy (NCBI): domain Eukaryota; kingdom Metazoa; phylum Chordata; class Amphibia; order Anura; family Ranidae; genus Lithobates; species Lithobates sylvaticus. Next base: position 518,332,403 of record CM053030.1, on the reverse strand, counting down.
TGCACGTAAATTTACTTTGTTCATCGGAGTAAATCGACTCTCCGCCGACGGCGGTTAAGACTATTCGGAAGATGATTAAGACTGTGAGCCAGACCTTCCCCACGAAGGTGGAGTGATTGTGAATTTCTTCTAGAAGACGGGTTAAAAAACTCCAGCTCATGTTGGGCATAAGGGCTATTCATTTATATCTAAAAAGAAAACAAAAAACAAAACAAAAATCAATTAAAAATTGCATTAGACTCGGCTATTAGTCTTCATTCATCTATCCCAGAAAGTCCATTATGATAGCTTAAAGCTGAACTTCAGGCAAACTAAAGCTGGCCGGCGGCCATATATCATGTGATTTTGTGTTAGTGTTGATGGGTGTAATCTCTCCTGTGGAGCTACTGTGTTCTCCCGGCAGGGGAAGGGAGCCGTCCCTGCCGGGAGAACACAATTATTGATGCTGGCGGCTATAGCCACTGGCAATAATCACGTGAATAATCCAACAGGCTGGTTGTACCCAAGTTGATTGAATAACTCGGGTACAATCAGCCTGTCCATACATACATAAATAGATAGATAGATAGATAGATAGATAGAATAGATAGTTGGGTAGTTGGGCCCTCAGGAAAGAGGAGGAAGAACTGAGGGGCAGTAGGTAGGAGCGCTGACTTGGATCCTAAGGGGGTGGAAGAAGGCCTGAGGAATGGGGGGTGGCATTGATCTGGGCCCTTGGGAGGGGGCGGGAAGTGGGGAGCATTTTGTTGGGTTCTCAGGGAGGAGGGGGAAAGACTGTAGGATGGTAAAGGGGAGCACTAAGTTGGACCCTCAGGGTGTAGGGGGAAGGACTGAGGGGTATTAGGTAGGAGCATTGAGTTGGGCCCTCAATGGAGAGGGGATAATACTGTAGGGTGGTAGAGGGGAGCAATGAGTTGGGCCCTCAGGGTGGAGGAGGATGGACTGAGGTGTGGTAGGTAGGAGCATTGAGTCAGGCCCTGAAGGAGATGGGGGAAAGACTGAAGAGTGATGGGGGGGGGCACTGATTTGGGCCCTCAGGGTAGATGGGGAAATGGGGAGGACTGAGGGGCAGTAGGTAGGAGCATTGAGTCAGGCCCTCAAGGGTAGGGGAAAGATTGAAGGGTGGTAGGGAGAGCACTGAGTTGGGCCCTCAGGGTGAATGGGAAAGTGGGGAAGGACTGAGGGGCGGAGAGATAGGAGCATTGAGTTGAGCCCTCAGGGTGGATGGGGAAGTGGGGAAGGACTGAGGGGCGGTAGATAGGAGCATTGAGTTGAGCCCTCAGGGTGGATGGGGAAGTGGGGAAGGACTGAGGGGCGGTAGATAGGAGCACTGAGTTGGGCCCTCAGGGTGGATGGGGAAGTGGGGAAGGACTGAGGGGCTGTAGATAGGAGCATTGAGTTGGGCCCTCAGGGTGGATGGGAAAGTGGGGAAGGACTGAGGGGCGGTAGATAGGAGTATTGAGTTGAGCCCTCAGGGTGGATGGGGAAGTGGGGACGTGGGGAAGGACTGAGGGGCTGTAGATAGGAGCATTGAGTTGGGCCCTCAGGGTGGATGGGAAAGTGGGGAAGGACTGAGGGGCGGTAGATAGGAGTATTGAGTTGAGCCCTCAGGGTGGATGGGGAAGTGGGGACGTGGGGAAGGACTGAGGGGCTGTAGATAGGAGCATTGAGTTGGGCCCTCAGGGTGGATGGGAAAGTAGGGAAGGACTGAGGGGCGGTAGATAGGAGTATTGAGTTGAGCCCTCAGGGTGGATGGGGAAGTGGGGACGTGGGGAAGGACTGAGGGGCTGTAGATAGGAGCATTGAGTTGGGCCCTCAGGGTGGATGGGAAAGTGGGGAAGGACTGAGGGGCTGTAGATAGGAGCATTGAGTTGGGCCCTCAGGGTGGATGGGGAAGTAGGGACGTGGGGAAGGACTGAGGGGCTGTAGATAGGAGCATTGAGTTGGGCCCTCAGAGTGGAAGGGAAAGTGGGGAAGGACTGAGGGGCTGTAGATAGGAGCATTGAGTTGGGCCCTCAGGGTGGATGGGGAAGTAGGGACGTGGGGAAGGACTGAGGGGCTGTAGATAGGAGCATTGAGTTGGGCCCTCAGGGTGGATGGGAAAGTGGGGAAGGACTGATGGGCTGTAGATAGGAGCATTGAGTTGGGCCCTCGGGGTGGATGGGAAAGTGGGGAAGGACTGAGGGGCGGTAGATAGGAGCATTGAGTTGAGCCCTCAGGGTGGATGGGGAAGTGGGGACGTGGGGAAGGACTGAGGGGATGTAGGTAGGAGCAGTGAGCTCAAACGGAAAGACTGAAGGGTGGTAGGAGAGAGCTCTGATTTGGGCCCTCAGGTGGAAGGGGAAGAGACTAAGGTGCGGTAGGAGGGAAGGATAATTTGGGCCCTTAGGTGGGGAGGGTTAAGTTAGGCATTAATGATACAGAGCTGCCTAAATCTGTGTCTTCTATATATGCCTGGGGTTCAGCTTTAAAGTTAACATCTCAAACAGATCCGCCATAGAATATGTTTCCATGGTATATATTGGCCTTCTCAGCAGGCATAAGTGGTCTACTGGTAAACATAAAAGAATGAAATAAAGACCAGACTTTGTTCTTATTACGCAGACAAAATCTCTCTCTGTAAATTCACTAACGTGGATTAATGTTTTTGCCGTTGACCCATAACTAAGGACCAACCACCCATTTTCCTGGAGAGGGTGATACTGTTTATCTAACCTTCTGTGGTTGTGACATTTTAACGCCTATTCATGTATTTTCTTCGGTTTTCCAAAGAGCTATAAAAGTTTTGGCAACCTATTCTCAGCTGTAGAAAAAAAAAAACTTCACAATAGTCCTGGGAAATCAACACCCGTTACAGCAAACTCATCACTGATATAACATAAAATAGAAGGCTGAACTTTGATGTGAGAGGATATCCCCTGCTTGTTTACACTGGAGAGAGTACAGTTATTCAACGACCCCCCGTTATTTAGGTTGGGAATATTCCAAATTAATCTCGCTGTGAGGAATGTGTCCTTAGATATTCTGCGCAAGGCATTCTCCAGGGGAACTTAAAATACCTTCAACTTTTTTTTTTCATCTGTGCTTATAATAGTGTATATCCACCCGAAGTAGCAATGTTTCTGGCTTTACTCCAACAGGTTGAGGTAACCTGGGGTAGACTTTGGTTACAGTCTGTGACCATCTCTTGTGTCATGTCTGCAGTCTCTGACCATCTCTTGTATCATGTTTGCAGTCTCTGACCATTTCCTGTATCATGTCTGCAGTCTCTGACCATCTCTTGTATCATGTCTGCAGTCTCTGACGATCTCCTGTATCATGTCTGCAGTCTCTGACCATCTCCTGTATCATGTCTGCAGTCTCTGACGATCTCCTGTATCATGTCTGCAGTCTCTGACCATCTTTTGTATCATGTTTGCAGTCTCTGAGCATCTCTTGTACCATGTCTGTAGTATCTGGCCATCTCCTGTATTGTGCCTACAGTCTCTGACCATCTCTGCATTGTGCCTGCAGTCTCTGATCATCTCTTGCATCATGTCTGCAGTCTCTGACTATCTCCTGTAGTGTGCTTGCAGTCTCTAATCATCTCTTGTATTGTGTCTGCAGTCTTTGGCCATCTCTTGCGTCAGGACCTGACCATTTATTGTATCGTGCCTGCAGTCTCTGACCATCTCCTGTTCCATGTCTTCAGTCTCTGACCATCTCCTGTATCATGTCTGCAGTCTCTGACCATCTCCTGTATAGTGCCTGAAGTCTCTGACCATCTCTTGTATCATGTCTGCAGTCTCTGACCATATCCTGTACCATGTTTGCAGTCTCTGACCATCTCCTGTATCATGTTTGCATTCTCTGACCATCTCCTGTATTATATCTACAGTTTGCAGTCTCTGACCATGTCCTGTATTATAGCTACCGTCTCTGACCATCTCTTGCATCATGTCTGCAGTCTCTGACCATCTCTTGTATCATGTCTGCAGTCTCTGACCATCTCTTGTATCATGTCTGCAGTCTCTGATCATCTCTCGTATCATGTCTGCAGTCTCTGACCATCACTTGTATCATGTCTGCAGTCTCTGACCATCACTTGTATCATTCTTATAGTCTCTGACTATATCCTGTTTGTGTCTGCTCTCTCTGACACTGAATATTTACAGAATTTTATGTGCGCCACCTTTGGTGATGATGATGAGGTTCCACACTTGAGACCCTCCAAATCAGAAAAGTTGACCACCACTGTTCTAGAGTTTTCATTAACAGGCAATCCACCCTGAGAAATGCCAAGCAACCATCCCTGAAGTGGGCAGCAAGTGGCTGCAAAGAGGATCCAGAGGATAAGCAGCGCTGAGAGGCAACAAACAAAGGTGAAAACACTTTTATTTACAAAATGCCGATTGTTTAGGATATGTCATGCTTTACAAATGAAGTGCCATTCAGTTAGGATTTACATCTGCTTTAAAACTCGCATCACTAAATATACTAATCTGCTTTCCCTTTAAGCATGCTCCTCATGCCAAGCCGCTAGTCTTGCACCTCGGCTCTGCCTGGAAAAGTCACTTCTTGCACACACCCTGCCCCATTATTAGATGTCACTTTTTGACCCGCAGTTCCTTCTTACATGAAAATGTTTCCTACTCTTTCAATAATGAGGCCGGTCTGGGAGAATATAATATGTGATGGATAGCTGCTCTAATGATGATGGATCTTCCAGGGGTCTGGAGGCCGTTCACCAGATGTAGATAATGAAACTCTGGAACAAGTACATAGAAATGCCATGAAAACCCAACGGAGAGGCACACGGGGCATGATAAAAAAGAATGACTTTGAGCCAAGTGCCCCGTCTTTATGGTTGAGGGACTTCTTCACGCACCCAAGCCGGCTAGCTGTGTGATAAGTCACTCAATGGCCTCCCAAGCTCTGTAGAACATGCCTAATGCCGCGTACACGCGGTCAGAATTCTCGTCAGAAAAAGCTCTGATGGTTTTCCTGTCGGAATTCTGACGGAATTTCGCTCAAGCTGTCTTGCCTACACACGGTCACACCAAATTCTGACGGTCAATAACACCGCGGCATAAAACACGTTCAACGGCACTATAAAAGGGAAGTTTAATGCTTCTGAGCATGCGGCGAATTGTTTCCGAGCATGTGTCGGAATTTTGCGTGTCAGAATTGCATACACACGTTTGAAAAATTCCGATAGAAAGGTTTTCCGTCGGAAAAATTAAGAACAGGCTCTCAATCCAAAGTCCGTCGGAAATTCCGACAGAAAAAGACCGATGGGCATAAACACGGTCGGAAAATTCGATGAAAAGCTCCCATCGGACTGTTTCCATCGGAAATTCCGACCGTGTGTACGCGGCATAAGTCATTTACACTGTCAAAAATATTGTGCTGGGTCTACGCCAAAAAATCGAGGCAACTATTTGCATCAGCTTTTTAAAGAGGAGTGCCCACAAAAAAAAAAATTAAAAGTCAGCAGCTACAAAATACTGCAGCTGCTGACTTTTAATAATCGGACACTTACCTGTCCCAGGGTCCAGCGATGCGAGGGAACGAGACCCCCCCTGTTCCCCGCTCCGCTCGCGGCGCCGGCATTCTTAATATATACAGGTGTGTATGGGGGGGCTGACATATATACAGGTGTGTATGGGGGGGCTGACATATATACAGGTGTGTATGTGTGGGGGGGGCTGACATATATACAGGTGTGTGGGGGGGGGGGGGGGGGGCTGGCATATATACAGGTGTGTATGGGGGGGCTGACATATATACAGGTGTGTGGGGGGGGGACATATATACAGGTGTTTGGGGGGACTGACATATATACAGGTGTATGTGGGGGGGGGGGCTGACATATATACAGGTATGTGGGGGGGGCTGACATATATATACAGGTATGTGTGGGGGGGTTGACATATATACAGGTGTGTGGGGGGCTGACATATATACTGGTGTGTGTGGGGGGGCTGACATATATACAGGTGTGTGGGGGGGCTGACATATATACTGGTGTGTGTGGGGGGGGCTGACATATATATACAGTTGTGTGAGGGGCTGACATATATACAGGTGTGTGTGGGGGGCTGACATATATATACACAGGTGTGGGGGGGGCTGACATATATACAGGTGTGGGGGGGAGGCTGACATATATACAGGTGTGTTGGGGGGCTGACATATATATATATATATATATATATATATACATACACACAGGTGTGGGGGGAGGCTGACATATATACAGTTGTGTGGGGGGGCTGACATATATATACACAGGTGTGGGGGGAGGCTGACATATATACAGGTGTGTGGGGGGGGCTGACATATATACAGGTGTGTTGGGGGGGCTGACATATATACATACATATATATATATATATATATATATATATATATATATATATATACACACACAGGTGTGGGGGGAGGCTGACATATATACAGTTGTGTGGGGGGGCTGACATATATACAGGTGTGTGGGGGGGCTGACATATATATACAGGTGTGGGGGGAGGCTGACATATATACAGGTGTGAGGGGGGGCTGACATATATACAGTTGTGTGGGGGGGCTGACATATATACAGGTGTGTGTGGGGGGGGGGGGGCTGACATATATATACAGGTGTGGGGGGGGGCTGACATATATACAGGTGTGGGGGGGGCTGACATATATACAGTTGTGGGGGGGGCTGACATATATACAGGTGTGTGGGGGGGGGGGGGGGGCTGACATATATATATACAGGTGTGGGGGGAGGCTGACATATACACAGGTGTGAGGGGGGGGCTGACATATATATACAGGTGTGTGGGGGGGCTGACATATATATACAGGTGGGGGGGGGGGCTGACATATATATACAGTTGTGTGGGGGGGCTGACATATATACAGGTGTGTGTGTGGGGGGGGGGGCTGACATATATATACAGGTGTGGGGGGAGGCTGACATATATACAGGTGTGAGGGGGGGCTGACATATATATACAGGTGTGGGGGGGGCTGACATATATACAGGTGGGGGGCTGAGTGCGTACAGGTGAGGTGGCCGGTGTGTGGATTCGGTAGGATGGCCCATGGGCAAGCCCTGGGGAATATTGGTGGTCAGGCTCTCGGGGCAGACCTAAAGGTGTAAGGGGCCCAAAAATTTCTGATGGCTGCCCTGCCTGTAGTCACCCTAAGGTTAAACGTCTTAATCCCAGGAAGCTATTCCAAGATTTTCGCCTGAACTGAATGTTTAGATACATACGTAAAATGTCTCTATTATTATATTCACAGATATAGGAAGAGCTATAATTAGATATTTCTCAAGCTTACAAGCGCTTTGCTATTTAGCGTTTCACCGAAGGGCCAGATTTGTGAAAATGCAAACTTAGCATCAGAATATAATACATCATGTGCCCGTCATGTACTCCGCCCCCCAAACCTGTGACTGGACAGTGAAGGAGAAACAGGACAGTAATGATGAGCTCATCTCTCTGTCCCTTTGCTCTCTCCTCCTATCAGTATGCTTCTTGTTAGCACGTGCACTGATTGGCTGCTTGTGCTGCATCTCCTTCCCCCAGTCTGAGCTCTGCTATACTGGGACTGCAAGAGACTGATACCAAATCAAATTTAACACTTTCCCGCCCAGGTTATAGTAAAATGACGGTGGGGCAGGAGCACTGTTGTTCTGGTATGACGTCATATGATGTCGTCTCAGAATGCGCCTCTCCTGGGACCACGTAGTAGACATGGGCACAATAGAAAAATTTGTTTATTTTCGTTTCGTTTCTTTCGTTTCCGTTGATTCGTAACGATTTGTAAATTCGTAAGTCTTCGGTGTTCGTATTCGTAACGATTCGTATTTTCATAAGAGTTATTTTTTTGTTGATTAGTTTTTCCGTTAGTTTAATTTTCGTTTATTCGAAATTCGGACGCATTCGTATTTTCGTAGATTTAGGTACATTCGTACTTTCATTAGATTGATCTATTCGTACTTTCGTAACATTGTTTTCGTAGATTCGTAATCGGAGCATAATTCATAATTTTATGTAATGTGTATGCTATTATTACATTGTAAGAGACACGGAAAATTACGAATTGAAAAAAAAAGTTACGAATGTACGAATTTTTTCGTTCATTTTGATTTTCGTTTTTCCTGTTTTCGTTTTTCGGATTTTCTTCTTTCGTAGTTTCGTTGTTTCTAATTTGGTTATTTCAGATTTTCGTTGTTTTTCATATTCGTTAAAGTTTTTAGCGAATCGTTCGTTCATTTGTACGATAACGAATGAACGAATATAACGAATTTTAGCGAAAAACGAAAAAAAAAAAAAACGAATTGCACATGTCTACCACGTAGTCACGGTGGACACAGCCGATGACTGATCACTCTACAGGTCCGCTGCCAGTACCATGTGATCTCTCTGACCAATCACAGCAGATCACATGACAGCTTCATTTCATATCATCCATTGTGTACAATCGTGTTGCTAGCTGTGATTGGTTTACAGGGATCACGTGGAACAGACAGGGCCAATCACAGCCCATCTGTACCATGTGATTAGCTTTGGCCAATCCCAGCTAATCACAACAATACACACTGAATCAATCAGTTTCATTCAGTAAAAATGGTTGCTTATACCAATGGAATTTACAGGTATAAACAATCCTAATGTGTAAAAAAAAAAAAAATTCTGATCACTTGCCAGAGTAGTAGTATTGGTCTGGTCACATGGGTTAGAAAAATAATCGTAAAAAAATAAATAAAAAAAATAAAAAAATTAAAAAAAATTATTACATTATTTTTTTTTTTTTTTTACAAGCTGTCACCAGTCAGTGTCCCTGATCACAACGGCACCAGTCATATGATGATGCTGTACTGCATTGGTGACAGTATGTAAAAAAAAAAAAATATACCAGTATATTTTTTTCCTTTTTTTAGTTTCTTAATTTTCCAAAAAATTGTGACAAAAAAAAAAATCACAACTTCAAAAAACTCGCCTTGCCTCTTAGGCTGGCTTCACACTGGGGCGGTGCGGGGCGGCGACGGTAAAGCAGCGCTATATTTAGCGCTGCTTTACCATCGTTTTACCCGCGGTATGCGGCCGCTAGCGGGGTGGTTTTAATCCCCGCTGGCGGCCGCAAAAGGGTTAAAAACCTCCGCAAAGCGCCGCTGCAGCGGCGGTTTGCGGGCGGTATCCCCGCGGTTTCCCATTGATTTCAATGGGAAGGAGCGGTATAGGAGCGGTGAACACACCGCTCCTTCACCGCTCCAAAGATGCTGCTAGCAGGACTTTTGTTGCGGTCCTGCTAGCGCACCGCTCAGTGTGAAAGCCCTCCGGCTTTCACACTGGAGTGAATGGGGCCGGTTTTTTCAGGCGGTATACAGGCGCTATTTTTAGCGCCGTACCGCCTGAAAACCGCCCCAGTGTGAAAGGGGCCTTACTAAATACCTTGGACTGTCTACTTTCAAAAAAAGGGGTCATTCGTGGGATATTTTTACTGTCCTGACATTTTAGGGCCTCAAGAAATGAGATCGCCTGTCAGTACATCAGGATTGATCAATTTTCAGATATATATCCCATAGTTTGTGGAATCTATAACTTTCCTACAGACTAAATAATAAACACTGATTTGGGTTATTTTTAGACATGTGCACAACAGAAAAAATTGTTTAGTTTTGTTTCGTTTCTGTTCGTTTCCGTTGATTCGTAACGATTTGTAATTTCGTAAGTCGTCGTTGTTCGTATTCGTAACGATTCGTATTTTCGTAAGAGTTATTTTTCCGTTAATTCGTTTTTCCGTTAATTTTCGTTTATTCGAAATTCGGACGCATTCCTATTTTCGTAGATTTAGTTACATTCGTACTTTCGTAAGATTGATTTATTCGTACTTTTGTAACATTGTTTTCGTAGATTCGTAATCGGAGCATAATTCATAATTTTATGTAATGTGTATGCTATTATTACATTTTCAGAGACACGGAAAATTACTAGTCGAAAAAAAAAGTTACAAATTTTTTCGTTCAATCCATTCGAAGCTCGTTAAGCAGCGCCATTGTAAGAGACACGGAAAATTACCAATTCAACAAAAATAAAAAGTTATGAATGTACGAATTTATTCGTTCATTTTGATTTTCGTTGTTTCTGTTTTTCGGATTTTCTTCTTTCGTAGTTTCGTTGTTTCTAATTTGGTTATTTCGGATTTTCGTTGTTTTTCGTATTCGTTCAATTTGATAATTCGTTAAAATTTTTAGCGAATCATTCGTTCATTCGTGCGATAACGAATGAACGAATATAACGAATTTTAACGGAAAACGAAAAAAAAAAAAAAAAAAAAAAATTGCACATGTCTAGTTATTTTCACCAAAGAAATGTAGCAGAATACATTTTGACCTAAATTTATGAAGAAAGATTATTTATTTGCAAACATATATATATTTTTTTTATAACAGAAACAAAGAAAAACTATTTTTTTTTTAAAAACGTTCAGTCTTTTTTCAATTTATTTAGGAAAAAATTAAAACCCCCGTGTTGATTAAATACCACCAAAAGAAAACGATTTGTGTGAAAAAAAAAAAATGATAAAAATTTTATATGGGTACAGTGTTGTCATTTAACTACTTCCGGACCAAGGCTGCGTGAAAACCTGTACCAGTACGTTATTCGCTTCTTCCGGGTCGGAGGCGCGTGCCGCTGTGCGCCCCACTCCGGCTGTGATTGGACACAGTGGGAGCCAATCAGCGGGTCCGGCGTATGCAATGTCCACCAAGGAAAACGGCAATCATTCATAGAAAGGCAGATCGCCAGTCTGTCATTGAGGAAGATGGAGATCTTGTGTTTCTGCTAAGCAAGAACACGGATCTCTCTCTTTCTCCACTCAAACCATCCCCCACACAGTTAGCAAGCACTCGCTAGGCACACATTTAACCCTCTGATCACCCCTGATTTTAACCCCTTCCCAGCCAGTGTCATTAGTACAGTGACAGTGCATTTTTTTTATAGCACTGATCACTGGTCTCCAATAGACATGTGCAATTCGTTTCGTTTTTTATTCGTTTTCCGTTAAAATTCGTTATATTCGTTATTCGTTATCGTACGAATGATTCGCTAAAAATTTTAACTAATTATCGAATCGAACGAATACGAAAAACAACGAAAATCCGAAATAACCAAATTAGAAACAACGAAACTACGAAAGAAGAAAATCCGAAAAACGAAAACAGAAACAACGAAAATCAAAATGAACGAAAAAATTCGTACATTCGTAACTTTTTTTTTTTTTTTGAATTGGTAATTTTCCGTGTCCCTTACAATGGCGCTGCTTAACATGCCTCGAATGGATTGAACGAAAAAAATTCGAACATTCGCAACTTTTTTTTTCGATTCGTAATTTTCCGTGTCTCTTAAAATGTAATAATAGCATACACATTACATAAAATTATGAATTATGCTCCGATTACGAATCTACGAAAACAATGTTATGAAAGTACGAATAAATCAATCTTACGAAAGTACGAATGTAACTAAATCCACGAAAATACGAATGCGTCCGGATTTCGAATAAACGAAAAATTAAACTAACGGAAAAACAAATCAACGAAAAAAATAACTCTTACGAAAATACGAATCGTTACGAATACGAAACACCGACGACTTACGAATTTACGAATCAACGGAAACGAACAGAAACAAAACGAAACTAAACAAATTTTTCTATTGTGCACATGTCTAGTCTCCAAAAAGTGATGTGAGCTTTTGGTCAGAAAATGCGACCGTGTGTAGGCTCCATCGGACTTTTGCTGGCGGAATTCCAGCCAGCAAAAGATTGACAGCAGGTTCTCAATTTTTCGGTCGGAAAAAGTTCTGATCAGAAATTCCGATCGTCTGTATGCAATTCCGACATGCAAAATTCCTACGCATGCTCGGAAACAATTCGGCGCATGCTCGGAAGCGTTGAACCTAATTTTCTCAGCTCGTCGTAGTGTTGTACGTCACCGCGTTCTTGACGAACGAAAGTTCAGCAAACTTTTGTGTGACCGTGTGTATGCAAGCCAAGCTTGAGCGGAATTCCGTCGGAAAAAACATCCAAGATTTTTCTGACGGAAATTCCGCTTGTGTGTATGGGGCATTAGTGTCCGATTTGTCCCCCGAAATGTCGCAGTTCCTCTAAAAATTGCTGATCGCCGCCATTACTAGTAAAAAATATAAAAATATATAAAAAGTCCATAAATAAATCCCATAGTTTGTAAATGCTATAACTTTTGAGCAAACCAATCAATATTCGCCTATTTGGATTTTTTTTTTTAACCAAAAAATATGTAGCAGAATACATATTGGTGATGAAGAAATTTTTTTTTTACTGGATATGTTTTATAACAGAGTAAAAAAGAATATATATTTTTTTTTTATTCAATTGTTTTTTGTTTATAGCACAAAAAATAAAAAACGATCAAATACCACCAAAAGAAAGCTCTATTTGTGGCAAAAAAAAAAATCTATTTTATTCGGGTACAGCTAAAGAAATTAGATTTTTTTTTTACATTTTTTTTATTGGATGTGTTTTTAGAGCAGAAAGTAAAAAATATTGTTTTTTTTTTTTTTTTTAAACTGTTGGTCATTCTTTGTTTCTAGCACAGAAAATAAAAGATGCAAGCAAATACCTACAAAAGAAAGCTCTTTTTGTGGGATAAAAAAGGACATAAATTTTATTTGGGTACAGCGTTGCACGACCACTCAATTGTCAGTTAAAGTAACGCAGCGCCGTATCGCAAAAAAATGGCCTGGTCATGAAAGGGGGTGAAAACTTCCGGGGGGCTGAAGTGGTTAAAGTGTGACAGCGCTGAAAGCTGAAAATTGGCCTGGGCAGGAAGGGAGGTGAAAGAACCCGGTATTGAAGTGGTTAAATTAGAGAAATGAAAAAAAAAAACAAACAACTCAAAATGAAGTAAAAATTGACATTTACAAAAAACCTTTAGGCTCGGTTTCCACTAGTGCGACTTTTCATGCGACTTGGGACTGCAAAGTCGCAAGACAAGTCGTACCCCATGATTTCCAATGAGTACCGTTCATATCTGTGCGACTTCAAGTCGCAGCGACTTCAAAGTAGTTTCTGCACTACTTTGGTCCCACTTTGATGGTCCATAGGCCTCAAGAATACACAGGCATTGCTTTAAGTCACGGCAAAGAATTGTGGCAGAAAATCGCGGCAAAATCGCGTGACTTTGGGGTGGCAATAGTGGAAACTGAGCCTAATTCCGCGTACACACGGTCGGAATTTCCGATGGAAACAGTCCGATGGGAGCTTTTCATTGGATTTTCCGACCATGTGTATGCCCATCTGTCTTTTTTTGTCGGAATTTCCGACGGACTTTGGATTGAGAACCTGTTCTTAATTTTTCCGACGGAAAACCTTTCTATCGGATTTTCCGATCGTGTGTATGCAATTCCGACACGCAAAATTCCGACGCATGCTCAGAAACAATTTGACGCATGCTCGGACGCATTAAACTTCCCTTTTATAGTGCTGTCGAACGTGTTTTATGCCGCGGTGTTACTGACCGCCGGAATTTGGTGTGACCGTGTGTAGGCAAGACAGTTTGAGCGAAATTCTGTCGGAATTCCGACGGGAAAACCATCAGAGCTTTTTCCGACGAGAATTCCGACCGTGTGTACGCGGCATAAAGGAAATTGAACAGGAAAATTGTATAATGTGTAGCCAGCATTGGACATTTTTTGCGCTTAGACAATTTTGGCAATTTCAACAGCTTTATGCCCCGTACACACGGTCGGAAATTCCGACCACAAAATCCGTCAGACTTTTGCCGACGGATTTTGTCCGACACTGGTGTTGCATACACACTGTCGGACAAAGTTATCGGAAAATCCAATTATTCTGAACGTGGTGACGTTCGTTGCGTACGACGGAACTACGTAGAGGCTAGTAGCTAATAGGTTTGGTCTCCTAATTTGATCTGAGCATGCGTGGCACTTTGTCCGTCGGAATTCTCTACACACGATCGAAAAAAGTCCGATCGGATTTTGTTGTCGGAAAATTTGAGAGCAGGATCTCAAATTTCCGACGGAAAAAGTCCGATGGAGCCCACACACGGTCGGATTTTCCGACAACATGGTCCGATAGGACATTTTCCGTCGGAATTTCCGACCGTGCGTACGGGGCATTAGACAATTTTTGCGCACGCCGAGGCCCAGCGAGCTTCTGCTAACGATGCAATTTGCGCACATTGAAACAATTCCGCGCTTTTACCTTTTACAAAAACACGTTACGAAACGCCTCCTTTGGCAACAAAACTGAAATGAACGTTCTGTATTCTTTTTCAGAACATACTTTTCATCCCCAAAGGCTGAATTTCATCAACGCTCATAAGAAACAAACAATAAAAATCTTCACAGCTCAAAAAAACAAAAACAAATCAGAATTACCAAACCGCTTTGATCTCCCCCAAGAAGGATTCATTCTACTCATTTTTAATGTTGCACATGAAAAAAAAAAAAACGTAAAACCCATCAATGTGTCTGCGAGATTTTCTGACGGTCACACAAGCCTTCCCGTTCCGCTATGTAAAGTAGTAAAAAAAAAAAAAAAAATTCTTGGAAGTATTTGTTTTCCTAAGTTCCTGGAAAAGTGGAGGAAAAGTCGGATATTATACTCACTTTACAAGGCGCTTTTTTTTTGCAAGACGCGGGTGCAAAACGCGAAATCCCAAGACAGAGGCCAAGATCCGGTTGCTCAAGGTATAGAAAATGCGAAAAAAAAAAAAAATACAAAAACTGGAATTGTGAAAAACACACAAAGTAACGACGAGGCGAAACGCTTTATGAGTATTTAAACATGCCGTCAGTGTGATGTATAGGCGCTCCGTCCGCACTCATCCTGCTTCGGAAAGTTTACATTCTTCTGTTGCTATAGAAGAAAAAAAAAATCATTCGTTCGCTGCGTGGAGAAAATCCATCCTATTTCTTGTTTCCTGTTGTCTTTGCAGAATCCCTTTTATGATCTGCAGAAAACTGTCCACCGTATTCACCACTCTGCTGACTGCGATTCTCAGAGCAATGTCTGGAATCCTTCTCTCTCTCTCTCTCTCTCTCTCTCTCTCTCTCTCTCTCTCTCTCTCTCTCTCTCTCTCTCTCTCTCTCTCTCTCTCTCTCTTTTTTCTACTTTTTTTTTTCTCTCCAGAGTAAACAAGTCAGCAGAGAGATGACTAAGGGAGGGCAGCTAATGGGAAACAAACCGACACGCTAAAGGACACGCTACACGTGTCTGTAACGTGTCTGGGAGGATTCCGCGGCCTCAGAACTCTAGAAAGGAAAACTTCAAAAAAGATGGAAAGGAGAGCTCCAAAAAAAGATGGAAAGGAGAGCTCCAAAAAAAGATGGAAAGGAGAGCTCCAAAAAAATGGAAAGGAGAGCTCCAAAAAGAAGGAAAGGGGAGCTCCAAAAAGATGGAAAGGGGAGCTCCAAAAAGATGGAAAGGGGAGCTCCAAAAAAAGCTCTCCTGCTCCAAAAAGATGGAAAGGAGAGCTCCAAAAAGATGGAAAGGGGAGCTCCAAAAAAAGATGGAAAGGAGAGCTCCAAAAAAAGATGGAAAGGGGAGCTCCAAAAAAAGATGGAAAGGAGAGCTCCAAAAAAAGATGGAAAGGGGAGCTCCAAAAAAAGATGGAAAGGAGAGCTCCAAAAAAAGATGGAAAGGGGAGCTCCAAAAAAAGATGGAAAGGAGAGCTCCAAAAAAAGATGGAAAGGAGAGCTCAAAAAAAAAAGATGGAAAGGAGAGCTCCAAAAAAAGATGGAAAGGGGAGCTCCAAAAAGATGGAAAGGGGAGCTCCAAAAAAAGATGGAAAGGAGAGCTCCAAAAAAAGATGGAAAGGAGAGCTCCAAAAAAAGATGGAAAGGAGAGCTCCAAAACGATGGAAAGTAGAGCTCCAAAAAGATGGAAAGGAGAGCTCCAAAAAGATGAAAAGGGGAGCTCCAAAAATTTAAGGGAGGGGTCCAAAAAAGATGGAAAGGAGAGCTCCAAAAAGAAGGAAAGGAGAGAGCTAAAAAAATAGTAAATACTAGGGTTGCACCGATACTAGTATCGGCATCAGTGCCGATACCGAGTATTTGCATTACAAGTATCGGTACTCGTGCAAATGCACCGATACCTGAAACCGATACTTTCAGGCTCCGTTCTTACATTTTTTTCAAATTTCAGGCTCCTTTTTCAAAAAGAGAAAAAGGAGAGCTCCAAAAACGGAAAGGCAAGCCATAAAAACAGAGAAAGGAGAGCTTCAAAATGGAAAGGGAAGCTCCAAAAAGAAAGGGGAGCTCCAAAAATGGAAAGGGAAGCTCCAAAAAGAGAGTAAGGGGAGCTCCAAAAATGGAAAGGGAAGCTCCAAAAAGAAAGAAAGGAGGGCTCCAAAATGGAAAGGGAAGTTCCAAAAAGAAAGGGGAGCTCCAAAAATGTAAAGGGAAGCTCCAAAAAGAAAGAAGGCTCAAAAATGGAAAGGGAAGCTCCAAAAAGAGAGTAAGGGGAGCTCCAAAAAGAAAGAAGGGCTCCAAAATGGAAAGGGAAGCTCCAAAAAGAGAGTAAGGGGAGCTCCAAAAAGAAAGAAGGCTCCAAAATGGAAAGGGAAGCTCCAAAAAGAGAGTAAGGGGAGCTCCAAAAAGAAAGAAGGCTCCAAAATGGAAAGGGAAGCTCCAAAAATAGAGTAAGGGGAGCTCCAAAAAGAAAGAAGGGCTCCAAAATGGAAAGGGAAGCTCCAAAAAGAAAGAAGGGCTCCGAAATGGAAAGGGAAGCTCCAAAAAGAAAGAAAGGAGGGCTCCAAAAAAAAGTAAAGGGGAGCTCTAAAAATGGAAAGGGGGCTCCAAAAAGATTAAAATGAGAGCTCCCTAAAAGATGTAATGGTGAGCTCCAAAAAATTTGGAAAGAGGGGCTTCAAAAAGACTGAAAGGAAAGCTCCAAAAAGAGAGGAAAGGGAGCTCCGAAAAATGGAAAAGGAAGCTCCAAAAAGAGAGAAAGATGAAGCTCCAAAAAAATGAAAGAAAGAGAGAAAGTAGAGCTCCAAAAATGGAAAAGGAAGCTCCAAAAAGAAAGCAAGGAAAGCTCCAAAAATGGAAAGGGGGGCTCCAAAAAGGGAGAAAGGAGAGTTTCAAAAAGAGAGAAAGGAGATCTCCAAAATAAAAAGAAAAGAAAATTGATAGTACAATTTTTTTCAAAATAGCCAATAGTTTCAAACCAAACTTAACTGATGACCCTAAAAATGATATCCTACCCTCCACTTAAAATGTAAAAATATTTATATTTACAGCTAAGGTTTCCCTTCTTTCCATCATCTGTTAGCTGTTAGACTGACCGCCATCTTTTTGTTTCTTAATGTCCAACCTTTGTTACCTGGTTCTCAAACTATACTGACAAACTGTATGAGGTACATTTTGTATTATTATACTGTCCAACCAAGTGTTGTGGCCATTTTCCTTAAAAAATGGAAAGTGAAGCTCCAAAAAAAAGATGTCACGGAGAGCTCCAAAAACACGGAAAGGAGAGCTCATAAAAAATGGGAGGCAGATGGACCAAAAGATCGAAGGGTTTTCTGTTATTTATTTCCCCAAGAAGAAATTTACAACCCCCTCCGTATCAAACCCATTTGTGTGTCTTTAGGACAAATATAATGTAAAAAAATGTTATGTTCTCCAGTTCAGACCATTTCAACAACATGACTTAAACTAACTAATGGGATATGGCCGTGGCTGGCAGAGATTTGACACAACATAAAACGTTGGGTTGGTTACGAGGTGTGATGTACACAAATAGTTTGTTCTACAAAACTCTTGAGCAGTCGTGTACCCAGTGTGTGACCTGACAAAACCTCTGTGGCTGTGAATTGGGGAAGAGTTTTCATGCCACACTTTGCTAAAATGATTTTTGGACTGAAGAAATAAAAATAAGAATCTGTAATTGCGTACATGTAGAGTTTTATATGCCTCCAGTGCACTAAACGTTCAGTTGGCTGGGAAATGGGAACAAAGTTTCCTGAGGCCAATAACCTGGGAAGTGTCAGTCTAACCCCAAGGTGAAAGGTTTTCTACGTAAAGTTTAACACAGCCTCTCTCATCCTGGGTTCCTCCAAAGGTTGCTAGAGGTTCCTTAACAATGAGCAGCTTCTGCCTCCTAGATCTGTAATCCACTGAAACCAATAATCTTTCAGCTATCTGCACTGATCACCAATATAAGGACCATTCTTCCCACTGAACACCAATGTAAGGACCATTCTTCCCACTGATCACCAATATAAGGAACATTCTTCTCACTGATCACCAATGTAAGGAACATTCTTCCCACTGATCACCAATGTAAGGAACATTCTTCTCACTGACCACCAATGTAAGGAGCATTCTTCCCACTGATCACCAATGTAAGGAACATTCTTCCCACTGATCACCAATGTAAGGAACATTCTTCCCACTGATCACCAATGTAAGGAACATTCTTCCCACTGATCACCAATGTAAGGAACATTCTTCTCACTGATCACCAATGTAAGGAACATTCTTCCCACTGATCACCAATGTAAGGAACATTCTTCCCACTGATCACAAATGTAAGGAACATTCTTCCCACTGACCTCCAATGTAAGGAACATTCTTCTCACTGATCACCAATGTAAGGAGCATTCTTCCCACTGATCACCAATGTAAGGAACATTCTTCCCACTGATCACCAATGTAAGGAACATTCTTCCCACTGATCACCAATGTAAGGAGCATTCTTCTCACTGACCACCAATGTAAGGAACATTCTTCTCACTGATCATCAATGTAAGGAACATTCTTCCCACTGATCACCAATGTAAGGAGCATTCTTCCCACTGATC
Source organism: Lithobates sylvaticus (assembly GCA_028564925.1). Taxonomy (NCBI): domain Eukaryota; kingdom Metazoa; phylum Chordata; class Amphibia; order Anura; family Ranidae; genus Lithobates; species Lithobates sylvaticus. Next base: position 518,313,556 of record CM053030.1, on the reverse strand, counting down.
ACCAATGTAAGGAACATTCTTCTCACTGATCACCAATGTAAGGAACATTCTTCTCACTGATCACCAATGTAAGGAACATTCTTCCTACTGATCACCAATGTAAGGAACATTCTTCCCACTGATCACCAATGTAAGGAACATTCTTCTCACTGATCACCAATGTAAGGAACATTCTTTCTACTGATCACCAATGTAAGGAACATTCTTCTCACTGATCACCAATGTAAGGAACATTCTTCCCACTGATCACCAATGTAAGGAACATTCTTCCCACTGACCTCCAATGTAAGGAACATTCTTCTCACTGATCACCAATGTAAGGAACATTCTTCCCACTGATCACCAATGTAAGGAACATTCTTCCCACTGATCACCAATGTAAGGAACATTCTTCCCACTGATCACCAATGTAAGGAGCATTCTTCCCACTGATCACCAATGTAAGGAACATTCTTCCCACTGATCACCAATGTAAGGAGCATTCTTCCCACTGATCACCAATGTAAGGAGCATTCTTCCCACTGATCCCCAATGTAAGGAGCATTCTTCCCACTGATCACCAATGTAAGGAGCAGGTAGGTAGTGTTGGGATTTCTGTGGTCCCAGATTCAAGGAATAAGGATTCTGCAGACTATACAGATTCAGTAAGCAGAAAGAAAATTCCGAGTGAATCATTAAACCTCATTTTCTAAGTATGTGGCTCTCCCCCGACCAGCCTGGAGAATCTGTCAGCTGTGATCTATCACCGGGAGGAGTTCAGAAGGCGCACTAGTCCGGACCTGCCAGCTGCATCTGGAGGGGTTTCACCGCGCCGTCTCTTCTGCCGCAATGTGTCTAAAAAGGAGCACCAAATCTGAAACCAAATGTTTTCTATGAACGAGCGACTTCTAACGGCACAAAGAGCTTTCTGGACACAAACAGAACTTGGCATCCCACATTTTTCCCCTTGTACTGGCAGGAGAATGAAAGCTATTTTTAGCTGCTAAGGATTTTTGTTTTTTAAAAGTAAATATTAATATAAACCATTCTGAAGCATTACAAAGCATTTTATTATTTTCTGAAATGTTTGTATTTGAAATCATGATATATGCTGAAGTCACCCCAAAAAGTGGCACTCCAATCAGAGAGTTTCAGTATGGGGGAGGACCTGTGCCAGGTTTTATTGCTGTGTCCCCAGTGGGCGAAGGATCAGGACCCATTCACACTATGTATTCACCCAGTGAAAGTGCATGTATATACAGTGAATGTTATTCGGTTAGTTCCTCTGCTCCTCAAATGTTTTTCATTGATTTAAACTGAAAAATACCTCACTTGGCCACTAAATGGTGCTATATCATGTGGGATCTCTATGAGCACCATCTAGTGGGCAAATGCGGTACTTTAAATTTTAAAGCTAAACTCCCGACACAAGAACTTTAATTTAAATATATTCCTCAATAGCCACTAAGGATATAAATTCAATTGTTCAGCACCTAATGCTTTTGCAAACCCAGATATTACCATATCAAAGTAGCAGTGACATCATCACTGTGCTGTACATAGCCTGTGCAGAGAGCAGTGGGAGCGGCCCAACAGGCCCCACCCACTACAGACTGCCTGCAGAAAACAACAGGAGGGGGCGGAGACAAGACTGGTCCCCCTGCACAAGGAGAGGGAGCAGAGCTGTGTGAGGGGCCCAGCAGGCCCCACCCACTACAGACTGCCTGCAGAAATCTACAGGAGGGGGCGGAGACAAGACCAGTCCCCCTGCACAAAGAAAGGGAGCAGAGCTGTGGGAGGGGCCCAGCAGGCCCGACCCACTACAGGCGGCCTGCAGAAATCTACAGGATGGGGCGGATACAAGACCGGTCCACCTGCACAAAGAAAGGGAGCAGAGCTGTGGGAGGGGCCCAGCAGGCCCCACCCACTACAGACTTCCTGAAAAAAACTACAAGAGGGGGCGGAGACAAGACCGATCCCTCTGCACAAGGAGAGAAAGCAGAGCTGAGGGAGGGGCCCAGCAGGCCCCACCCACTACAGACTTCCTGCAAAAAACTACAGGAGGGGGCGGAGACAAGACTGGTCCCCCTGCACAAGGAGAGGAAGCAGAGCTGTGGGAGGGGCCCAGCAGGCCCCACCCACTACAGGCTGCCTGCAGAAAACTACTTGTATCACTTTTTTGAATAAAAAAATAAGACAACAGTAAAGTTAGTCCAATTTTTTTTATATTGTGAAAGATAATGTTACGCCGCGTAAATTGATACCCAACATGTCACGCTTCAAAATTGCGCCCCGCTCGTGGAGTGGCGTCATGTATGCGTTCACTTCTGCACATGAGCTAGTCGGGACGGGGCTCTTTAAAAAAAAAAAAAAATGTTCTTTTCTTATTTATTTTACTTGATTTTATTTATTTTTTCACTGTTTTAAAAACATAAAATAAAAATTGGGTAAACATCCCTTGTAATAGAAAAAAAGCATGACAGGTCCTCTTAAATATGAGATCTGGGGGGTCAAAAAGTCCTCACATCTCATATTTGGACTTAAATACAAAAAAAATGAAAAAAATTATTGTCATTTGAAAAAATGACAACAGAAAAATGTTCCTTTAAAACGTATGGGCGGAAGTGACTTTTTGACATCGCTTCCGCCCTGCTATGGTATAGAGACGGGTGGGGGCCATCTTAGCCTCACTCGTCTCCATACACAGCACAGGAAAGGACCAGACGGCTTCCGGTAAGCGGCGGAGGGCGCGGGAGAGCGGCGGGAAGGGGGGCGCACCTCTCCCGCCGCCGATAACGGTGATCTTGCGGCGTATCCGCCACAGAGACCACCATTATCGTAAACGCCTGAAGAGATGGATACCTCGGTTGTGGCAGCAGCTGCTGCTGTTACCGAGATATCCCTCTTCAAAAAAGGGACATACATCGCCGTGCGCTGGTCGTAAAGTGGTTAATATACAGTGAAACCTACGTTTGCGAGTAACGCGGTTAACGAGCGTTTTCACAAAACGAGCTCTGTATTTCTAAAAAATCCTAACTCGGTTTGCGAGTGTTGTCTCCCAAAACGAGCAGGATTCAGGCCAAAAGCGGTGTGCAGTACTGCTTTTGGCCTGAGGTGGGGGGGCGCCGGAGCCGAACAGCGCCGATCGTCGGCGTTCGGAAATGCACGGAATGGCCCGAGGACAGTTTGGCTGACCTCGGAAAGGCTCGTGAACGGAGTCTTTGCGAGGTTAACCGAGGTCAGCCGAAGTGTGCTCGAGCCATTCCGGACGTTTCCGAGGCTCTCCGGCGCCCCCACCCTGCCTCTGGCCACATGCGGTATTGCATCCCATTGAAGTCAATGCGGAACTAATTATTTTTTTTTCCATTGACTTCAATGGGAAAACTCGCTTTGATATGCGAGTGCTTTGGATTACGCGCATTCTCCTAGAACGGATTATGCTCGTAATCCGAGGTTCCACTGTATATGATGATATAATTTAGAGATGCATGGGATGAGTGAGAGAGAGATAGCTGTGCATGATGTCATAAGCCGAGGATAATGACCAGACAAGAGACAGGAAGTGGGCTGTATAAGGGATTTACTGGCAGAACGAAAAAATATATTTTTTACTATCCAAAGTTAAAACAACAACAACAAGGGCAGAAGATTTAATAGATGGAAAGAGGAAAAAATTACCGAAGTTCCGCTTTAATGCCGCCCCAAACACAGGTAGCAGTCGCCTGTTTACTGAGGGACAAAAGGCGTGACGCCAAAAAGGGTTTGGCTCACGTCTAAAAATTTGCTACTTGAGCGTCGTCGTTGCGTTTTTTTGGAGGGCAGGGAGGCCCATTTAAATGAAACGCGCTGAAAACGGGTCGTGGGGGCGTCACTGAAGTGTAAATGGGGGACCTAAAGGAATCCATCCAACAGACCTACCCAGCATTACATGGTTGCCTAGCAACGGAGGTACGGCATGGCCAGTTAATACGTAATAGAGAATATACGGTAGTAATAATACCACCACAAACACCGCCCCCCCCCCCCACACTTCTACCCAATCATTGCACTATTTATAAACAAATAAATCTAAAAGCCCCCAAATATTTACGGAGATCTGTAGTCACGGGGTCTTCTCTCCTCCTCACTGCAGAGTGGAGGGGTCCTTCATTGGGTGCCCATCTCACTGCCTGTATTTCATGGACACTTCCTACTGGTTGCTTAGCAACAGGGTTCTATCAGGCCCCAGAAGACTTTTGGGGTGAAATAAGACATTAAAGCGGAAACCAAATCCATCGATTTAAAGTATAACTAAAGACAAAACATTTTTTTTCAGGTCTGGATAGATGGAGAGTCTTTATTGCTGTCGGTGTCCCCATCAGGGAGAGTCACCCGCTCTATGTGTCCTGTTTATCACAGAGAGTGAAAGAAAATCCCAAAATGTTGGGTTGTCCCCACAGGACAGGAACAGAGGGGAAATCTTCAAATGAGGGTACTAGTTCTGGTGACAACCACTTCACTTCCTGTCCCTGTTCCATATAGAGTTGCCACCTCATCCCTTTAAACCCGAACACATATGAATTACACAGGTTCTGAGGCTAATTTAATGCAGATAAGGCCCCAAGTGAGTTTAATTACCACCTTAATTAGCCTCAGAACCTGTGTAATTCATATGTGTTCGGGTTTAAAGGGATGAGGTGGCAACCCTAGTTCCATAGCCAGACCAGGAAGTGAGGGAAACCCTCACTTCCTGTTTTGGTTATGTGCTGGAAGTGAGGGGAACCCTCACTTCCTGTTTTGGTTATGGGACAGGACGTGAGGGAAACCCTCACTTCCTGTTTTGGTTATGGGACAAGAAGTGAGGAAACCCTCACTCCCTGTTTTGGTAATGGGACAGGAAGTGAAGGGAAATCTCCCCAATGAGACACAGATGGCAAAAAAATTAAAATAAAAAAAATAAACTCATTGAAAGAAAATCCCAAAATGCTGGGTTGTCCCCAGGACAGGAATAGAGTCTTCCAATGGGGGCACTAGATCTGGTGACAACCACTTCACTTCCTGTCCATGGTCCATATCCAAAACAGGAAGTGAGGGTTTTGATTATGGGACAGGAAGTGAAGGGAAATCTCACCAATGAGACACAGATGGCAAAAAATAAAAAAACTGGTTGAAAGAAGATCCCAAAATGTTGGGTTGTCCCCAGGACAGGAATAGAGGGGAAATCTTCCAATGGGGGCACTAGTTCTGGTGACAACCACTTCACTTCCTGTCCCTGTTCCACAGCCAAAACAGGAAGTGAGGCAAACCCTGTTTTGGTAATGGGACAGGAAGTGAAGGGAAATCTCACCAATGAGACATAGATGACAAAAATAAACTTGTTGAAAAAAAGACACAAGTCCATCCAGTTCAACCAACATTTTTACTGTGTTGCAAAAATAAAATAATGATTATATATTTTTGTATATTTGGTGCATGCAGTTTCTATGATGAACGTGATGCCTTTAAAAAAAAATAAAACTTTTTTTATTTTCTATTTAATTGAATAGTTTTTTGGTTTATCATTTCTTCCCAAAATATCCCAGAATATATTCTCAAAAAAACAATTCCAGGGAGTGACTAGAAGCTGAATCACAGTCTGCCTTCCTACAGGAAAAATCTAATTTTTTAGGAAGGACGTGTCAGCAGCGAGGAATGATGACATCACGCACAGAGATGACTGTGCTACGCCTGTTATCCTTTATTTCTCCGTTATCAGGAGAGGGAGAAGAATCATGAAAGTCTGGAACAGATGAGTATACACACACTAGTATATCAATATGCAGCGCTTACTTAACCACTTCACTTCCGGAAGATTTACCCCCTCTTCATGACCAGGCCATTTTTTTGCCATACGGTGCTGCGTTACTTTGACTGGCAATTGCGCAGTCGTGCGACGTTGTACCCAAATAAAATTTACGTAATTTTTTTCCCCCACAAAAAGAGCTCTCTTTTGATGGTATTTAATTACATTTTTTATTTTTTGTGCTACAAACAAAAAGCAGTTTGAAAAACAAAACAAAAAAAAACAATATTTTTTACTTTCTGCTCTAAAAACACATCCAATAAAAAATCGAATAATCGAAAATCGAAAATAATCGAATTTCTTTATCAATTTAGGCCAATATGTATTCTGCTGCATATTTTTGGTAAAATAAATCCCAATAAGTGTATATTGATTGTTTTGTGCAAAATTTATAGCGCCTACAAACTATGCAATATTTTTTTTTTTTGTACTAGTAATGGCGGCGATTAGTGATTTTTAGCAGAACTGCGATATTGCGGCGGACAAATCGGACAACTAACTGACACTTTTTTGGGGACCAGTGACACTATGCCCCTGTACACACGGTCGGACATTCCAACAACAAAATCCGTTGGATTTTTTCCGACGGATTTGGTCCGAAACTGGTGTTGCATACACACGGTCGGACAAAGTTGTCGGAAAATCTGATCGTTCGGAACGTGGTGACGTTCGCTGCGACGGGACTACGTTGCGGCTAGTAGCCAATAGGTTTGGTCTCGTAATTTGGTCTGAGCATGCGTGGCACTTTGTCCGATCGGAATTCTCTACAAACGATCGGAAAAAGTCTGATCGGATTTTGTTGTCGGAAAATTTGAGGTCCTGCTCTCAAATTTTTGCCGTCGGAATTTCCGACTGAAAAAGTCCGATAGAGCCCACACACGAACGGATTTTCCGAAAATATAATCCGATCGGACCTTTTCTGTCTGAATTTCCGACCGTGTGTACGGGGCATAATAGGACATGTGCCGTTCGTTTCGTTTTGAATCGGATACATCATTAGAATAGTACCGAATTTAAACGAATCCGAAATAACGGGAAAAAAAATTCGGACAAAATTCGAATTTGAATGCTTTTCGACTTCGAATAGTTTTCAAATTTATTGTGACCAATGAGTAAAATGTATGTAAAGCTTTTTTTTTTTTTCGTTTTTGGATAGAGTAGGTCAGGGTATTTTTTGTTGAAGCCTGCGTCCCATCGGGTAGATTTTCCTTCACTTCCTGTCCCAGAGTCACAATAATCTTTTAAGTGTGCACAGGAATTTAACCCTCCCACACGCTATCCAAAACTAAAACAATAAAGTTTTGGCTTGACATACACTTAAAGCGGAGTTCCACCCAAAAATGGAACTTCCGCTTTAAGCACTCCTCACCCCCTTACATGCCACGGGGGGCTTCATTAGGAGGGGGACTTCCTGTCCCACTTCCTCCTTCCGCCCAGGAACCGCCTAGGCGACTCCTCCCTCTAGGCGATCTCCTGGGACACGTGACAGGTCCCAGGAGATCGCCTATCCACTCCGGGAGCGCAGCACGACTCGCGCATGCGCCGTGCATGCCCGGCCGTGAAGATGAAAGCTGTCGAGGCCGGGTGCCCTGAGTGACAATGGAGGCGCCGGCAAAGAGGAGGGGGAGAGGAGCGACACCCCGTTCGGCCGCATCGCTGGACCGTGGAACAGGTAAGTGTCTGTTTATTAAAAGTCAGCAACTACACTTTTTGTAGCTGCTGACTTTTAAAATGCCTGGAACTCCCCTTTAAAATGTCACTAAATCCACATCATAAAAAAAACTACCAATAAATGTTGTATTACTTGCTATTCATACTCACTCATTCACTATGAGATTTGTTTTCTGTATCCTGCAAAAAAACTGGATGATCCTGCTGCTCTCTATCTCCCCCTTATGTCCACGTCCCCACTGCAGTTGGGGATTTTGCAGCTGTGGTGGAAACTCTGCACATGCTCAGTTTTCAGTGTATTTCTTACCCTAAGCATTTCCTCCCTATCACATCTGAGCAGCCCATGTGACTATTAACTCACACATTGTGGGCGTATACACAGTGGAAAAATGACACTCCCCTCCCTCCTCCCCCATAACCAGCTAAAAACAATGAGGGAGGAATAGTACATGTAGATTGATGGAGGTTTCACCTCCCTGTTATTCTAAGACATAGGCTGGAGGGCATGACACAGCCAGTGACTGGCAAAAATCCACCCACACCATGTTGTTGCCAAAAAATAATAAAGATTTAATTTCAAATATATATTTGTATGAATATTTAAAATAGTTTATTGATATCATTTATTTTTACTCCAAAGGCTGTTTTATTTTTTTTGTTTTTTGTGAACATATGACCAGGAGCAGAGGACTAGAAGCTCCTCCTGCTTATGTTTCCCTGCGGACAGGCTGGTAGAGAGCTGGGTCATGTGACAGCTGGATATCGATTAGGAAAAAGGTACTTAGATGAGTTTTTTTATTTTTTTTATTATTAAAATAACTACAGTGCCATCATCCACATACAGCAATAGAAGAGGGGGTGTAAATTAAACAGTGTGTGTTTAGTATCACTTTAAATGGCAAATTCCAATTGAAAAAATAATCAGCCCAGTGTGCTAAAATTAAAAAAAATGCAGGTTTTGCTGCAATACTGACTTTATGCCCGGTGCGGCCCCCCCTGCCCCTGTGATCCAGTGCCACTTTTCAACATTGAATGACGCCCAGAATTCAAACCACTTCCTGGGAGCCCTGAGTGTCATGGACACGCCCACTGGAGGTGCTTTATCAGGGCAGCCCAGGCTCACAGGGGGATGCTGGGAAGAATAGAGCTCACAGCATAGCAGACCATCCACCCCAGAGGAAGGGAACCCTGAGATATCACGTGACCAGCCACAAGACACCAGGGGAGAAAAGGTATGTATGCAAATGATTAAAAAAATGACGTGGGTGGGGGCGGGCTTGGAGTTGGCCTTTAAAGTGGAGTGCCCACAAAAAAAAAAAAATTAAAAGTCAGCAGCTACAAATACTGCAGCTACTGACTTTTAATAATCAGACACTTACCTGTCCCGGGGTCCAGCGATGCGGGGGAACGAGACCCCCCCTCGTTTCCCGCTCCGCTCACGGCGCCGGCCTTTCATAATGTGGGAACCCGGCTGTGGCTTCATAGCCGGGCACCCACTGCGCATGCACAAGCGGCGCCGTGCGCCGTGATTCGACGCTCACTCATCTGGGACACATGACAGGTCCCAGATGACTGTGCGGCGCCTACAGGAAGTGACGTTTAGCCCGGGCAATGAAGGAGGCAGACTATGAGGGACCCCCTAGCAACAGGCATTTAGAGGTGGAGTAAAAAAATATTTTTTTTCCAATAATTTTTTTTTTATGTTTTTTAAACCACATTTTTTTTTTTGGTCGCAACCCCACTTTAACTTGCATTATTCCTGGCTGATTTAGGAGGGGTTAATGGGATTGCTTGGAATGGATTTTCCCAGCCAGTTTGTGGTTTCCCTTCAATAACTACGACATCTGGGTGTTTATTCAACGCATAAACAAGTAAACGCACCCAAATTGATCACGCATGTTTATGGAAAGATTTATTTTGTTTATGAGAAAGACCTTTTAAACTTCAAGCTTTTAAGAAGTAGTTGATGGATTATAATCAATAAAATAGTTCTAGTGTGCCAAACAACCCCCCCCCCCAAAAAAAAATCTACATTCATCAATCTGAAGAACAAGGAACTTCTAAGGTACTAAGTCCAACCCAATGCATCTGTTAGAAGGATTTTCCTCGAGGAATTTTTATTACGAGAAAAAATAAGGACATCAAGTCTGCATTTAACCCTTTCATGCCTAATGCGGCGTACACACGTTCGGAATTTCCGATGGAAACAGTCCGATGGGAGCTTTTCATCGGATTTTCCGACCGTGTGTATGCCCATCGGTCTTTTTCTGTCGGAATTTCCGACGGACTTTGGATTGAGAACCTGTTCTTAATTTTTCCGACGGAAAACCTTTCTATCGGATTTTTCGATCGTGTGTATGCAATTCCGACACGCAAAATTCCGACGCATGCTCAGAAGCATTAAACTTCCCTTTTATAGTGCAGTTGAATGTGTTGTATGTCGCGGTGTTATTGACTGTCGGAATTTGGTGTGACCGTGTGTAGGCAAGACTGTTTGAGCGAAATTCCGTCTGAATTCCGACGGGGAAAACCATCAGAGCTTTTTCCGATGAGAATTCCGACCGTGTGTACGCGGCATTAGGCCTATTTGTGACATTTGTTGCTTACAAGTTAAAATCCGTGTTTTTCGATAGAAAATTACTTAGAACCCCCAAACATTATATATATATATATATATATATATATATATATATATATATATATATATATTGTAACATCGGGGGATGTTTTAGCTTAAGAGTAGAGCTTACCAGTGAGCTGAGTCCATGCCAGATATGCCGTTTTAAGGGCTTGTAGGCCCACTTTTATTAAAGAAAGAAAATGTCCATAAAACAGAAGAGTTGCCCACACAGGGGTTTCAGCTTTCGACAGCAACAATGTAAGTCAAACCAAAAATACCAAGCCACCTGGCTCTCTTTAGCAGCACGGCTCTCAGACTTGTGCTTCAGCCCTCTGGGCTCTTTAACAGAGTTCCTGTACACCCAGTACCTCAGCACTCTTTTCCAGCTTCCTTTTCCAGCCCACAGGCTTGGACCCTCTGTCTGACTCACAGACAGACCTGTGCAGACATGCACACTTCTCCCTTGCTTGCCTGGACTCCGCGGGAGGGTGGAGCCCAGAACCATGGTCAGGTGTGTACAAATAGCCCAGCACACACCTGACCAGTCAGTATGCTGGTGGATCTCAAGATCTGGACCCAGGACTGGGGATTTCATCCCACCCGGATCGCTACGAAATCCCCGGGCTCCAGATTCCCAAAACGGATTTTAGTAAACAATGAGGAAACTGAAAAGCCAGTTTCCTCCCAAATAAGCAAATAAACTGGAGCCCCTCAACCTGCCTGGTTGAGAATCCTCCGTCCATACACTGGTGGGATACCCCACTACCACAAATATATATATATATATATATATATATATATATATATATATACACACATATATATATATTCTTAGCAGAGACCCTAGAGAATGAAATGTCAGTCGTTGCAATATTTGATGTCACACCGTATTTGCGCAGCAATCTTTCAAACGCAATTTTTTGGGGAAAAAAAAACACATTCATGAATTGAAAAAAAAAAACAAACAGTAAAGTTAGCCCAATTTTTTTTTTGTATAATGTAAAAGATGATGTTACGCTGAGTAAATAGAGACCTAACATGTCATACTTTGAAATTGCGCACACTCGTGGAATGGCGACAAACTACGGTACCTAAAAATCCAACATAAAACCTCCTAGACTTGACCCACAATCCTATCAATACATCACATTTAAAGAGATCATATTATTGTATCAGTTTTGATTGATATTACCCAAACCATGGGACAGGTAGGATCCAACCTATCTAAGAGCTGATGCAATAATATGTTCTCTTTAAGTGTGATATTGTATTAAAAGGCTGGCGGGTCAAGGTTAGGAGGTTACAAATATTCATTTAAATGAATATTAACAATATTTTATTGTCATCCAATTAAATTCTAACGTAATATCTCCAAGACTTGACCCACTAGCCTATCAATGCAATATCACATTTAAGGAGACCATAATATTGTACCAGCCCCTGATTAATATGATCCAAACCATCAGATAGAGAAAATCCAACCTATTCAAATGCAGATACAATTAGAAGGGCTCTTTCAAAGTAATATTGTATTGAAAGGATGGCGGGTCAAGGCTAGGAGGTTACAAATATTCCAATGAAATTGAGATTTACATCACTTCATCATCACTTATCGTTTCAGTCCAACATTATACCTTAAAACTTGACCCACCATCCTATCAATGTGATGTCACATTTGAAGAAAAGGAATTATCCAGATCATTGGATAGGTAGAAACCAACCAATCCAAGAGCTGATACAATAATATGGTCACTTTCAGTGTAATGTTGTATTGAAAGGATGGTGGGGTCAAGGCTCAATCTAAAACCTCCTAGACTCGACCCACGATCCTATCAATACATTATCACATTTAAAGAGATCATAATATTGTATCAGTTTTGATTGATATTACCCAAACCATGGGACGGGTAGGATCCAACCTATCTAAGAGCTGATGCAATAAAACGTTCTCTTTAGGTGTGATATTATGTTAAAAGGATGGTGGGTCAAGGTTAGGAAATTTATATTGACATGACTTCATCATGACTCAATTCATAAAACCAAAACCTATTAAAATACTGTAGCAGCGCTCAATATCAGAGAATAAACGCTGATAAAATATACGAATAAAATTCACGAATAAAATTCCTATATATCTGTGAGAGTGGGTGGTCAGAATATAAATGTTAAAAATTGTGGCAATAAAAGTGAAATTAAAATATTGATATATAAATATAAATATGAAAAAATCACTATGAAAAAATTAATATGAAAAGAGTAATAATATGAGAATAAAATTATTAATCAATCATAAACTTTAACAGTCCATCAACAAAGTCCAGATTTGGCTGTGATCTGATGTGAGAAAATAGTTCACTTATTAGATGTGCCACAACTGATTAGTCCATCCACCAGAGAAAATTCCACCACGTGTTAGGGGGTTCCCCTTTTGGGGATGCACTCACCAGAGCTAAAAAGATAACGGGCACATAAAGTATCTTTATCAGGTCACTGCTCCTTCTTTTGATGGTATCCTTCAATTCTCCTCCACAGCCTCTGATTCACCAGCTCACCCAATGCAGGCAGGTCATGTGTGAAAAGAATTGTACCACATAGCGTAATACTGCATAAATGTTTTTATTCACCCTCCCTTAAGACAAAGTTAAAATTGAAAAACAACCCCTTTTGTATAAATGCGTACCAGATATACAGTCAGAACAGCATAAAACTAACATAAAACTTGTGCCCTTTGGTCAAAAAATGCGTACCAGATGTCACAGGTATATCAGCATAGTAATGATAGGGATAAATGTAAAGCTGTGCACTATGCCTGGTTCCCTTTCCGGGTCCTCTCAGTCGATTTCCGCTCGTGGAGCGCTGGAAACGACGTCCTGTGGGTATCCTGGGCGGTGGAACGCAGGGTGGAGCGCACGCTAAGTCACTTCCGGGTTCTCTGGTCTACGTCCCTGACGCGCGTTTCGTCATATCCGACTTCGTCACGAGGGCGTCCCTCGTGACGAAGTCGGATATGACAAAACGCGCGTCAGGGACGTAGACCAGAGAACCCGGAAGTGACTTAGCGTGCGCTCCACCCTGCGTTCCACCGCCCAGGATACCCACAGGACGTCGTTTCCAGCGCTCCACGAGCGGAAATCGACTGAGAGGACCCGGAAAGGGAACCAGGCATAGTGCACAGCTTTACATTTATCCCTATCATTACTATGCTGATATACCTGTGACATTTGGTACGCATTTTTGACCAAAGGGCACAAGTTTTATGTTAGTTTTATGCTGTTCTGACTGTATATCTGGTACGCATTTATACAAAAGGGGTTGTTTTTCAATTTTAACTTTGTCTTAAGGGAGGGTGAATAAAAACATTTATGCAGTATTACGCTATGTGGTACAATTCTTTTCACACATGACCTGCCTGCATTGGGTGAGCTGGTGAATCAGAGGCTGTGGAGGAGAATTGAAGGATACCATCAAAAGAAGGAGCAGTGACCTGATAAAGATACTTTATGTGCCCGTTATCTTTTTAGCTCTGGTGAGTGCATCCCCAAAAGGGGAACCCCCTAACACGTGGTGGAATTTTCTCTGGTGGATGGACTAATCAGTTGTGGCACATCTAATAAGTGAACTATTTTCTCACATCAGATCACAGCCAAATCTGGAATTTGTTGATGGACTGTTAAAGTTTATGATTGATTAATAATTTTATTCTCATATTATTACTCTTTTCATATTAATTTTTTCATAGTGATTTTTTCATATTTATATTTATATATCAATATTTTAATTTCACTTTTATTGCCACAATTTTTAACATTTATATTCTGACCACCCACTCTCACAGATATATAGGAATTTTATTCGTGAATTTTATTCGTATATTTTATCAGCGTTTATTCTCTGATATTGAGCGCTGCTACAGTATTTTAATAGGTTTTGGTTTTATACCTTGGTTTTACCTATTTTTCTATTGTATTTTTATATGTGTATCTTTTTAAAGCAGCTGCCATCAGTGCACTTAATTTTAATTCTAAAGTTGCACACTCGATAAACGTATATATTTATTTATTTATTTATATACTCACTATACATACTCAGAAACAGTTAGATATTACCATCCACACAGGCGCAGAGAGGTGTTTGATATAGCTAGGCCAATACAACAAACATCCTTCTTTACATGACTCAATTCATGTCTAACATAGCACCTTAGAGACTTGCCCCACCCTCCTATCCATGCAATATTACATTTTAAAAGACCATATTATTGTATCAGCTCCTGATTGATATTATTTAAACGATAGGATAGGTAAGATCCAACCTATTCAAGAGCAGATACAATCATTTTGGTCTCCAAATGTGATCTTGCATTACCAGGATGATGGGTCAAGGCTAGGGGATTACACAAATCTCAGTCACATTGATATTGATAGTAGACATGTGCGATTAGTTTCGTACGAATCGGAAATTCGTACTAATTTTTCGAAATTCGTACATTCGTGCGAATCCGAATTACGAATTTTTACGAATACGAATTCTGTACGAAATACGAAATTTCGTTTACGAATTTCGGATCCAAATTATCAGAATCCAAACTACCAAATGACGAATTTCAACTAATATAAAAGAAATTATAGCGGATATAACGAATGATTCGAATGAATTCGAGATTCAGTATAACAAATATCGACACTCTACGAATAATAACGAATTATCCGAAAACTTATTAACGTTACATAACACACGTCTATTGTCTATTGTTCACCAATCACTCAGAGGAAGTACGAAATACGAAATTTCGTATTCGTAAATTAAATTTCGTATTTCGTACTTCCTCTGAGTGATTGGTGAACAATAGATAATAGACTTGCGCTACTTATGTAACGTTAATAAGTTTTCGGATAATTTGTTATTATTCGTAGAGTGTCGAGATTCGTAACGATTCGTAAAGATTCGTAACGATATTAACGATTCATATGAAATTCGTATTTCGTACGAATCCGAATTAAATTTTGTATACGAATTACAAATTTTTTTTTATACGGAACGGAACTCCCATGTCTAATGGATAGTACTTTAACATCAATCAATGTTTCAGTCTAACATAACAGCTCTTAGACTTGACCCACTATCCTATCAGTTATTGGTTTAGTTCTTGATTATTACCCAAACCATAGGACAGGTAGGATCCATGAGGTAATAAAATAATAATTCATGTGATAATGTATTGATAGGATGGTGGGCCAAGTGTAGGAGGTGTATGTTAGATCGAAGTATGGAGTGAGGATAAAGTAATGTCAATATCAATTCGTTTGGAATATGTGTAATCTCCTACTTGACCCACCATCCTATCAATACAATATCAAATTACAGAGACCATATTGCTGTATCATCTCTTGAATAGTTTGGATCCTCCCTATCGCATGGTTTTGGTAATATCAATCAAGAACTGAAACAATAATTGATGAGCCAAATCTACGAGGTGTTATGATAAACTCAACTATTGAGTGAGGATTAAGTATAGTCAATAAGAATTAGATTGGAATATGTGCAGCCTCCTAGACATGACCCACCATCCCATCAATACAATATCACATTTATGCCCCATACACACGGTCGGATTTTCCGACGGAAAATGTCCTATCGGACAATGTTGTCGGAAATTCCGACCGTGTGTAGGCTCCATCTGACTTTTTCCGTCGGACAAAGTTTTATCTCCTGCTCTCAAATTTTCCGACAACAAAGTCCTATCGGACTTTTTCCGATCGTGTGTAGCAAATTCCGACGGACAAAGTGCCACGCATGCTCAGATCACATTACAAGACCAAAGCTATTGGCTACTAGCCTCTACGTAGTCCCGTCGTATGCAACGGACGTCACCACGTTCAGGATGATCGGATTTTCCGTCAACTTTGTCCGACCGTGTGTATGCAACACCAGTGTCGGACAAAATCCGTCGGAAAAATTCCGACGGATGTTGTGATCGTAATTTCCGACCGTGTGTACGGGGCATTAGAGAACAAATTATTGTATCAGCTCTTGGATAGTTTGGATCCCACCTATCCAATGGTTGGTTCGGGTAGTATCATTCAAGAACTGAAAGAAAAATTGATGGGATGATGGGTCAAGTCTTGGAGATGTAACATTAGACCAGTGGTCTCTTTGCTCTTTGCATGCCTTTATCTGGCCCTTGGGGCACTATTCCAACCAACTGACACCAATGATGGGGCACCATTTCCCCTACTGACACCATCAATGGGGCACTATTCCTCCTAATAAAACCAATGATGGGACACCGATGCTGGGGCATTTATTACTCCCACTGGCCACAGTCCATACCCCCTAAAGCCTGAAGGACAGTAAACTATCCCTTTGCTTATGAAGTTTGGAGATTCCCGCATTAGACTGATATATTGAGTAAGAATAAAGTAATAAAGTGAGAATAAAGTAATGTCAATATGAATTAATTTGAAATATTTGTAACCTCCTAGCCTTTTCCCATCACCCCAATGCAATCGAATTTAAAGAGCCCAAATGATTGTATAGCTTTTGGTTGATGTTACCTTAACCATGGGATAAGTTGGGATCCAACCTATCCAAGAGCTGATACAGTAATGTGGTCTCTTTAAATGTAGTACTGTGTTGAAAGGCTGGTGGGCCAAGGCTAAGAAGTATTAGATTGAACCATTGAGTGATGATGATATCAATATCAATTTGATGAAATTTTAAAATTTCGACATACAAATTAATTGAGAAAATGCATTTAACAGATTTGCTGTGTTTGGCTTTACTACCTTAAAGCCCCCTTTTCTTCAAATTGATGTACCAGGAAGACCTTTTAGTGGTTATAGGATATCTTCTCACTGTCCCAAGTTAATGCCTATCCTTGGCCCATTGTACTCCATCTGAAGGGGAGCTAGCCCCTGTATTTTTGGACTTTCTTCTACCAGGTGTGGTCTGCGTCCAATAGGCTACATTGCAGAGCGAATGCCTTGATCACTGTTTGCATTTCCTAAGCCATTCAGTTCTGCACACCGTTTCCGGCTGCTGCTGTTTGGTGGGCCTGATGAAGTATCCTGAGCACTTCCCTTTTTTGGCCTGTGTGGACTAAACCTCAACCTCACTTTCCATTTTTATGCTCTTACGCGGAGAGCACTTTGGTGCATTGATGGACAGAAGTCTGGGGATGTGACCTATGACCTGACTGCACTCCTGTTTATTAGATAATGGTGGGGGGGGGGGGGTAGCTACTGTTCTTTATTATCTCAACATCCTGCTGTCTCTCATCCCAGTCTCAGAGCTGAGACCTTCCTGTATGGGGTCCAGGGTGGAGGAACGTGATTAATGGGTTGTCAATGACAGTAGGGATGGGTCTTCTTGTTCACTTTCCTCCCAAAACCAGAAGAAGAACCTTTCCCAACACAGGCAGCACAACCTGACAAAGTGGACCGGTCTCTGGACACCCAAAACACATCCAGAGACCTTCCAATGGTCTCAAATTTCCAAGATAATCCCAAGTTCCAAAAAGCTAGGAGACCAGAGCTCAACACCAAACCCCCATAGACACAACTGCTTTACTAGATGTTCAAAATTCTTAATATGTAATGATAAAAAGTAAAATGGATGTAAAGCCTAAGGCCCCATGCACACGAGACGCTGTTAAACGCGCGTTCAGAGGCAGTTGGACACTTTTTTCAACTGCCCCTGAACGCATGCAATGTTATCCTATGTGTCCATGTACACAGTCTCGTTTTTTCCCGTTTTTATGTAGTTGCGTTTAACCTCGTTTTTCCAGAATCAAAAAAATGGGTTCAGACACTTTGCTTTTCCACGTTTCAGACGCAAAACGCGGCTAAACGCGACCAAACGCGGCACCCACGTTTAGCCGCATTTGCGTTTATAAGCGTTTTTAAAGGAACCCAATTTTTTGGACCAGAAAACTCAGAAATATGATGGTAAACCATAAAAAATACAAAAAAAATTGGTTTAAAATGTCGTAATTACTTTAGATAGTTCACAGAGCATATATACTCACTGATGCAATGCCATAAAAAAAATTCTATTTTTTTAGGTGGCTTAGACAATGAGGAATTCCTCCACTTCTTTGCCCCAACCCTTCATCCAATTTCTAATCTAATCAGTGACTCCACCTAGTCTGACCAAAGCATAGCAATGTCTTTTTTTCACAAAGAAAAACCTGCATACCAATGTCTAGTCAGCCCCATCCCCCACCATGTTTGTGAAATATCCAACGGACATTCGCTGTGCCATCAACGGACGGGTCCAATATCGACGAGCTCCGACTCTGGACCTCTCACGCAATTTGCGACGACGTTGCTGCCTCATCAAGAGCAACATCAGGAGCATTTGCTGACATATATAAATAAAAAGAGAGTAGTGCTGCGCTGTATACTAAGGGTACAATATATAGATGCCAAACAATAAGATAAATATAAAGGGCTTAAAGAGACAACATTCACTTATCGGTGTAGAGTGACTAATGGTGCATCATGTGCAAATTGATATAAAATCAAAAACGGAAATAAAATCACATGTGGAAATAACTTGTTAGCGGTGCTAATTCAAATGTAAAGTGACCAATATGCTGCTAGTAAAAGATCTTCAGATGTAAAGTTCGTAAAAGTTCATAGTATGCAGATAAATACGGATAAAATCGCATAAAATTCCATAAAATCGCTTATGGTCACATAAAGTCGCATAAAGTCGCATATAAAAGTATAATAAAAACGTTAGTATAAATGAAGTAAATGGTGATAAGTAAGATATATAAATAAATAACGGTGGTGTAGGTCCGTGAGGTAAGTCCTATCTCAGCTTGACCTAAAGTGCAGTATGTTGTGACTTCAGTGTCATAAAAAACACATTGCAGGTGAATCAAGGGTGATGTTGCTAGTGCATAAATATTTGTTCTCCAAGGGGTAGTGCATTTAGTGATTTAGTGATTTTCTGTTGTTTAGTGATTTTCTGTTCTTCTCCTGGTTAACCGATTCAATACCGCCCGCCGTCATATGACGCCCACAAGGTGGATCTACCATCCTGGGTGGGCGTCATATGACGTCCTCGGATTCCCGGTCGCCTGGGGGGGCGCGCGCGCGCGCCCGCGGCATCGCTCGGGACCCGGTGCGAGTGCCCGGCGGCCGCGATGTCCGCCGGGCACCCGCGATTGCCCGTTAAAAACAACGGGACCGGGCGGGAACGTGGAGCTGTGTGTGTAAACACACAGCTCCACGTCCTGTCAGTGCAGAGGAGACCGATCATGTGATCCCAGTACGGAGGAACACATGATCGGTCTCCTCCCCTTAAGTCCCTCCCCCTACAGTTAGAATCACGTCTATTAGGGAACACATTAACCCCTGCAGCGCCCTCTAGTGTTAACCCCTTCCCTGTCAGTCACATTTACACAGTAATCATTGCAATTTTATAGCAACGATCGCTGTGTAAATGTGAATGGTTCCAAAAATGTGTCAAAAGTGTCCGAAGTGTCCGCCGCAATGTCGCAGTCACGAAAAAAAAATCGCAGATCCCCGCCATTACTAGTAAAAAATAAAAAAAAAAATTCAATAAATCTATCCCCTATTTTGTAGACGCTATAACTTTTGCGCAAACCGATCAATATACGCTTATTGCGATTTTTTTAACCAAAAATATGTAGAAGAATACGTATCGGCCTAAACTGAGGAAAAAAATAGTTTTTTTAAAAAAAAATGGGATATTTGTTATAGCAAAAAGTAAAAAATATTGTGTTTTTTTTTCAAAATTGTCGCTCTTCTTTGTTCATAGCGCAAAAAATAAAAACCGCAGAGGTGATCAAATACCACCAAAAGAAAGCTCTATTTGTGGGAAAAAAAGGACGTCAATTTTGTTTGGGTGTAACGTCGCACGACCGCGCAATTGTTAGTTAAAGTGACGCAGTGCCGAATCGCAAAAAGTGCTCTGGTAAGGAAGGGTGTTTAAAAGCCCTGTATTGAAGTGGTTAAAGTATAGGTGTCCCCTTACCTTACCGCTGTAAGGTAACAGCGTTTATAGATGTGTAGGCTCCGGGTGGGCCTCTGCTTTTCCTTGGTGGCGTCCCCCCAAAATAAGGTTCTCTTTTTGGGTCCTGGTGGTTGTATCTCCTAATGGGCATCCCCTCTGTCAAATGGCCCCTCTGCTACCTGGCGCTGGTGTATGTACCTCACAGGGTAGGGTAGAGAAGGATGCTCGATAGTGTAGTATTTTAGTATATAAAAGATTTATTTGCAAAGCATATAGTAAAAACACTCACATTTGGTAATTGTAAAAATGTATGTAGAAACGAGCGGCGAGCTCGTACCTCACTTCCGGTATCTCAGTGACGTCCCGACGCGTGTTCGTCATGGTCACGTGACTTCGTCAGGGGATAATTTGAGATACTGGAAGTGTCCTTTTATCTGTATGTAAAATTCAATTACTGGCGGCCATTTACCTGGAGCCGCGGGAACCGTAAGTACTCCGGCGGCCATTTTTGGATGGATATTGACGCCGGACATTGGTCGGTGGCCATTTTCCTGGTAGATTTGAATTACTTGGATGTAAACATCCGCTCGGCAGCCATATTCCTTCAGACTGGTCGCCGGAAATGTCATGGCGGCCATCTTTTGGGAGAGATTTATAGGAGGATTTCTATGGGCAACAGACATTTATTACTGCAATTCGCATCGTGAGATAGGGATGTACCGCAGCTCTCTTAGGAATAGAGAGAGTATGGGCATCCCACATTATCACAGATAAGGGCAGCGCAGAGATACTTACCTTATTCATTTCCTGACATATATTCAATATGGGATCCATTTCCAAAAAAAAAAACACAGAAAGAGAGGCAGATGCAAGTGTACAACGGCTCTCTCTGCTGCTGCTCACTCTGATCAAAATGGCAGAAATAGTTAATAATACACGCTTTCTGAGCTTGGGGAGGGTCTATATGATGTTATCTTTACAGACGCTTATAGACGCAAACGCGGTAAAACGCAGCTAAATGCGGCATGAAAACGCGGAAAACGCAGGTTTCTGCTTTTTAAAACATGCGTTCAGCAGAGTTTGCATCTGCGTCTCGTGTGCATGGGGCCTTTACTGGATAAAAAGTAGGTTCCTGTCATGAGCAATCGCCATTTTCTTTTTACGTAAAATAATTGTTTTGCTTTTATCCTTTGTCCGATCTCAGTACCTCTTTGTGGCCATATCCTGTCTACATGTACTCCAGCATGTACTGCTTGGCATTTCTCAGGGGGGGGGGGCTTCCTGATGGTGACAACATTGGACAATGCCTGTGTAATGTGTGTTGAGAACAAGTGGGAGACAAGAGACAGAGCGTTGTCACGCTATAGAACATGCTTTCTCAACCTTTTAACCCTCGAGGAACCCCAAAAATTAATTTTCAGGTCTCGAGGAACCCTTACTAAAACCAATTCATCAGGGATCAATAGAACAATGCCCATTATACTGGTGGCCAATAGGAAGAATGTTCCCCTTAAAGTGGTGCTCAGAATGCCACCCTTAAGGACAGCTAAAAGTATATTTGGTGTCATGCTGTTGGCTTTGCTAAGTGATGCTGAACCTTGAACTCTGTAGGCACCATCAAAGAGTAGACATGTGCACAATAGAAAAATTTGTTTAGTTTCGTTTCTGTTCGTTTCCGTTGATTCGCAATGATTCGTAATTTCGTAAGTCGTCGGTGTTCGTATTCGGACTTTTCGTAAGAGTTATTTTTTCGTTGATTCGTATTTCCGTTTATTCCGTTTATCCGTTTATTATTATTTCCTAATTTTCGTTTATTCGAAATTCGTATTTTCGTTATATTTCGCATTCGGACGCATTCGTATTTTCGGAAGAGCTATATTTTCGTTGATTTGAAATGATTCGTATTTCCGTTAATCTAATTTCCGTTGATTCGAAATTCTTATTTTCGTCGATTTAGTTACATTCGTACTTTCGTGAGATTGATTTATTCGTACTTTCGTAACATTGTTTTCGTAGATTCGTAATCGGAGCATAATTCATAATTTTATGTAATGTGTATGCTATTTACATGTTTAAGAAACAAAGAATTTCTCTCTCACAAGTCAGAACTTAAAGAGGAGTGCCAACAAAAAAAAAAATTAAAAGTCAGCAGCTACAAATACTGCAGCTGCTGACTTTTAATAATCGGACACTTACCTGTCCCGGGGGTCCAGCGATGCGGGGGAATGAGACCCCGCCCTCGTTCCCCGCTCCGCTCGCGGCGCCGGCATTCTTAATGCGCGAGCGGCGCCGTGCGCCGTGATTCGACGCTCACTCATCTGGGACACATGACAGGTCCCAGATGACTGTGCGGCGTCTACAGGAAGTGACGTCAGTGCCCGGGCAATGAAGGTGCCAGACTATGAGGGACCCCCTAGCAACAGGCATTTAGAGGTGAGTAAAAAAATTTTATTTTTTTCCAATTCATTTTTTTTTTTATGATTTTTAAGCCACATTTTTTTTTTGACCGCAACCCCACTTTAACTCAAAAATCCACCAAAACAGTGCCTCCTACCAAACCACACCCTATCTGGACTCTGGATGGAATATTTCAGAATTAGAACTAACATTTGTTCTTTCGAATTCTCGATCAGCAGAATTTTCGTTATTTCGTATTTTCGTTGTTTTGATTTCCTTTTTTCCGAATATTCGTAATTTAGATTTTTCGTTCATTTTGATTTTCGTTATTTTTGAATCTTTGTTCGGTATTTTCGTTGTTTCTGTTTTCGTTTTTCGGATTTTCATTCTTTCGTAGTTTCTAATTTAATTATTTCGTATTTTCGTTGTTTTTCATATTCGTTCTTTTCCATAGTTCGTTTTTTCGTTTGAATTTTTAGTAAACCATTCGTTCATTCGTACGATTACGAATGAACGAATATAACGAATTTTAACGGAAAACTAATTCGTAACTAAACGAATTGCACATGTCTATCAAAGAGGTGGTTCATTAGCCACAGCTCAAGGAACCCCTAGAAACCTCTGGAGGAACCCTGGTTGAGAAGGAACTACCTGAGTACAGGGTGACCACTGAGGAAAGCAAGATGGAGCAGACCATGGTCACCCTATAACAGGCACCTGAACAAGGATCTTCATGGCAGGATCACCAGGGATTCTAGTAAAGGCCAGTCCAGCGATGTACCAGTTAGATGACAATCCAATAACTCACCAGAGGTTTAATACTGGAAGCACAAACCCCAGTATAAAAGAAATCTCCATCCGAGTAACAGAAACCCACTTTCATTAATCCACTTCATTTGCCACAGGAACCTTTTACTCTCCCAATGGGAACACCAGTGCCGGCTCACACCGCTCATCTAAGCCAAACAGGAAGAAAAAATAGATCTCCATTGCGTAAAATCGTCTAATTTATAAAAAAAAAAAAAAAACAGTAACAACGTACATATAGACGTGTGTCCCCACCGATACAAGAATACAAGCAATTTCTCTTTAAAACCGGGTCGGCTCCAGCTACAGTGACCCGGGTGCAAGCATGGACCTCAGCGTGCGTGCTGACGTAATGTCCAGACAAGCCCCCTCCCTGCGCGTTTCGTCTCCCAACTACACTTTTATATATGTTATTTATGAATCATCTGATATTAGTTTATCAATGAATTGTTTGACATTTTGTTTAATATTGGGTGATAGCGCTGTCCTTTTGATATTTTGCCTTCTTCCCAGTGTTAATTATACATGGTATTGATAGCTGGCTGCACCCTTTAAATGATTTAAGGAGTGTTCCGTGGTGCGGATTGACATATTTATCTGATTGATGATATGAAATCAGTAAGTATGGAGCCTGCATGATTTAGAAGCCCAATTCTGTTGTTGGAAGAACAAGTGTGACTCACCCATAGCGTGTGTATTTCATATATATATATATATATATATATATATATATATACACAGGGATTTTTTTCTCAGAGAAGAGGGGCAGGTAATCTCCCCCTTTCAAGTCCCCCCTTGTCTTTGCCCCCTATCCACCTCCCAGTACCACCCCTTTTAGAGAATACAGAACCAAGTATTATTTTGACGTGTGCCCAGTAATTTGTATGTAATGTGTTAATGAAAGCCAGAAAACCATCAACAAGAGACCTCTCCATTAACAGTAGACCTCCTTCCCATCAACAATAGACCCCCGCAACAAAATGCCACCCCCCCAAACAATAGATCCACCACAGCCACATTAGAGCCCCACCAGTAGCAATAGATCTCCCAGTAGCCAGCATTATTAGACCCTGCATTAGCCAGCAATAGACCCCCTCCCTCAACAGTATCACTCCACCAACAATTGACCCTCCCAACAACATTGGAGCCTCCACCAGAAACAATCGACCTCCCCATCATCAATAGACCCCCCCCCAGCAACAATAGATCACTCCAGCAAAAATAGATCCCCCCAAACGAAAATAGTTTCCCAGCAGCAATA
Organism: Lithobates sylvaticus; assembly: GCA_028564925.1. NCBI lineage: Eukaryota > Metazoa > Chordata > Amphibia > Anura > Ranidae > Lithobates > Lithobates sylvaticus. Next base: position 518,289,013 of record CM053030.1, on the reverse strand, counting down.
GACCTTCCAGCATTCCCCAGCACCCCTTACCATTACATAAATTCAGTGCTGGATGTGCCAGAACTGTATTCCCTGCGTTCCTGCTGAAAAAAAAAAAAACCTGTATATACACTATATCACCAAAAGTATTGGGACACCTGCCTTTAAACACACATGGGTTTTAATGACATCCCAGTCTTAGTCCGTAGGGTTCAATATTGAGTTGGCCCACCCTTTGCAGCTACAACAGCTTCACCTCTTCTGGGAAGGCCGTCCACAAGGTTTAGGAGTGTGTCTATGGGAATGTTTGACCATTCTTCCAGAAGTGCATTTGTGAGGTCAGGCACTGATGTTGGACGAGAAGACCTGGCTCACAGTCTCCGCTCCAATTCATCCCAAAGGTGTTCTATCGGGTTGGGGGTCAGGACTCTGTGCAGGCCAGTCAAGTTCCTCCACCCCAAACTCGCTCCTCCATGTCTTTATGGACCTTGCTTTGTGCACTGGTGTGCAGTCCTGTTGGAACAGGAAGGGACCATCCCCAAACTGTTCCCACAAAGTTGGGAGCATAAAACTGTCCAAAATGTCTTGGTATGCTGACGCCTTAAGAGTTCCCTTCACTGGAACTAAGGGGCCAAGCCCAACCCCTGAAAAACAACCCCACACAATAATCCCCCCTCCACCAAATGATTTGGACCAGTGCACAAAGCAAGGTCCATAAAGACATGGATGAGCGAGTTTGGGGTGGAGGAGCTTGACGGGCCTGCACAGTGTCCTGACCTAAACCTGATAGAACACATTTGGGATGAATTAGAGCGGAGACCGCGAGCCAGGCCTTCTCATCCAACATCAGTTCCTGACCTCACAAATGCACTTCTGGAAGAATGATCAAACATTCCCATAGACACCCTCCTAAACCTTGTGGACAGCCTTCCCAGAAGAGGTGAAGCTGTTATAGCTGCAAAGGGTGGGCCAACTCAATATTGAACACTACGGACTAAGACTGGGATGGCGTCCCAATACTTTTGGTAATATAATGTATGCATGGCAGCTCTATATACGGGGGGGGGGTCTTCAGGACAATGTACACCAACTCCGCTCTTAGGAATGAATGCCGCCTTATGTCATTTTGGATATAGCTCCGTTGCTGGTTTAACCCTTTCCCAGCTGCTCGGGTTTCCCTGGATGCAAATTAGCTGAATAACCATTTTCCAGCAACATGTTTTCATGACTCTCCTTCCTGTCCAATGAAGAATGGTTGGACAGGAAGCTGACAATCCATCTGACATCATGGTCACCATCCCCGTGTACTCCGGGCTATCCAGTGCCAGGAACTTGTCATTCAGTCTCAGTGCTAAAGATGACCTGTCCTGTGACACCGCATAGCAGGTAGGTCATGAAACATTGCGCTGAACTCAGTGGAATAAAACCACTAAAGTGTGTCACACTATACAGTGCAAGTATCATTTATCCAAAAATGTCCACAATTTATCATTAAAAGGCATCCATGATCTCCAGTCCGGTGGCTTTGACTAGGCTAAGATGATGTCATCAGTCTGCTGCAGGTAGGAGAAAGCATTTCCTCAGTCCCCTCTGCCCCCCCCTGCAGTTGTCAGAAAAAAGGAGGACAGAACCCCTCCTACAGATCCTGCACCTCCCAGTGCAGCCTTGGAGAGGCTCGCCTCTGACCGCCCCCCCCCATCTCAGCAGTTGTCAGAAGGACAGAACTCCTCTTACAGATCCTGTGCTTCAGTGAAGCATGGGAGAAGCTCTTCTTTGCTGATCCCTCCGCCCCACATCTCAGGCAGTTGGCAACAGAGAGGAGGACAGAATTCCTCCTACAGATCCTGCGCATCTCTGCACAGGACTGGAGAAGCTCTTCTCTGCAGATTACCCCCCCCCGCCCAACATCTCAAGGAAGTTGGCAACAAAGAGGAGGACAGAACTCCTCCTACAGATCATGCGCATCTCTGTGCAGGACCGGAGAAGCTCTTCTCTGCAGATTCCACCCCCCCTCCCCGCCCCAAATCTCAGGCAGTTGGCAACAGAGAGGAGGACAGAACTCCTCCTACAGATCATGCGCATCTACGTGCAAGACTGGAGAAGTTCTTCCCTGCAGATTCCCCCCGCCCCACATCTCAAGGAGGAAGTTGGCAACAGAGAGGAGGACAGAACTCCTCCAACAGATCCTGCGCATCTCTGTGCAGCCGCAGTGCCCCCCTCCTCTCCACCTCCCCTGGTTTCAGCATTCAGTGGACTCCGGCAGCTGACTCCAGCCCTCCGCTGATCCTCCTCCAGACCCTGCAACATCTGCTTCCTAGCTCCACCCCCAGCTTCTTCCTAGCAACAGCACTAGATATATGTGTGTGTGTGTGTGTGTGTGTGGGGGGGGGGGGGTTGCACTGTGATGTAAGAGTGGGTGGGGGACTCTTGACTTCTGATGGTGGGGGGGGGGCTGCTCTGGACACCACACCTAGTCTTAGATACAACCAGCCCTTTGGGGACAACCATAATGCCGATGCTGCCTGCAATGACATTGAGTTTACACCCATAGGGTGAGTACATGGATTGAAAACTGGCTACCAGGGCGAGTTCAGAGGGTGGTGATAAATGGGGAGTACTCGGAATAGTCAGGGGTGGGAAGTGGGGTCCCCCAGGATTCTGTGCTGGGACCAATCCTGTTTAATTTGTTCATAGATGACCTGGAGGATAGGTACGGGGGAAACAGTCCAATCTCTGTATTTGCTGACGATACTAAGCTAAGCAGGGCAATAACTTCTCCGCAGGATGTGGAAACCTTGCAAGAAGATCTGAACAAATTATTGGGATGGGCAACTACATGGCAAGTGAGGTTCAATGCAAAATAATGCATTTCGGTGGCAAAAATATGAATGCGATCTATACACTGGGGGGGGGGGGGGGAGAACCTCTGGGGGGAATGTAGGATGGAAAAGGACCTGGGGGTCCTAGTAGATGATAGGCTCAGCAATGCCAAGCTGCTTCTAACAAAGCAAACAGAATATTGGCATGCATTACCATGCATCCTGACCAGATCGCTTTCTGCGATTCGGCACTGCGTCGCTTTAACTGACGATTGCGCGGTCGTGCGACGTGGCACCCAAACAAAATTGACTTCCTTTTTTTCCCACAAATAGAGCTTTCTTTTGGTGGTAATTGATCGCCCTCTGCGGTTTTTATTTTTGCGCTATAAACAAAAAAAGAGCGACAATTTTGAAGAAAAAAACGCATTATTTTTTTACTTTTTGCTATAATAAATATCCCCCAAAAATATATAAAAAACGTTTTTTTTCCTCAGTTTAGGCCGATACGTATTCTTCTGCATATTTTTGGTAAAAAAAATCGCAATTAGCGATTATTGATTGGTTTTCGCAAAAGTTATAGCGTCTACAAAATAGGGGATAGATTTATGGCTTTTTTATTTTTATTTTTTTGCAAAATCTCTTTTATAAAATTTTTCAATAGCATACAAAATTGCCCACGCAGGTGCCAAACATTCAGTTTTATGGCTTTTTTAGTATTCATTTTTTTTTTTTTACTAGTAATGGCGGCGATCAGCGATTTTTATCGGGACTGCGACATTATGGCGGACACACCGGCCAATTTTGACACATTTTTGGGACCATTGTCATTTATACAGCGATCGGTGCTATAAAATTGCATTGATTACTGTGAAAATGTCACTGGCAGTGAAGGGGTTAACCACTAGTGGGCAGTGAAGGGGTTAAGTGTGTCCTAGTGTGTGTTCTAACTGAAGGGGGAGGGGGTTATATGCAGGGGAGATGACAGATCGCTGTTCATACTCTGTAATGAACAGACGATCTGTCTGTTCTCTCCTCAGAGAACCGTGAACTGTGTGTTTACACACACAGATCCCGGTTCTCGGTGTGCCCCCCCCCCCCGAGCAATCGCCAGGCACTCACATCGGCTCTGTGGGCGAGCAGGCGGTGTGCCCCCTAGTGGATTGGCTCAGCCGAGCCATGTTGCCACAGTATAACTGCAGCAGTTGGTCGGCATGCTGTTAAAAAGGGGATCAGCTCCAGAGACAAAACGATAATTCTCCCGCTCTACAAGACTCTGGTCCGGCCGCACCTGGAGTATGCCGTCCAGTTCTGGGCACCAGTCCTCAGGAAGGATGTACTGGAAATGGAGCGAATACAAAGAAGGGCAACAAAGCTAATAAAGGGTCTGGAGGATATTAGTTATGAGGAAAGGTTGTGAGCACTGAACTTATTCTCTCTGGAGAAGAGACACTTGAGAGGGGATATGATTTCAATATACAAATACCGCACTGGTGACCCCACAATACGGAGAAAACTTTTCAGTGGAAGGGAGTTTAACAAGACACGTGGCCACTCATTAAAATTGGGTTTTGGTGCAACATGATCTCAAAAAACAAAAATAAAAAGGTAATTGCACGTGAAATGGATGGGCTGCCCTGAACGTGATGCCCGCGCAGCGCCTACAGAGGTGTGACTGGAGTCCAAGGAGGCCACTGAATAAATGTCCTCCATGTCCGTATATATGATCTGATTATGGAATTGTTTGTACTCCGCTCTCCTTGCTTCTCATCTCCACATCTCCGTGGCACCGGCTGTGTATGGCGCCTCCGGGGCTCACATTCCAGCCGACAAGAGGAATGTTATTATGTGAGCGCTGAGCATGAAAATATGTACAATATGTATAGACCCGCGGTTCAGGTATCAGTCACCGGCGTGTCGGTACCTGCCGCCACATGGACTCATATTTACCGCAACCATGACGAGGGGATGGGGTGCCGCTATGGGGAAAATTTTGTATTTGAAGACTGCACCATTACAGCACTAATAATAATAATAATAATAATAATGTATAAATACAAAATAGAGTAAATAATATAAAATATATTGTATAATAATATAAATAATATGTAATAATAATTATACTGTTAGTATTATATTTGATAACATTTATATTATTATATTATTTTATATATTGTTATTATCAATAATAAATACATATAAGAAATATAACAATATAAATATTATAAAAATCTAATAATATTAATAATAAAAGTTATAAAAAAAGTAATAATAATTATAATTATAATAACATTTTTCATATTAGTTATGTTATTATACATTATATTTTATATTATATTTTATATTTATACATTATTATTATTTCATAATAGTTATATTATCATACATTTTGATTTTAAATATTTATAATGAAATAATAATGACAATATTATCATTATTATTACTACTATTACTACTACTATTGTTATCACTTTTTTCATTATATATTTTCTAATGTTTATATTATTTTATATGTATATATTTTTATTATTATCAATAATATAAGACATATAAAATAATAACATTAATAACAAATAAAAGTTATTAAAAAATTAATAATAACAATAATAAAAATTTTCATATTATTTATGTTATTAGACATTATATTTTATATTAATTATATTATTTTATATTTATACATTATTATTATTTCATAATAGTTATATTATCATACATTCTGATTTTAAATATTTATATTGAAATAATAATGACAATATTATCATTATTATTACTACTACTATTACTACTACTATTGTTATCACTTTTATTATTATATATTTTATAATGTTTATATTATTTTATATGTATATATTTTTATTATTATCAATTATATATACACATATAAAATAATAACATTAATAACAATTAAAAAAGTAATAATAATAATAACATTTTTCATATTATTTATGTTATTATACCTTATATTTTATATTAATTATATTATTTGATATTTATACATTATTATTATTTCATAATAGTTATATTATTATACATTCTAATTTTAAATATTTATATTGAAATAATAATGACAATATTATCATTATTATTATTACTACTATTACTACTACTATTGTTATCACTTTTATTATTATATATTTTATAATGTTTATATTATTATATTATTTTATATGTATATATTTTTATTATTATCAATTATGTATACACATATAAAATAATATAAGACATATAATAACATAAATAACAATTAAAAGTTATTAAAAAAGTAATAATAATAATACAATTTTTCATATTATTTTATGTTATTATACATTATATTTTATATTAATTATATTATTTTATATTTATACATTATGATTTCATAATAGTTATATTATCATACATTCTGATTTGAAATATTTATATTGAAATAATAATGCCAATATTACCATTATTATTATTACTACTATTGTTATCACTTTTATTACTATATATATTTATAATCGTTATATTATTATATTATTTTATATGTATATATTTTTATTATTATCAATTATATATACACATATAAAATAATATAAGGCATATAAAATATCAAAATAATAACATTAATAAAAATTAAGTTATTAAAAAAAGTAATAATAATAATACAGTTTTTCATATTATTTATGTTATTATACATTATATTTTATATTAATTATAATATTTTATATTTATACATTATTATTATTTCATAATAGTTATATTATTATACATTCTAATTTTAAATATTTATATTGAAATAATAATGACTATATTATCATTATTATTATTATTATTATTATTATTACTACTATTGTTATCACTTTTATTATTATATATTTTATAATATTTATATTATATTATTATATTATTATATTATTTTATATGTATATATATTTTTATTATTATAAATTATATATACACATATAAAATAATATAAGACATATAAAATAACAAAAAATAACATTAATAACAATTAAAAGTTATTGAAAAAAGTAATAATACTACTTATAAATAATATGAAAAAATGTTATTATTATGTTATTATACATTATATTTTATATTAATTATAATATTTTATATGTATCCATTATTATTATTATTTCATAATAGTTATATTATTATACATTCTAATTTGAAATATTTATATTATAATAATAATAATTAATAATAATAATAAAAAATATTATCATTATTGTTATTACTACTATTGTTATTACTTTTTATTGTTATATATTTTATAATATTTATATTGTTATATTATTTTACATGTATATATATTTATTTTTATCAATTATATATACACATATAAAATAATATAAGACATATAAAATAACAAAATATAAACGTTAATAACAATTAATATTAAATAACATAAATATTAATAATAATAAATAAAATATAATAAAATTATGTAAATAATATAAAATATATTCTATAACAATATAAATATTATGAAAAATGTATAATATTAATAATGATGTTACTATTATTATTATTTAAATATTATATTTAATAATATTTATATTATTATATTATATGTATATATATTTATTATTATCAATTATATATACACATATAAAATAACAAAATATAAACATTAATAACAATTAATATTAAATAAAATAAATATTAATAATAATGATAATAATAAATAAATATAATAAAATAATGTAAATAATATAAAATATATTCTATAACAATATAAATATTATAAAAAATGTATAATAATAATAATGTTACTATTATTATTATTCAAATATTATATTTAATAATATTTATACTATTATATTATTTTATATTTATATATTGTTAATATTATCAATAGTTATGCCAAGTAAGTAGATACCTAACATTTAAATTGCGTATGCTCGTGGAATGGCGCCAAACGACGGTACCTAAAAATCTCCATAGGCGACGCTTTAAAAGCCTTTACAGGTCACCGGTTTAGATTTCCACAGAAGGTCTGGAGCTACAACGATTGCTCTCGCTCTGACGTTTGTGACGGTGTGCTGCGATCACTGTTTACATTTGCTTGCGGCACTTACGTATGCATTTGCGTTTACACGTAAGCACAGGGGGAGGGGGCACTTTAGATTTATTTTTTTATTATTATTTATTTTGTTTGAAACTTTATTTTTTACTCTCTTTTAATTTTTTTTTTTTTTTCCATTTTATTGCTTTCACAAGGGATGAACTACGTCCCTTATGTAATCATGGGCTGTGACAGGTCCTCTTTATGGAGAGATCTCGATTCTATTAGATCCCAAATCTCTCCTCTGGCCTCCAATGCAGCCGATCAGAAACAGATCGATTCCGATCGGCTGCTTTTTTCGCCGCTAACAGCCAGGTGAACAAAGAGGCGGAACCGGAAGCGACAGAATCCTCCCTCTCTTTGACCCCGGAAACCGAAAACGCAGAGGATTCCATCACTTCCGGTTCCGCCTCTTCCGGTTCCGCAAAGAAAGCAGCCGATCGCACCGATCTGTTCCTGATCGGCTGCATTGGAGGCCAGAGGAGAGATTTGGGATCTAATAGAATGGAGACCTCTCCATAAAGAGGACCTGTCACAGCCCATGCTTACACAAGGCATGTAGTTCATGTAGATGTAGTGTAGTGCCGCCGCCGGTCGCATCGCTCCCGGGCTCTGCCGTTCAGGGCTGGTGCAAGGATTTTTGACACCCTAGGCTAAACCTCTTTTTGCCGCTCCCCCTTGGCTCCTCCCCTGATTCCACCCCCTTTGCCCTGCCCATATTTACCCCACCTTTTTAAGGAAGTGCCCATCAAATGCAGCCTCACCAGCGCCCACCAAATGCAGCCTCACCAGCGCCCATCAATGCAGCATCACCAGTGCCCATCAATGAAGCCTCACCAGCGCCCATCAATGAAGCCTCACCAGCGCCCATCAATGAAGCCTCACTAGCGCTCATCAAATGCAGCCGCACCAGCGCCCATCAAATGCAGCCGCACCAGCGCCCATCAAATGCAGCCTCACCAGCGCCCATCAATGCAGCATCACCAGCGCCCATCAATGAAGCCTCACAGCACCCATCAATGAAGCCTCACCAGCGCCCATCAATGAAGCCTCACTAGCGCCCATCAAATGCAGCCGCACCAGCGCCCATCAAATGCAGCCGCACCACCGCCCATCAAATGCAGCCGCACCACCGCCCATCAAATGCAGCCTCACCAGCGCCCATCAATGCAGCATCACCAGCGCCCATCAATGAAGCCTCACCAGCGCCCATCAAATGCAGCCGCACCAGCGCCCATCAAATGCAGCCACGCCAGCCCCCATCAAATTCAGCTTCACCAGCGCCCATCAAATGCAGCCGCACCACCGCCCATCAAATGCAGCCGCACCACCACCCATCAAATGCAGCCGCACCAGCGCCCATCAAATGCAGCCGCACCAGCGCCCATCAAATGCAGCCGCACCAGCGCCCATCGATGCAGCCTCACCAGCGCCCATCGATGCAGCCTCACCAGTGCCCATCGAGTGCAGCCGCACCAGCGCCCATGAAATGTAGCCGCACCAGCGTCCATCAAATGCAGCCGCACCAGCGCCCATCTAAGCAGCCGCACCAGCGTCCATCAAATTCAGCCGCACCAGCGCCCATCGATGCAGCCTCACCAGCGCCCATCGAGTGCAGCCGCACCAGCGCCCATCAAATGTACCAGCACCAGCGTCCATCAAATGCAGCCGCACCAGCGCCCATCTAAGCAGCCGCACCAGCGTCCATCAAATGCAGCCGCACCAGCGCCCATCAAATGCAGCCTCACCAGCACCCATCAAATGCAGCCTCACCAGCGCCCATCGATGCAGCCTCACCAGCGCCCATCGATGCAGCCTCACCAGCGCCCATCAATGCAGCCTCACCAGCGCCCATCATATGCAGCCTACCAGCGCCCATCAAATGAATCCTCACCAGCGCCCATCAAATGCAGCCTACTAGTGCCCATCAATGAATGTTTACTTGCTTCTATTCATCCGGGAGTCGGGACACAGACACAGTCCTCCGCTGCGCCTCTGACACTATGTGCGAAGGGAGTGGCGGCTGCCTGCTGATGCTGAGACTTAGTTGCTTGCTGCAGAGAGAAGAGAGTAGGAACACAAGTGGTGGGGCGCCCTAGGCGGCTGCCTAGTTTGCCTAGTGGTAGCACCGGCACTGCTGCCGTTCTATTGCGGCAATCTAGAAGGTGGCAATCTAGAAGACGGCAGGCGGCAGTGGGAGGGGGGACCCCCTTACCACTGCCTGCAGAAGGGATCAAGTGGATCAAGGAATCACTTGCTGAAGATGGCATTTCCGTCTGAAAATTTTGATGCCGGGATGACGCCTGTAGGTGCAAGCATCACCCCGGTATAACCACTTCAACCCGAGCACATCCTATGTGCAGGAAGTGGATATTTATATTATTTTTTATATTTATATATTCTTATTATTGTCAATACTATATACATATAAAATATATATATATATAAAATAACATAAATAATAACATTAATAACAATTAATATAAAATAACATAAATAATAATAATAACAATAATTATCATAATAATAATGATCATATTATTATTATGATTATGATGATATTATGAATTTAATGTTATTTTTTATGTTGTTTTATATTATATATGATTATATTATTTTATATGTATAATATAAAACAACATAAATAATAACATTAATAACAATTAATATAATATAACATTAATAATAATAATAATAATAATAATAATCATAATAATCATAACAATAATAATATGATTATTATTATGATGATAATTATTGTTATTATTTATGTTTTTTTATAATAATTGTTATTAATGTTATTATTTATGTTGTTTTATATTATATATATTATTATATTATTTTATATGTATAATATAAAACAACATAAATAATAACAATTAATATAAAATAACACAAATAATAATAATAATAATCATAATAATCATAATAATAACAATAATATTCATAATAATATGATTATTATTATGATTATTATGATGATAATTATTATTATTTATGTGATTTTATATTGTTATTAATGTTATTATTTATGTTGTTTTATATTATATATATTTTATATGTATATATTATTTTATATGTACATTTTATTGATAATAATAACAATGGAATAATAATATGATTATGTTAATTATTATTGCTAAATTATAAAAAGTAAAACATTTATTAGATTTATTTTTTTTTATTTATTTCTATTCTGTATATTTTATTTCATTCTATTCTATTCTACACGGATGAAGTTATCCTATCTGTAGTCCCATCTAGAAGGTATAATACTCTAAAGCCCCGTACACACGGTCGGATTTTCCGATGGATTCTGTCCTATCAGACAATGTTGTTGGAAATTCCGACCGTGTGTAGGCTCCATCCGACAGTTTCTATCGGATTGTCCGACGGACAAAGTTCTATCTCCTGCTGGATAGATTTTTTGACAACAAAGTCCGATCACACCAAATCCGATCGTGTGTAGCGAATTCCGACGGACAAAGTGCCACGCATGCTCAGATCACATTAAAAGGCCAAAGCTATTGGCTACTAGCCTCTACGTAGTCCCGTCGTACGCAACGAACGTCACCACGTTCAGAATGATCGGATTTTCCGACAACTTTGTCTGACCGTGTGTACGCAAAACCAACATCGGACAAAGTACGACGGACAGGATCCGACCGACCTGGTCCTCGGATAATCCGCGCGTGTGTATGGGGCTTTAGGACAGCGAGCCACCAGAGCTCCCACTTCTGCCAATAACATTCCATCGTCACTCCTCCGCCGGGACTCTCTCCTGACTCATAACTTTCACATATCAGGACAAATGACATCTGGGGACAGTCGATCGGATGGATAATGGGGACATTCTCATGAATAGGAAAACTGATGGAAAACTGGATTAAGTTGGTTTCTAAATATAAACCCGTCCTTGTCCCCCTCATGAGATTATTAATGACATTTCCAGATTGGTTTGTTGGAATTCCATGTGTAGCAATAAGTATCACAAATGTCACATTTCCCATAGAGATGAATTTTGGGGTTTTTTTAAACCTAAAGGCCAAAGGAGCCGATCGTGCGTTATCCTCGGAGGGGAAATAACTTCAATGGAGCCATGTGTGCTGTGATCTTACCATATGCCGGGCGGTCCCAGAGGACCCGGCCATTACAGGGCAAGATGAGACATTCAGGACACATTCACACCTTTAACTCTTTCGTTGCCAGGGCCGTTTTTGCCTTTCTTGCACGTACGCTTAAAAATTTTTTTTTAGGCCTAAAGATTAGTTAAATCCCCTGCTCAGTGGTAACCCCCATCTCTGCTGATCCCTCACTCAGTGGTAACCCCCAGCTCTGCTGATCCCTCACTCAGTGGTAACCCCCATCTCTGCTGATCCCTCACTCAGTGGTAACCCCCAGCTCTGCTGATCCCTCACTCAGTGGTAACCCCCAGCTCTGCTGATCCTCTGCTCAGTGGTAACCCCCATCTTTGCTGATCTCCCACTCAGTGGTAACCCCCAGCTCTGCTGATCCCCCACTCAGTAGTAAACCCCAGGTTTGCTGATCCCCTACTTAGTAGTAACCTCCAGCTCTGCTGATCTCCCATTCAGTAGTAACCCCCAGCTTTGCTGATCCCCCACCCAGTAGTACCCTCCAGATCTGCTGATCCCCTACTCAGTAGTAAACCCCAGGTTTTCTGATCCCCTACTTAGTAGTAACCTCCAGCTCTGCTGATCTCCCATTCAGTAGTAACCCCCAGCTTTGCTGATCCCCCACCCAGTAGTACCCTCCAGATCTGCTGATCCCCTACTCAGTATTGACCCCCAGCTTTGTTGATTCCCAACCAGTAGTAACCTCCAGCTACCGAATCCCCCATTCAGTAGTAACCCGCAGCTCTGCTTATCCCCCTCTCAGTAGTAAACTCCAGCTCTGCTGATCCCCCTCTCAGTAGTAACCTCCAGTTCTGCTGATTCCTCTCTCAGTAGTAACCCTCATCTTTGCTAATCCCCTATACAGTAGTAGCCCCCAGCTTTGCTGGAACCCCGCTCAGTAGTAACCCCCAGCTCTGCTGATCCTCCACTCAGTAGTAAAGCTCTACTGATCCTCTTAAGGGGAACCCCGTGTCAAATTAAAAAAAAAAAATGGCGTGGAGTTGCCCCCCAAAAATCCATACCAGACCCTTTATCTGAGCACGCAACCTGGCAGGCCGCAGGAAAATAGGGGGGGACGAGAGAGCACCCCCCCTCCTGAACCGTACCAGGCCACATGCCCTTAACATTGGGAGGATGCTTTGGGGGTCTGTGACCCCTCAAAGCACCATGTCCCCATGTCGATGGGGACAAGGGCCTCATCCCCACAACCCTGGCTGGTGCATTGATGCATATCCCCTGGTGCAGGACCTGGTTCCCCAAACACTTTTTAGGACAATAACTTGCATCTTTTGTAGACCTAGCAACGTCCCTGCGTGTAACCAAGTCCCGGGCCGCTAAAGGCCTAATGGTGACCTCCAGAGTTAGGGACAGCTGACATCCTTCAGTGTAGAGTGAGTTGCAAGGCATGGTGGGTGTGATGCAATATGAAATTATGGGCGCCAGACACTTTTTGAATGCAAAGAGATTTATAGTCTAATGACTTAGTACTTGGTGGAGAAACCCTTGTTGACAATCACAGAGGTCAGACGTTTCTTGTAGTTGGTGACCAGTCCTCCCCCTGACAAAGCCTTCATCTGTTTTTCTTTCCAGGATGGCGCCATCTTTGTTCAAACAAGTGTTACACTGACACATTACCTGCATGCACTTAAAGTGAAACACATATCTGATGTATATGCGAAAGAGGGAGGAGCTTGCGGTTGGTGTGTCCTAGAACTCCCCTCCCCTTTCCAAACAAGTAAGCAAATGACACCTCCTTGCAGGGCCGGGAGAAGGGGTGGGGAGGAAGGGCGGGTGCCCTGGGCACTGTGATATCATGTGAGGTGGAGTGGGGGGGGGCACTGGGAGGAGATTGAGGGGGGAGGGGGGAGGGGATTAGTGCTGGGGGAATTTAGGGGTCAGCAGGGGGTAAGAATTGTTATAGAAGGGGGGAATTTGGGTGTGTGTGCAAGGAGTGGTGATTTAAGGGGATTTGTGTTGGGGGGGGGGGGGGAAATGAGAGAAGAGGATGCCCAACTTTTTAATAGGGGGGATTTTTTGCGCACACACAATGCTCATACATCTTTGGGGGGGGGGGGGGGGTTCAGTTCGGCATGTTTGTCCTGGGCCCTAGGTGACCTTGTCCCGGCACTGCCACCCTGCAATGACCACTGTACAGACCCGGGATCCACAATGCGGAGATCACCGGGGGTTCTAAGCACAAAAGGATACCATTGGGTGTTTTTAACCTCCAGGATCCACCAAAACCTAAAAAAAATTTTGGGCGGAGTGATCCTTTAAATGGGGTATATTGATATTAATATTAATGGCGCCCTGCAATGTGTGCATTCTTCCCGTCACTAAAAGAATTCTTCCGGTCTGCAACACATCTCCAAGCATGGCAGTGCCAGCTGGTTGGTGCCGGCCAAGAACTGTCGGCAATAAAAAGGATGGAAAATACCTGGGGGCCGAAAATAGCCCTTTGTTGTACAGAGTTGGGGTGATAAATCTCCCTGATTCCATCGCACAGGACTGTGTGAAAAGTGCACCGCGGCAAAACACTGACACAGCTTGTGTGAGCTGTAGATCCATTATTTTTCCATTTCCTGCACCGGGCCAAGCTGTCCGGAGAAAAAAAATAACAGCCAGGGGGTGCTTGCATTGGTCAGTTTTTATCCATATGGTATAAGGCTAAGCTCACATTCATCTGTGTACAGAATAAAATGGAACAAAAATTGCGTGCTTTCTCAACGAAAGAAACACAAAAAAGCAACGGTGTCGGTAATTATTACACACGGGCGCCCCCTGCTGACCTGTGCTGTGATTGGACTTGGCTTACTCTTGTATCACATCTACAGTCTCTGACTATCTCCTGTACCACGTCTGCAGTCTCTGACCATCTCCTATATCATGTCTGCAGTCTATGACCATCTCCTGTATCATGTCTGCAGTCTATGACCATCTCCTGTATTGTATCTGCAGTCTCTAACCAGCTCTTGTATCATATCTGCAGTCTCTGACCATCTCCTTTATCATGTGTGCAGTCTGTGACCATCTCCTGTATCATGTCTACAGTCTCTGACCATCTCCTGTATCATGTCTGCAGTCTGACCATCTCTTGTATCATATCTGCAGTCTCTGACCATCTCCTGTATTGTATCTGCAGTCTCTGACCATCTCCTTTATCATGTGTGCAGTCTCTGATCATCTCTTTTATCAAGTCTGCAGTCTCTGACCATCTCTTGTATCATGTCTGCAGTCTATCATCATCTCCTGTATCATGTCTGCAATCTCTGACCATCACCTGTAGTATGTCTGCAGTCTCTGACCATCTCCTGTATCATGTCTGCAGTCTCTGACCATCTCCTGTATCATGTCTGCAGTTTCAGACCATCTAATGTTTAATGTCTGCAGTCTCTGACTATCTCCTGTATCATGTCTGCAGCCTCTGACTTTCTCCTGTATCATGTCTGCAGTCTCTGACTTTCTCCTGTATCATGTTTGCAGTCTCTGACTATCTCCTGTCTCATGTCTGCAGTCTCTGACCATCTCCTGTACTGTCTCTGCAGTCTCTGACCATCTCTTGTACCATGTCTGCTGTATCTATCTATCTATGGACTTTTCTTAAAGCAGCAGTACGTCAGTTAAAGCGTTAATATGATTTTGCTGAGTGAACATTTTATGTTACAGAATTTGGATACAAAAAGGGTCAAAGTATCAGGTATGGCCCACGCCGATCCCCCACCTCCACCCATTGGGTGACGCCTGTCTGTTTGTGAAATCCCAATCGGCGGACGGACGCGGCGGTCCAGTTCATGACATTTATTCATACGGCGATCCGGGATGATTGGAGGGATTTGCGTTGGGTGGGAGGAAGTGAGATGGACGGCTACAAGCAATACCATTGTCTGAGGCAGGAAGAGGCTCATCGGCGAGTGATATGTGTGTGAAATACACGCTGTGCTCCCATCACACCGAACAATGGGGCCGGCCCGGGCGCTGACACCCCACACATTCTTCCCAGCTTTTCCATACGCTGCCTTTTATTTTGTCTTACCAGGGCGGAATTCAGGGCTGTCAGTTCTAGCTAAAGCCGCCAGAGACGCAAAAAATGGCGACCACCGCGCCACCGACACTTGGTACCTGCTGGAACCTACTTTAAACCCATTTATTCGCTTTGGATGGAGTTGCCCTTTAACCTCTTGCTTACTGGGCACCTAAACCCCCCTCCTGCCCAGACCAATTTTCAGCTTTTAGCGCAGTCACTCTTTCAATGACAATTGCGCGGTCATACAACACTGTGCTCAAATGACATTTTTATCATTTTTTCCCCACAAATAGAGCTTCTTTTGGTGGTATTTGATCACCTCTGAGGTTTTTATTTTTTGTTAAAAAAATTTAAAAATACAGAATTAAAAAAAAAATAAAAAATGTATATTTTGTTAAAGCGCATGCGGCTTCACTGCCCGGTTCCCTACTGCACGTGCGCGAGGCGCGCTGCGCGTCTTCACTGGTCCCCGTTGTGTCCTGGGAACTGTGTGTTTCCCAGAACACAACAGGGGGGGGGGGGCGGGGCATTTGCGGCTAGCTTGTCCCGGAAGTGGGTGCAGATACCTGGATTATACAGGTATCTGCACCCCCTCCCCCTGAAAGGTGCCAATTGTGGCACCGGAGGGGGGAGGGTTCCGATGAGCGGAATTTCCACTTTAGGGTGGAGGTCCGCTTTAATAAATTTTCCAAACAGGTAATTTTTCGGCACTGATAGGCTGCATTGATAGGCTATGGGCACTGATAAGACGGCACTGATAGGCTGCACTGATGGGCACTGATAGGCTGCGCAGTTGGGCACTGATAAGACGGCACTGATAGGCTGCACTGATGGGCACTGATAGGCTGCACAGTTGGGCACTGATAAGACGGCACTGATAGGCTGCACTGATGGGCACTGATAGGCTGCACAGTTGGGCACTGATAAGACGGCACTGATAGGCTGCACTGATGGGCACTGATAGGCTGCACAGTTGGGCACTGATAAGACGGCACTGATGGGCACTGATAGGCTGCACTGATGGGCACTGATAGGCTGCACCGATAAGGCGACACTGATGGGCACTTATAAGGCGGCATTGATTGGCACTGAGAGGTGGCACTGATGGCGGCACTGAAGGGCATTGATAGGTGGCACTAATAGGTGGCACTGATAGCTGGCACTGGTGGGTGGCAGTGATAGGCACTGATCGGCACTGGTAGGCGACACTGATAGGCAGCACTGCTAGGTGGCACTGATTGGCACCACTGGTGGGCATTGATAGGTTGCACTCGTGGGCATTGATAGGTGGCACTAATTGCTGGTACTGATGGGCACCTATTTCGTTGCACTGTTTTGTGGCACTGGCAGGCGGTACTGGTGGGCACATATGAGGCGGCTTCGCCTCTTCCTCTTCGGGACCAATGTCCCTTCAACAGAAGCCTGGGATCAGCTTTCTTTTCTCCTCACGCTGTCAGCGTGAGAAGAAAAATAAAAGATTACAGATCTTCTGTCTACATCACATGATCAGCTGTCATTGGCTGACAGCTGATCACGTGGTAAGGGGTCGGGATCGACCCCTTCTCCGATCTGTGATCACCCGAGTCTCATTGACCACAGTGCGCGCCCTTCGGGGGGGGGTGCGTGGTGAGCATGCAATGGGGAGGACGTCTATTGACGCCCTCCCAGCAAAGCAGGTCCGCGCTGTAGCCATCATTCGGCTATAGCGTGGATCTGAAGGGGGTTAAAGGTGTGACCTCTAAAGCAGAACTGAAGGCAAAACTTTTTTTTTTTTCATTTTGGATAGAGTAAGGGAGGGTTATAACCCCTGCTAGTTTTTTTTCTGCCACCTGTGTCCCATTGGGGAGATTTACCTTCACTTCCTGTTCCGTAGCCAAACAGGAAGTGAGAGAAAATCCCTCCAAAAGTAAGGGAAGTCACCAGAACTAGTGTCCCCTTTGGAAGATTTTCCCTCTATTCCTGTTCAGGGGACAACCCAAGATTTTTCATGTACATTTTTGAATTGTTTTTTAAATGTGTTTTAACCACTTAAAGGGGAGTTCCAGGCATTTTAAAAGTCAGCAGCTACAAAAAGTGTAGTTGCTGACTTTAAAAAAAAATGACACTTACCTGTTCCACGGTCCAGCGATGCGGCCGAACGGGGTGTCGCTCCTCTCCCCCTCCTCTTCGTCGGCGCCGCCATTTCCACTCTGGGCACCCGGCCGTGACAGCTTTCCTCTTCACGGCCGGGCACGCACGGCGCATGTGCGAGCCGCGCTGCGCTCCCGGAGTGGATAGGCGATCTCCTGGGACCTGTCACGTGTCCCAGGAGATCGCCTAGAGGGAGGAGTCGCCTAGGCGGTTACTGGGCGGAAGGAGGAAGTGGGACAGGAAGTCCCCCTACTAATGAAGCCCCCACTCCCCCCCCCAAAAAAATTACATGCCAAATGTGGCATGTAAGGGGGTGAGGAGTGGTTAAAGCTGGAGTTCCATTTTTAAGTGGAACTCCGCTTTAAGGACTGAGTACTGTGGATGTGGGGCCCATACAGGCAAAGCGACGTACTGGTACATTGCTGCCTGTTTCTGGGTTTGGGGTGCATGCACGCCCATTGCGGAGACCCATATGATTGTACACAGTGGGGGTCTGTCAGCAAATCCCACCCAATGATTTACAGCTGGGACCTGCTGATCAGCTGTGTACAGACCTGGGAACTCAGCACCGGGATGAGAACCCCTCATAATGGGCACAGGGGTACAGACCTGGGAACTCGGCACTGGGATGGCGGGAACCCCTCATAATGGGCACAGCGGGTGTACAGACCCAGGAACTCAGCACAGGGATGGTGGGAACCCCTCATAATGGGCACAGCTGGTGTACAGACCCAGGAACTCAGCACAGGGATGGTGAGAACCCCTCATAATGGGCACAGCAGGTGTACAGACCCGCAAACTTAGCACAGGGATGGTGGGAACCCCTCATAATGGGCACAGCGGGTGTACAGACCCGGGAACTCAGCACAGGGATGGTGGGAACCCCTCATAATGGGCACAGCGGGTGTACAGACCTGGGAACTCAGCACAGGGATGGTGGGAACCCCTCATAATAGGCACAGCGGGTGAACAGACCCGGGAACTCAGCACATGGATGGTGGGAACCCTTCATAATGGGCACAGCAGGTGTACAGACCTGGGAACTCAGCACAGGGATGGTGAGAACCCCTCATAATGGGCACAGCGGGTGTACAGACCCAGGAACTCAGCACAGGGATGGTGGGAACCCCTCATAATGGGCACAGCGGGTGTACAGACCTGGGAACTCAGCACAGGGATGGTGGGAACCCCTCATAATGGGCACATCGGGTGTACAGACCTGGGAAGTCAGCACAGGGATGGTGGGAACCCCTCATAATGGGCACATCAGGTGTACAGACCCGGGAACTCAGCACAGGGATGGTGGGAACCCTTTACAATTTTTCACAATAAACATTTATTTCAGGAAATTATATTTTTATCTCTGCTGGAAAATTATGTAACAAAGGCTCATTTAACCCTCATCCTGGCACAACACAACTCCCTGCCAGCTTCATTCACTTTGGCGGTATCTTTATACTCAGAATAATCTTTTTATTGGTTCTGAAGGTCAGAAATGGCCTGCGGGCTCATGTGATGATCATCAGCTGATGGTGGCAACCCTGGGGCCTCGCCAGATCTGGAAGTCATATGGTCTGTGCTGAGAGCAGGAACGTACTCACCCTGCATGCACATCACATTATGCCAATTATAATAATATACTGTATATATATATCTATATATATACACACACACAGACACTATTTTATCAAAAGTATTGGGACACCTGCCTTTACATGCACATTAACTTTAATGGAATCCCAGTCTTAAGCCTCGTACACGCGGTACGATTGTTGGCCAACCGAGCGTCTGATTTTTGTCTGAAGGGCGTGTGCCAGGATCTTGTCTTGCATACTAACGGTACACAATTGTCGTGCCACAAACACGAACGTAGTGACGTACTACGAGGAATTTCAGCTCTTGAGCGCCACCCTTTGGGCCCCTTCTGCTAATTTCGTGTTTGGTGAGCATTGATTCCGAGCATGCATGTTTCTGTACTTTCGACTTGTGTTGCCGATTTGTGTACTGACCATCCGGGAAATCTGAAAATCAAGCCGTTGTCCAGCAAACATTTACTAGCCTTCCATCCAACATTTGTTGGCTGATAATTGGACAACAATTGTCAAAAGGAGCGTACTAACGGTAAGATTTTAGGACAACAGTCTGTCAACAGACAATCCCCTGCCAACAATCGTAGCATGTGTACGGGGCTTTAGTCTGTAGGGTTCAATATTGAGTTGGCCCACCCTTTGCAGCTATAACAGCTTCAACTCTTTTGGGAAGGCCGTCCACAAGGTTTAGGAGTGTGTCTATGGGAATGTTTGACCATTCTTCCAGAAGAGCATTTGTGAGGTCAGGTACTGATGTTGGATGAGAAGGCCTGGCTGAGTGTAGTGTAGAGGGGTGAGTGTGGTGTAGATGGGTGAGTGTAGTGTAGAGGGGTGTAGAGGGATGGGTGTAGTGTAGAGGGGTGAGTGTGGTGTAGAGTGGTGTAGAGGGGTGAGTGTGGTGTAGAGGGGTGTAGAGGGGTGAGTGTGGTGGGGTGTAGAGGGGTGTAGAGGGGTAAGTGTGGTGTAGAGGGGTGTAGTGGAGGGGTGAGGAGGGGTGTAGAGGGGTGTAGTGGAGGGTGGGGAGGGGTGTAGTGGAGGGGTGAGGAGGGGTGTGGAGGGATGAGGAGGGGTGTAGAGGGGTATAAAGGGGTAAGTGTGGTGTAGAGGGGTGTAGTGGAGGGTGAGGAGGGGTGTAGAGGGGTGTGGAGGGGTGAGTGTAGAGGGGTGAGGAGGGGTGTATACGGGTGAGTGTAGAGGGGTGTAGAGGGGTCAGTGTGGGGTGAGGGGTGTAGTGGAGGGTGAGGAGGGGTGTAGAGGGGGTGTAGAGGGGTCAGGAGGGGTGTAGACGGGTGAGTGTAGTGGGATGTAGAGGGGGTGTGTAGAGGGGTGAGTGTGGTGTAGAGGGCTGTAGAGGGGTGAGGAGGGGTGTAGAGGGGTAAGTGTGGTGTAGAGGGGTGTAGTGGAGGGTGTAGAGGGGTGAGAGAGGGGTGAGTGTGGTGTAGAGGGATGTAGAGGGGTGTAGAAGGATGAGTGTGGTGTAGAGGGGTGTAGTGGGGTGAGTGTGGTGTAGAGGGGTGAGTGTAGTGTAGAGGGGTGAGTGTGGTGTAGTGGAGGAGTGTGGTGTAGAGGGGTGAGTGTGGTGTAGAGGGTGTAGGGGTAGAGGGGGTGTGAGTGTAGTGTAGAGGGGTGTAGAGGGGTGAGTGTGGTGTAGGAGGGGTGTAGAGGGTGTAGACGGGTGAGGGGTGAGTGTAGAGGGGTGAGTGTGTGTAGAGGTGGTGAGTGTGGTGTAGAGGGGTGTGGAGTGGTGGGTGAGAGGGTGTAGAGGGTGAGGAGGGGTGTAGAGGGGGTGTAGACGGGGGAGGATGAGTGTGGTGTAGAGGGGTGTAGGAGGGGTGAGAGAGGGGTGAGGGGGGTGTAGAGGGGTGAAGTGTGGTGTAGAGGGGTGTAGGGTGGAGGGGTGTAGAGGGGTGAGGGGGGTGTAGACGGTGTGTAGTGTAGAGGGTGTAGAGGGGTGTAGAGTGGAGTGGGGTGTAGAGGGGGTGAGGAGGGGTGTAGAGGGGTGAGTGGGGTGTAGAGGGGTGATGTGGTGTAGACGGGGTGTAGAGTGTAGAGGGTGGAGGGGTAGAGTTGGGTGGAGGGGTGAGAGGGGTGAGGAGTAGAGGGGTGAGTTTTGTTGGAGTGGTGTAGAGGGTGTAGACGGGTGGGAGGGGTGTAGAGGGGGAGGGGTGTAGAGGGGTGTGAGTAGGGGTGTAGACGGGGAGTGTGTGGTGTAGAGGGGTGTGGAGGGGTGTAGACGGGTGAGGAGGGGTGTAGACGGGGAGTGTGGTGGAGGAGTGAGAGGGGTGTAGAGGGGTGAGGAGGGGTGTCGTTAGTTTTAGGGGGTGTGGGTTTTAATTTTATCTGTTGGTTGTAGGGGTTGTTTATGCGTTTGTTTGTGTAGGGGTTTGTATGGGGGGTTTAGTTTTTTGTTGTTTTTTTTGTTTTTTTGTATTGGAGTGGTGTTATGTTTACTTGCAGTTTTTGTTTTGTATGTAGTTGATGTGTTTTGTTTGGTTTTTGTTGTGGTGGGGTTGTATTGTGGTTGTTGTTTGTATGTGTGTTTTGTATTTTTTTGGTTGTGGATTTATGAGTTTTGGAGGGTGGTTTAGTTTTAGCATGTTGTGGTTTGTTTGGGGTGTTAGTTGGTAGGCGGGTTGGTGGGGGTGTGGTGTAGAAGGGTGAGGAGGGTGCAGAGGTTGTGAGGTAGGGAGTAGTTCGGGGGAGTGTAGACGGGTTGTGGTGTTAGACCGTTGTTGGTTGGGGAGGAGGGGGTAGACGGAGTGTGGTGTAGAGGGGGGGGGTAGAGGGGTAGGGGTGTAGAGGGGTGTAGTAGAGGAGGGGGTGTAGACGGGGTAGAGGGGTGTAGAAGGGGAGGGGGTGTAGAGGGGGTGTGTGGTGTAGGAGGGGTAGAGGGGGTGTAGAGGGGTGAGGGTGAGGGGTGAGGGGAGGGGTGAGGAGGGGTGTGTTGTAGGGGTGAGGAGGGGTGTAGGGTGAGAGGGGTGTAGAGGGGGGGGTGTAGAGGGGTGAGGAGTGGGTGTAGAGGGTGAGAGGGTGTAGAGGGTGTGTTAGGGTGAGGGGGGTTGGGGTTGTTGTAGAGTGTGTAGAGGGTGTAGAAGGGGAGGGTGTAGAGGAGTGAGAGGGTGTAGACGGGTAGAGTGTAGAGTGAGGGGTGGGTGTAGAGGGGTGTGGGGTGTAGTGGGTGAGTGAGGTGTAGTTGGGGTGTAGAGAGGGGTGAGTGTAGAGGGGTAGAGGGGTGTAGACGGGGTGAGAGGGGTGTGAGGGGGGGAGGAGGGTGTAGAGGGTGAGTGTGGGGTGTAGGGGGTGTGTAGATGGGTGTGGAGGGTGGTGGGGGGGTGTAGAGGGGTGAGGAGGGGTGTAGTGGGTGAGTGGGTGTAGAGGGGGGTGAGGGGGTAGAGGGGGTAGAGGGGTGAGAGGGGTGTGGTGTAGAGGGGTGTGGGGAGGGGTGTAGAGGGGTGTAGTGGGAGGTGGAGGGTAGGGTGGGTGTAGAGGGGTGTGGAGGGGTGTGAGGGGTGAGGGTAGAGGGGTAAGGGTGAGTGTAGGGGGTGGAGTGGTGTGGGGTGAAGAGGGGTGTAGAGGGGTGAGTGGGGTGCAGAGGGGTGAGGAGGGGTGTAGACGGGTGAGTGTAGACGGGTGTAGTGGAGGAGTGTGGGGGGGTGTAGAGGGGTGTAGAGGGGTGTAGAGGGGTGTGGGTGGAGGGGGGTGTAGAGGGGTGAGGAGGGGTGTAGACGGGTGAGTGTAGAGGGGTGTAGTGGAGGAGGTGGGGGGTGTAGGGGGTGAGGGGGGGTGTGGGGGGTGGGTGTAGAGGGGTGTAGGGGAGGAGTGTGGGGGGTGGAGTGGGTTGTGAGGGGGGGGTGTAGGGTGGGTGTGTAGGGGGGTAGTGGAGGAGGTGGGGGGGTGTAGAGGGGGTGGGGGGTGTAGAGGTGTGGTGGAGGGGTGTGGGAGGGGTGTAGAGGGGTGAGTGTGGTGTAGAGGGGTGTAGTGGAGGGTGTAGAGGGGTGAGGAGGGTGTAGACGGGTGTAGTGGAGGAGTGTGGGGGGGTGGGGAGGGGTGAGGAGGGGTGTAGACGGGTGTAGTGGAGGAGTGTGGGGGGGGTGTAGAGGGGGTGAGGAGGGGTGTAGAGGGGTGTAGTGGAGGGGTGTGGGGGGGTGAGGGGGGTGTAGACGGGTGTAGTGGAGGAGTGTGGGGGGGGTGTAGAGGGGTGAGGAGGGGTGTAGAGGGGTGTAGTGGAGTGAGGTGGGGGGGGTGGAGGGGTGTGGGGGGGTGTGTGTAGAGGGGTGTAGTGGAGGGTGTAGAGGGGTGAGGGGTGAGAGGGGTGAGAGGGGGAGTGTGGGGGGGTGTAGAGGGGTGAGGAGGGGTGTAGAGGGGTGAGGAGTGTGTGGGGGGGGTGTAGAGGGGTGAGGAGGGTGTAGACGGGTGTAGTGGAGGAGTGTGGGGGGTGTAGAGGGTGTGGAGGGGTGTAGACGGGTGAGTGTAGACGGGTGTGGTGGGGTGTGTGGGGGTGTAGAGGGGTGAGGAGGGTGTAGACGGGGGGGTGAGGTGGGGTGTAGAGGGGTGGAGGGGGGTGTAGGGGGGTGAGTGGGGGGTGTAGGGAGGGGGGAGGAGGGTGTAGACGGGTGTAGTGGAGGAGTGTGGGGGGGTGTAGAGGGGTGAGGAGGGGTGAGGGGTGGGTGGAGGGTGTGTGGGGGGTGTAGAGGGGTGTGGGGGGTGTAGACGGGTGAGTGTAGACGGGTGTAGGGGAGGAGTGTGGGGGGTGTAGAGGGGTGAGGAGGGGTGTAGACGGGGTGTAGTGGAGGGGTGTGGGGGGGTGTAGAGGTGTGAGGAGGGGTGAGGAGGGGTGTAGTGGGGTGTAGTGGAGGGGTGAGGAGGGTGTAGACGGGTGTAGTGGAGGAGTGTGGGGGGGGTAGAGGGGTGAGGAGGGGTGTAGAGGGGTGTAGTGGAGGAGTGTGGGGGGGTGTAGAGGGGTGAGGGGTGAGGAGGGGTGTAGACGGGTGTAGTGGAGGAGTGTGGGGGGTGTAGAGGGGTGAGGAGGGTGTAGACGGGTGAGTGTGGTGCAGAGGGGTGAGGAGGGGTGTAGACGGGTGAGTGTAGATGGGTGTAGTGGAGGAGTGTGGGGGGGTGTAGAGGGGTGTGGAGGGGTGAGGAGGGGTGTAGACGGGTGTAGTGGAGGAGTGTGGTGTAGAGGGGTGAGTGTGGTGTAGAGGGGTGTAGAGGGCTGTAGACGGGTGAGTGTAGATGGGTGAGTGTAGACGGGTGTAGTGTAGACGGGTGTAGTGGAGGAGTGTGGGGGGGGTGTAGAGGGGTGAGGAGGGGTGTAGAGGGGTGAGGAGGGTGTAGAGGGGTGAGGAGGGTGTAGACGGGTGTAGTGGAGGAGTGTGGGGGGTTGGAGAGCTGAACTGGTTAATATATATAATAAAGCGTCAGCTCTCCGGCCGGCGGGGGAGGAGATGCCTATAAGGTGACTGTAGTGTGTTTGGCTCTTGTTGTAGTTACCGGCTCACCGGTTGCCGTTCAGTTTTTATGTTTTTTGGACTTTTTCCACCCCCGATGGCCGTCAGGAAGCTCCTCCCTCGGCTGAGCTGTTAACACCGGCGTGCCGCTATTGTCTATCCTGTCATCCTGACAATGGGAGGGAAGGTATTTTTATATCGGATGGACGCCGGGCTCAGAAGCCACCATTGGCCTGAAGACGCGGTGTTGTGGTCAGAGCGTTATCAGGACATCTGCCCACTTGTGGATTACAATAGGGAGTCTGCGGGATGCGCCGGCCGCAGGGGCGTCGCGCGGTTAACATGTCTCCTGTCCGCCGCAGTCACATGAGTGGATAAAGAAGTACCTGATAGTTGACTGCAGACAGATAATATGATTTATGATTTTAAAGCAGAACTCCAGCCACAAAAACTTTCATGTAAAAAAAAAAAAAAAAAAAATCCTCAGTACCCACAAAGGATATAAATCCACTTTGTGAGCACCAAATTCCTTTGAAAACCCAGATATTACCTTGTAAAAGTAGCTGTGACATCATCACTGTGCTGTACATAGCCTGTGCAGAGAGCAGAGCTGTGGGAGCGGCCCATCAGGCTCCACCCACTACAGCTGCCCAGAAAACTACAGGAGGGGGCGGAGACAAGACAGTCACCCTGCACAAGGGGAGGGAGAGAGCAGAGCTGTGAAAAGGGTCCATCAGGCTCCACCCACTACAGGCTGCCTGCAAAAAACTACAAGAGGGGCGGAGACAAGACCAGCCACCCTGCACAAGGGGAGGGAGCAGAGCTGTGGGAGGGGCCCAAGAGGTTCCACCCACTACAGGCTGCCTGTGTTTCGTCACATATGGCAACCCATCACATTTGGCTACGCCGCCATATGCGTTCCAACACTGTGGCGATCTGCGTTTGCGCAGAATTTTGTGCCCATGTGATGGGTAGCCGAATGTGACGTGACACCTGCATAAAACTACAAGAGGGGGCGGAGGCAAGACCAGCCACCCTGCAAAAGGTGAGGGAGCAGAGCTGTGGGAGGGGCCCAGCAGACTCCACCCACTACAGGCTGCCTGTAGACAAATACAGGAGGGGGCGGAGACGAAAGCAGCCACCCTGCACAAGGGAAGGGAGCAGAGCTGTGGGAGGGGCCCAGCAGACTCCACCCACTACAGGCTGCCTGTAGACAAATACAGGAGGGGGCGGAGACGAGACCAGCCACCCTGCACAAGGGGAGGGAGCAGAGCTGTGGGAGGGGCCCAGCAGACTCCACCCACTACAGGCTGCCTGTAGACAACTACAGGAGGGGGCGGAGACAAGACCAGCCACCCTGCACAAGGGGAGGGAGCAGAGCTGTGGGAGGGGCCCAGCAGACTCCACCCACTACAGGCTGCCTGTAGACAACTACAGGAGGGGGCTGAGACAAGACCAGCCACCCTGCACAAGGGGAGGGAGCAGAGCTGTGGGAGGAGCCCAGCAGACTCCACCCACTACAGGAGGGAGGGGGCGGAGACAAGACCAGCCACCCTGCACAAGGGGAGGGAGCAGAGCTGTGGGAGGGGCCCAGTAGACTCCACCCACTACAGAATGCCTGTAGATGACTACAGGATGGGGCGGAGACAAGACCAGTCACCCTGCACAAGGGGTGGGAGCAGAGCTGTGGGAGGGACCCAGCAGGTTCCGCCCACTACAGGTTGCCTGCAAAATACTACAGGAGTGTGGCAATCACACTGCGTTTTGCCCGCAGCAGATCGCATGGACGCCGTGCGATTGCTTTGGAGTGCGATGCGTCGCAGGGAAACGCAGTGCATCATGTGGGTTTCCCCGCAT
Source organism: Lithobates sylvaticus (assembly GCA_028564925.1). NCBI lineage: Eukaryota > Metazoa > Chordata > Amphibia > Anura > Ranidae > Lithobates > Lithobates sylvaticus. The sequence continues at coordinate 518,262,006 of CM053030.1, read as the reverse complement.
CGCGTTAGCGTGAACCAGGGCTCAGTCTAATTTTGTTTCTTTGATCGATCGATTTAATGATCGTATTGATGGCGTGTGGCCGCTTTTAATGTTCCCACCAGATAATTGCGATCAGCGCTGTACAGATCTCACAATGGTATTTCCTGCCTGATGGGAGGAGGCGAAGCCTCGGTCTCCTCTATGGAGTCCCTCGGCCTCATCTGAGTCCAATTTCTTGCAGATTTTTTGTATTTATTCTTTTACTATAAAAGGGAAAAAACGGGAGGAAAAAAAAATCTTCCTACAAGTCAGAGCTGCGATTTCCAGCGTGCGCGGCGATGTCCCATCGGCTCCTCTCTTAGAAATGTACGGCGCGTTCACCAGACGCATCTTCAGCCTTGGGCACTTTTGTTTACAATGTAACAATCAGTATTTCTTCTGCTAGAAAATTCATTAGAACTCAGGGGCCCTAGAGAATAAATTGGTGGGTGTTACAAAATTTTTTTGTGGGGGGGGATACATAACCCAATTTTTTGGTAAAATCTAAAATCTATGCCGAGTAAATAGATACCCAACATGTCACGCTTTTAAACTGCGCCCGTCCGCGCTCTGTACTCTCCATAGTCGACACTTTAAAAGCCATTACAGGTTACTACTTTAGATTTACAGAGGAGGTGGGGGACTCTGATCGGAACTCTGATGTGAGGGGGGACTCTGATCGGAACTCTGATGTGAGGGGGGACTCTGATCGGAACTCTGATGTGAGGGGGGTCTCTGATCGGAACTCTGATGTGAGGGGGGACTCTGATCGGAACTCTGATGTGAGGGGGGTCTCTGATAGGAACTCTGATGTGAGGGGGGTCTCTGATCGGAACTCTGATGTGAGGGGGGTCTCTGATCAGAACTCTGATGTGAGGGGGGTCTCTGATCGGAACTCTGATGTGAGGGGGGAAACTCTGATGTGAGGGGGGTCTCTGATCGGAACTCTGATGTGAGGGGGGTCTCTGATCGGAACTCTGATGTGAGGGGGGTCTCTGATCGGAACTCTGATGTGAGGGGGGTCTCTGATCGGAACTCTGATGTGAGGGGGGTCTCTGATCGGAACTCTGATGTGAGGGGGGTCTCTGATCGGAACTCTGATGTGAGGGGGGTCTCTGATCGGAACTCTGATGTGAGGGGGGACTCTGATCGGAACTCTGATGTGAGGGGGGACTCTGATCGGAACTCTGATGTGAGGGGGGTCTCTGATCGGAACTCTGATGTGAGGGGGGACTCTGATCGGAACTCTGATGTGAGGGGGGTCTCTGATCGGAACTCTGATGTGAGGGGGGTCTCTGATCGGAACTCTGATGTGAGGGGGGACTCTGATCGGAACTCTGATGTGAGGGGGGACTCTGATCGGAACTCTGATGTGAGGGGGGACTCTGATCGGAACTCTGATGTGAGGGGGGTCTCTGATCGGAACTCTGATGTGAGGGGGGACTCTGATCGGAACTCTGATGTGAGGGGGGACTCTGATCGGAACTCTGATGTGAGGGGGGTCTCTGATCGGAACTCTGATGTGAGGGGGGACTCTGATCGGAACTCTGATGTGAGGGGGGACTCTGATCGGAACTCTGATGTGAGGGGGGTCTCTGATCGGAACTCTGATGTGAGGGGGGACTCTGATCGGAACTCTGATGTGAGGGGGGTCTCTGATCGGAACTCTGATGTGAGGGGGGTCTCTGATCGGAACTCTGATGTGAGGAGGGACTCTGATCGGAACTCTGATGTGAGGGGGGTCTCTGATAGGAACTCTGATGTGAGGGGGGTCTCTGATCGGAACTCTGATGTGAGGGGGGACTCTGATCGGAACTCTGATGTGAGGGGGGTCTCTGATAGGATCTCTGATGTGAGGGGGGACTCTGATCAGAACTCTGATGTGAGGGGGGTCTCTGATAGGAACTCTGATGTGAGGGGGGACTCTGATCGGAACTCTGATGTGAGGGGGGACTCTGATCGGAACTCTGATGGGAGGGGGGACTCTGATCGGAACTCTGATGTTAGGGGGTACATTGATGGGGACCCTGGTTTAAAGGGGACTCTGATGGGGATGCTGATGTGATGGGGAACTCTGATGGGGACCCTGATTTAAAGGAGTACTCAGATGTGAGGAGAGAATTTGATAGGGACCCTGATATGAGATGAGACTCTGAAGGGGACTCTAATGGGGACCCTTATGTAAGGAGGACTTTAATGGGGACCCTGGTGTAAAGGGGACTCTGATGGGGACTCTGATGGGGACCCTGGTGTAAGGGGGACTCTGATGGGGACCCTGGTTTAAAGGGGGCTCTGATGGGGACCCTGATGTGAGGGGGACTCTGATGGGGACCCTGGTGTAAGGGAGGACTCTGATGCGGACCCTGGTTTAAAGGGGGCTCTGATGGGGACCCTGATGTGAAAGGGGGGACTCTGATGGGAACCCTGATTTAAAGGAGCACTCTGATGGGGAATCTGATTTGAGGAGAGAATTTGATAGGGACCCTGATATGAGGTGAGACTCTGAAGGGGACTCTAATGTAAAGGGGGACTCTAATGGGGACCTTTATGTAAGGGAGACTTATGGGGACCCTGATGTAAGGGGGACTCTAATGGGGACCCTGATGTAAGGGGGACTATTATGTATGGGGGGCTCTGATGGGGACTCTGATGGTGGACTCTGATGTAAAGGTTATAAAAGGTTATTTTTCTCAGAATGTATGAAGTTCTGTGATTTGGTGAGTTTCGATTTATCGGAGAGCGGGGGAGGGGGAGGGTTCTCAGATCTCAGATGTGGGGGGGGGGGGTTCTCAGATGTAGGGGGGGGGGGAGGGGGGAAATGATGATTTGAATTCATTTCCCCCCAAATTCCTTCTTTTCTTGTAGCTTAAAGCGGAACTCCACCTAAAAGGGGAAGCTCCGGTTGTCTGCCTCCTCCCCCCTCTCCACCGCCACATTTGGCACCTTTTGGGGGGGGGGGGTACCCGCTTCCACTTCCGGCTCAATTCCCTGCAAGTTCAGCTGCCCCCCCTTCCCCCCCGCAGCCGGCCCATTCACAAAGTGCAGTGTGCTCCACGCACGCGCAGTAGGAGACTGGCTGTGAAGCCACAAGGCTCCCTTAGTCAAGATGGCGGCGGCACCCAATAGCTGGTTAAAAAAAATCGGCTGAGGGGAGGACACCTGGACAGGTAAGGGCCCTAATATAAAAAGTCATAAGTTCTTTTTCAATTAATTAAGACACAATTTCAATCAGAGTCAATCAGCCAATGGTGGAATATTATCATCGATCGTTTAGAATCAATCAGCAACACTTGTTCACGAATACAATCGTATTTCAGTTGATTGGATTATGTGGCGGAAACAGAGAGCAGCTCGATACCTTGTGATCATAAATTATGATTGTACCTTATTATCGATCAAAATCCACTTCCTGTGTGGCAAATCAATCGAAGGGGTCACCAACTATAGATCAATTATTCCTGTCGGAATATATCAATTGCATAGGAAATTGATCGTTTATTTAAGACTGTTGTGCGGTCGTTTCGTTTTGTTTCAATTTATGATTTATATAAATTTGTTTTCGGAATCTGTTTTGTTTGATCGTGTTTAAATCGATTTGAATTCCAATTCAATTTCTTTAGTCTTTTCTTTTTCTTTTCTATTCTTTTTTCTTTTCTATTTTATTCTATTCTATTCTTTTCTATTCTATTTTAATTCTGGAAGATTGTTATATTCTTTACATTGTATTCTATTCCATTCTATTGTTTTTTTTTTCATTCTATTCTATTCTCTTCTTTGATATTCTATTCTAATCTATTCTTTTCTATTCTATTCAAATTCTATTCAATTTTTTGGAAATGGTTACCGTATATATTTTCTATTCTATTCTATGCTATTGTTTTTTTTTTTATTCTATTCTATTGTTTTATTTTCTATTCTATTCTAATTAAAATGTATTCTGTTTGAAATTAGAAATTTCAGAAGAAGGTTATAATATTTCTATTTTAGTCTATTCTATTCTATTGTTTCTTTTCTATTTTTTTCTTTTCTATTCTATTCTTTTCTGTTTTATTCTATTTTATTTGAAATTCGAATTTCAGAAGATGGGTATATTCTTTCTATTTTATTCCATTTTTTTTTATTATTATTATATTCCTTTATTTTCTCTTATATTTTATTCTGTTCTTTTCTTTTCTATTCTACTTTGTTATGTTTTACTCCATTCTTTTCTATTCTATTCCATTTGTTTTATTCTTTTCTATTCTATTTGAAATTCGAATTTCAGAAGATAGGTATATTCTTTCTACTTTATTCCATTCTTTTTTTATTTTTTATTATTATATTCCTTTATTTTATATTCTATTTTATTCTGTTCTTTTATTTTCTATTCTACTTTGTTCGGTTTTACTCCATTCTTTTCTATTCTATTCCATTTTTTTCTATTCTATTCTTTTCTATTCTATTTGAAATTTGAATTTCAGAAAATGGGTATATTCTATTTTATTCCATTCCTTTTTTGTTATTATATTCCTTTATTTTCTATTCTATTTTCTATTCTGTTCTTTTATTTTCTATTCTACTTTGTTCTGTTTTACTCCATTATTTTCTATTCTATTTCCTTTATTTTCTATTCTATTTTATTCTGTTCTTTTATTTTCTATTCTACTTTGTTCTGTTTTGTTCCATTCTTTTCTATTCCATTTTTTTTCTATTCTGTTCTTTTCTATTCTATTTGAAATTCGAATTTCAGAAGATGGGTATATTCTTTCTACTTTATTCCATTCTTTTTAAAAAAAATTATTACATTCCTTTAGTTTGAAACATTCTATTCTATTTTATTCTGTTCTTTTATTTTCTATTCTACTTTGTTCTGTTTTACTCCATTCTTTTCTATTCTATTCCATTTGTTTCTATTCTATTCTTTTCTATTCTATTTAAAATTCGAATTTCAGAAGATGGGTATATTCTTTCTATTTTATTCCATTTTTTTTGTTTTGTTTTTTTATTATATTCCTTTAGTTTGAAACTTTCTATTCTATTTTATTCTGTTTTTATTTTCTATTCTACTTTGTTCTGTTTTACTCCATTCTTTTCTATTCTACTCCTTTATTTTCTATTCTATTGTATTTTTTTCTATTCTTTTTTTTATTATTCTGGTCTGTTTTGCTCTTTTATATTCTATTCCTTTATTTTCTATTCTATTCCTTTATTTTCTATTCTATCTTATTCTTTTCGGAAATTCGAATTTGATTCAAAATTGATTTAAATTCAAATTTCATCTGAAATTTTTTGTTTCATTATTGCAGATTCGTTTAAATTCATAATTAGCCATTTGGATTCATCCAAATTTCCGAATAACAAAATTTCGATTGGGAACTAAACAAACCACACATGTCTAATGGTCACCATTAGGGTGAGGAACCAAGAATCACTTCCACTACACAAGGGTGTTGGAGGCACATTTTTGGCATGAGGCTGATTACAAGCAACCCCCCGATCAAAACGTAAATCCGTATAGCATAAAAAAATATACTCGGCTACCACAAGCTCAGGAACGATGCTGCCCTCCCAGTGACCAAGATAACGTTGCTCCAGGATGGCCCGCTGCCGCGATCCCACACACCTCCCGCTGGGGTGCGAGCCTAGCTCATCACACTGATCACAGTGTATATACAGAAATTCGGACGGCTCCACTCCCAAGAAAGTCTATCCTTATTTTAATAAAGCAACACGACACAGAAAAATTTATGGTAAATGAGAATTAGTCAACGTGTTTCGCCCATGACGAAACGCGTTGACTCTTTTTACTGACAGTGTTCATTTGCTGTGTCATGTTGCTTTTGATACAACAATGAAGATGGACTTAATCTGGAGTGCAGGCGTCCGGATTTCTGTATATACATTATGCTGCCGAGAAACTACAAGCGTGCCCACCCAGTGTGTCGGTTAGTGGTCCACACCTAGGACTACAGAGCTCACAGGCCCTGCCTTATAGAACCCATTTATTACAAAGACTCCGTTTTCTATTCAGAATTTCATACAGAAACTTGTGAATGCAGAATTAGCACTTCATAGAGATACAGCCTAAAAAGACGAAGTGACTACAAAGCATTACATCCCTTTTAGATTGTAAGCTCTTATGGGCAAGGCCCGCTGAACCCTCTTGTATTGAATTGTATTGTAACTGTACTGTCTACTTTTATTTTTGCAAACTGTTGGCACCATAAAAGTCCTGTATAATAATAGTAAAAATAAAATGTTGCAGGGGTGGGGCACAATTTTGCAACTTTGCCCTGGGCTCTGGATGACCTTCTTCCGGCGCCGATTGTAAACACCCCTGTCAGTGGCAAATAGTTGGTCTTAACCCTTACAACTGTCATTTTTGCTGGACAGCTTGGCCCGTTAGAGGAAGTTGCAAAAAAAAAACTGACTTGGACCCCTTTCACACTGGGGCATTTTTCAGGCGTTTTTCAGGCGCTTTAGCGTTAAAAAAAAAGCGCATGTAAAGCGCCTGAAAGAAGTCGCAACTGCAAACCCAATGTGAAAGCCCGAGTGCTTTCACACTGAGACCCCTTTCACACTATGGCGTTTTTCAGGCGCTTTAGTGTTAAAATAAGCGCCTGTAAAGCGCCTGAAAGAAGCCGCAACTGCAATCCCAATGTGAAAGCCCGAGTGCTTTTTACACCGAGGCGCTGCGCTGGCAGGGCGTTAAAAAAAAAAGTCCTGCAAGCAGCTTCTTTGCAGAGCTTTTGGAGCGGTGAATACATCGCTCCTAAAGCGCCCCTTCCCATTGAAATCAATGGGAAGCACCTGAAAAACGCATGAAAAGCGCCTGAAAAGCACCACTAGTTTAAGCGGCGCTTTACGAGCGTTTTTCGGGCGCTGGCAGTGTGAAAGGGCTCTTAAAGCACTTGGGTTTTCAAATTGGGATTGCAGATGAGGCTTCTTTCAATCGCTTACAGGCGCTTTTTAACGCTAAAGCGCCTGAAAAACGCCCCAGTGTGAAAGGGGTCTTAAGTGCCCCTTCCCATTGAAATCAATGGGAAGCGCCTAAAAAAACGCATGAAAAGCGATTTTAGCAGCGGCGCTTTGCGGGCGCTTTTAACCCTTTATTTGGCCACTAGCAGGGGTTAAAAGCGCCCCGCTAGCGCTCGAAAAATGCTGGTAAAGCACCACTAGTTTAAGTGGCGCTTTATGAGCGTTTTACGGGCGTTGGCGGTGTGAAAGGGCTCTTAAAGCACTTGGGTTTTCACATTGGGATTGCAGATGAGGCTTCTTTCAATCGCTTTACAGTCGCTTTTTTTAACGCTAAAGCGCCTGAAAAACGCCTGAAAAACGCCCCAGTGTGAAAGGGGTCTTAAGTGCCCCTTCCCATTGAAATCAATGGGAAGCGCCTGAAAAGCGCAGGAAAAGCGACTGAAAAGCGTCTGCAAAGCGCTTTTGGCATCGGCGCTTTGTGGGCGCCTTTAACCCTTTATTTGGCCACTAGCGGGGGTTGAAAACTGCCCCACTAGCGTTCGAAAAATGCTGGTAAAGCGCCGCTAGTTTAAGCGGTGCCTTACGAGCGTTTTTCAGGCGCTGGCAGTGTTAAAGGGCTCTTAGGCCCCTTTCACACAGGGGCGTTTTTCATGCGGTACAGCGCTAAAAATAGCGCCTGTTAACCGCATGAAAAAATCCGGCACCTTTAACTCCAGTGTGAAAGGCGGCGGGCTTTCACACTGGAGCGGTGCGCTAGCAGGACGGCAAAAAAAGTCCTGCTAGCAGCATCTTTGGAGCGGAATAGGAGCGGTGTGTTCACCGCTCCTATAACGCTCCTTCCCATTGATTAGAATGGGACACCGCGGTGAAACGGCGGCGCTCTGCGGGGGGTCTTTTGGCCTTTTTCGGCCGCTCGCGGGGGGTAAAACCGCACGGCGAGCGGCCGAAAACCACGGTTAAAACGACGGTAAAGCAGCGCTAAATATAGCGCTGCTTTACCGTAACCGCGGCTCCCGCCCCAGTGTGAAAGGGGCCTTAAAGCACTTGGGCTTTCACATTGGGATTGCAGATGAGGCTTCTTTCAAGCGCTTTACAGGCGCTTTTTTTATTAACGCTAAAGCGCCTGAAAATCGCCCCAGTGTGAAAGGGGTCTTACTGGCAGGATCCCCTGGTGAAAATAAAGACCTAAAAAAAAACGAAAACGTATGCAGCCACCACATCTGCATGCAATATATTCTATTTTTCATGAATACCACGTTAGGTAAAGGAGGGGGGGGAGCAAAAAGGAAACATAAATCACTTCTACTATTAAAAAAAAAAAAAAAAAAAGTGTATGTAATTCAACTAATAACGGAGACAAAGCGTCACAATTCTAAAGGACTACAAAAGCGTTTTGATATACTCCAGGCTCAGAGACTGTTGGGGGGGGGGGGACTACAAGCCCCAGCGTGCTGTCCTGTGCCACGCCATGCCCTCCATTTATTATTACAGAGGGGCTGATTTACTAAAACCGGAGTGGAAAATCTGGTGCAGCTCTGCACGGTGGCCAATCAGCTTCCAGCTTTCTTTGTCGAAGCTTAATTCAACAAGCTGAAGTTAGAAGCCGATTGGCTACCATGCACAGCCGCTCCAGATTTCTGTACCCTCCACGTTCAGTAAATCTCTTTTTCATCCGGTTTCCTCGCCGCCTTCCCCTTTTAATAGCCTTCACGCCAGCTTAGCCGCCTGTAGGATCTCCGGGTTGAGCAACGCAATGTGTTTCTCATCAAAAAAAGCAGAATCAAAGCGGCTCCATTTGGCGCAGAGATCCTGCTAAACGTGAGGCCAACGCGGGGCTCGGGGGGGGGGGCGGGGGCCGGGGGGGTCTCGGGAATGAGCTATTTTTAAACGCACCAAAGAAAAAAGTCGAATTTATAGGGAAGGACCCCGTCCCGGAGAAGCTGAAGGCCAACAAATGATTTCCATCGTTAAAATATAAAGATTATTTTACCGGGAAAACGAAAAAAATAAAAAAAATGGTCAAGGTGGTACCTACTCAGAAAAATTCAGCCATGGCTCTTCGGTGCGCCACCCGCCTTCCCTCCAGATGCATGAAGAATAGCTCAGCCTTGACGAGTCCGGACGGCAGAAGTTCTCCGAACAATCATCTTCCTCTCGAGTTTCCTCCAGGACTGACGTTTTTTTTTGTGTGTGTGTGAAGGAAGTTTGGTCTTCTTTTGGGTTTGCCTTGAAGGATTCGAGGATATGGGAAGTTTGAGTCACGAACCCTCCCCTGTGCTGAATCAGACTTTCTTCTGACCATCTACCCGTCTTCTTCAAAGGAGGATTAGCCCTCTTCTGCGTTGGGCTGCGACTCATTATGGCTTTCTAGACTAGAGGGAGGGTGGGGGGGGTGAAAAAAAAAAAAAACTAAAATGTTTAGCAAAGCAAAATGAGACGGCTGAGTGTAAAACCGGAGCCAGATTTTCTCCAGACCCGGGACCTTCTTGGCATGAGGTGGCACAGGAAGAGCTGCCACGTTTCAACAAACGTTATTCGGTTGTTTTTTTTTAAATGTAGGATTTTTTTTTTTGGGTGAGTTTCTTCTTGTAGACCAGGACTATTCTGACATGTAACAATCTGTACTTTTTGGTAGAAAATTACTTGGAACCCCCAAACAGTATATATTTTTTTAAAGCAGAAGCCTTATGCCGCGTACACACGGTTGGAATTCTCGTCGGAAAAAGCTCTGATGGTTTTCCCGTCGGAATTCCGACGGAATTTCGCTCAAACTGTCTTGCCTACACACGGTCACACCAAATTCCGACGGTCAGTAACACAGCGGCATAAAACACGTTCAACAGCACTATAAAAGGAAAGTTTAATGCTTCCGAGCATGCGTCGAATTGTTTCCGAGCATGCGTCGGAAATTTTGCATGTCGGAATTGCATACACACGATTGGAAAATCCGATAGAAAGGTTTTCCGTCGGAAAAATTGAGAACAGATTCTCAATCCAAAGTCCGTCGGAAATTCCGACAGAAAAAGACCGATGGGCATACACACGGTCAGAAAATCCGATGAAAGGCTCCCATCGGACTGTTTCCTTTGCCGCATTAGAGAATAAAATGATGGGCATGAGGTGGCACAGGAAGAGCAAATGTTATTCGGTTGTTTTTTAAAATGTAGGATTTATTTTTATTTTTATTTTTGGTGAGTTTCTACTTGTAGACCAGGACTATTCTGACATGTAACAATCAGTATTTCTTGGTAGAAAATGACTTGGAACCCCCAAACGGTATATATTTTTTTAAGCAGAGGCCCTAGAGAATAAAAATATGGGCATGAGTTGGCACAGGAAAAGCTGCCACGTTTCAACAAACGTTATTCAGTTATTTATTGAAACAGAGTTTTTTTTTTTGGTTAGTTTCTTCAGGGATGATGAGGGGTTCCCACCATCCTGGTGCAGAGTTTCTCGGGTCTGTACACCCGCTGTGCCCATTATGAGGGGTTCCCACCATCCCTGTGCAGAGTTCCCGGGTCTGTACACCCGCTGTGCCCATTACGAGGGGTTCCCACCATCCCTGTGCTTAGTTCCCGGGTCTGTACACCCGCTGTGCCCATTATGAGGGGTTCCCACCATCCCTGTGCTGAGTTCCTGGGTCTATACACCCGCTGTGTGCATTATGAGGGGTTCCCACCATCCCTGTGCTGGGTTCCCGGGTCTGTACACCTGCTGTGCCCAATATGAGGGGTTCCCACCATCCCTGTGCTGAGTTCCAGGTCTGTACACCTGCTGTGCCCATTTATGAGGGGTTCCCACCATCCCTGTGCCGAGTTCCCGGGTCTGTACAACTGCTGTGCCCATTATGAGGGAATCCCACCATTCCTGTGCTGAGTTCCTGGGTCTGTACACCTGCTGTGCCCATTATAAGGGTTTCTCACCATCCCTGTGCTAAGTTCCTGGGTCTGTACACTAGCTGTGCCCATTATGAGGGGTTCCCACCATCCCTGTGCCGAGTTCCCGGGTCTGTACACCTGCTGTGCCCATTATGAGGGTTTCTCACCATCCCTGTGCTAAGTTCCTGGGTCTGTACGCCTGCTGTGCCCATTATGAGGGGTTCTCACCATCCCTGTGCTGAGTTCCCAGGTCTGTACGCCTGCTGTGCCCATTATGAGGGTTCTCACCATCCCTGTGCTGAGTTCCCCGGGTCTGTACACCTGCTGTGCCCATTATGAGGGGTTCCCACCATTCCTGTGCTCCATTCCAGCTGCCACTGGTTCTAACACTAACCTATCTAGCCCTGCAAAGAAGAAATCATCCGACCCGATCCGATCCCACGCTGAGCTGTCACCTGCGGCTTCGCTGTGGAGGCGGGTGCAGAAGAGGCAGCTGACAACAGAAGCCCCATAAGAAGTCTATGGGTGACGTCACTCCCCATTAATTTCACACCCATTGTCGGCTGTGTCCTCTGCAGAGCTTTCGCCGCTGGAGACCGGACCGGAATGGCTTCAAAAAAGGTATGTATACCAATATTTTCTTTACAGGGCTAGATAGGTTAGTATTAGATCGTGGATGTCTGTACATGCAGGGATTTTAGTGTTAAGCTGGAACTTCTACATTAAGGATCTGTGGTGGAACTCATGCTGTGTTATCGTATTGCTTTACAATTAAAGATCTGTCTTTTATCACTTCTGGTTTGTGTATGTGGCAGGCATGTAGAAATGACCCTGTGGGGATCTGTCATTTCATGGTTGGAAGCCTGGAGGCTACCTCTGCCCATTTGCTATTGAGGCCTTGGGGACCAACGCTGCCTTTTCATCATTGGGACCTGAAGGCCACATCTGTCATTTCCATTGAGGACTGGAGACCATTGCTGCTATTTCACCAGTGAAATCTGGAGGCCACCTCTGCCGTTTCACCATTGAGACCTAGAAGCCACCTCTGTCATTTCACCATTGAGACCTGGAGGCCACCTCTGTCATTTCCCATTGAGGACTGGAGACCATTGCTGCCATTTCCCCAATGAGACTTGGAGGCCACCTCTGCTCTTTCACCACTGAGTTCTGGAAAACACCTCTGCAAATTCACTATTGTAAGTTGGAGGCTACCTCTGCCATTTCACCATTGAGACCCGGAGGCCACCTTTTCCATTTGACCATTGAGACCTGGAGGCCACTGCTACCATTTCACCATTAAGACCTGAAAGCCACCTCTACCATTTCACTATTGAGACCTGAAAGCCACTTCTACCATTTCACTATTGAGACCTGGAAGCCACCTCTGCCGTTTCACTATTGAGACCTGAAAGCCACCTCTGCCGTTTCACCACTGAGACCTGGAAGCCACCTCTGCCGTTTCACCACTGAGACCTGGAAGCCACCTCTGCCGTTTCACTATTGAGACCTGAAAGCCACCTCTGCCGTTTCACTATTGAGACCTGAAAGCCACCTCTGCCGTTTCACCACTGAGACCTGGAAGCCACCTCTGCCGTTTCACCACTGAGACCTGGAAGCCACCTCTGCCGTTTCACCATTGAGACCTGAAAGCCACCTCTGCCGTTTCACCACTGAGACCCGGAAGCCACCTCTGCCGTTTCACCATTGAGACCTAGAAGCCACCTTTGTCATTTCACCATTGAGACCCGGAGGCCACCTCTGTAATTTCCCATTGAGGACTGTGGACCATTGCTGCCATTTCCCCAATGAGACTTGGAGGCCACATCTGCTCTTTCACCACTGAGTTCTGGAAACCACCTCTGCAAATTCACTATTGTAAGTTGGAGGCTACCTCTGCCATTTCACCATTGAGACCTGGAGGCCACCTTTTCCATTTGACCATTGAGACCTAGAAGCCACCTCTGCCATTTCACCACTGAGACCTAGAAGCCACCTCTGCCGTTTCACCACTGAGACCTAGAAGCCACCTCTGCCGTTTCACCACTGAGACCTAGAAGCCACCTCTGCCGTTTCACCACTGAGACCTGGAAGCCACCTCTGCAGGTTCACTATTGTAGATTAGAGGCTACCTCTGCCGTTTCACCACTGAATCCTAAAAGCCACCTCTGCCTTTCCACCACTGGGACCTGGTGGCCATCTCTCACATTTCATCTTTGAGGCCCAGGGTGCCTTCAGTATCTGTCATTTGTATGTTCTTCTTCCTTCGCCTCCTAATTTACGTTCTACTGCAGGAGTTTCCAGAATGGTGAAGAGTCTCCACAACCAATAACTGAAAGTTTATTTTCTTCAATAAAAAGGGAATGGACCTTTCGCTAGCCAGGCACTAACTAGGAGATCTGGGAAAAACCTGTTGGGTTCAGTTGGGCACCATTGACAATGCAATCCCAGACATCCAAAGGACTACAATGGTGCATACTAGGCGAACGTCCTTCATCATGCTCAGCAGATACTGTGTAATAAAGTGCAGACACACAGAGCTGCTACAGACAGAAATATTGTCTGCCGGTTACCAGGGCTCTGCTTCTGTAACATCTGCAGGAGCTTTTCATTATCCTGATTGCCCTCATCCCCGGGAGCTGCATAACCTAAACATAGCGGAGAGCCTAAATATAGTGCGCAATAACAGGAACCCAACGGCCTTCCGATATGTCCCCCATCTCTTTGTTCTGGAAGGCACAAAGGAATGAGCAAGGTGTGTGAAAATGTTAACGTTCAAAGAACTTCAGCACAGAGGAAAGGGAAGGCAGTAAAGGCAGCTGGGTTGGCCAAGGGCACGTAGACCTCTTCTGACCACCCTAAGCCTTGAATTCCCACGACTTCCAAGACAAGATTTTCCTATTTTTGTTTTTTGGTATGGGGAGCAAAATATTTCAGCACAAATTCTTTATAACATAACAGGCCCCCGAAACTGTCACAGAATATGTGCACAATGGCCAGTAGCTAAAGCAGGACTCTTGTTTGACTTTCCTTTTAGCTTCGAACTTTTATAGCAAACCTTTTTTTTTTTAGCATTAATAACCGGGGTGTACCACCACATCCTCAAATGCTATAAATATTAATTCCCAAGTGAAACCGGGAGAAATGTAAAGAACAAAAAAAAAAATAGGACTTTAGCCTTGGTTCATGTCTATGCATTTCTTGGTGTGTTTTCCGTTTTGTATAAACACACTACAGTCCATGCAATATGGTTTCCTATGGATCGAGGTTCACATTTGAACGAACGAATGAATAACTTGTATAGCGCTACCTATGCGAACTGAATCGCCTCAGGGCGCTTTTTGCCACTGGTGTCCATCTGTGGTATAGCGCGGCCCTTGCCCTGTGGGGTCCCGACACGCTTACAAACACATACACATATTTGGCCAATTTTATCGACAGGATCTAATTAACCTACCAGCATGTCTTTGGAGTGTGGGAGGAAACCGGAGTACCCGGAGGAAACCCACGCAGGCACAGGGAGAACATGCAAACTCCAGGCAGAAGGTGTCGTGGTCGGGATTTGAACCAGCGACCCTATTGCTGCTAGGTGAAAGTGCTAACCACTACACCACTGTGCTTTGAGCATTTTTAGCAGGATCGTTTTTTTGGAAAGGTTCAGGGATTTTTTTTCTGCAGCAGTTTTAGTTTTGCATGTAATACACTTCAATGGACCTGCACCAAAAACACAAGTGTTGCATTATTTATGAGTTTTGCGTGGGGGGGGTTGACTAATAGGAAAGTGTAACAGGTCGCTTGGCACCCCGCTTGGGTGCTTCTGACAAACAGTGCCTCCTGCCCAACAAACCCCTTCCAGCAGAATGAGAGCTAATACCAGCCCTGTTGCCCCAAGCATGGTACACAGACAAGATGTTGAGGTAAAACCAAAGGAACGACTGTTTATTGAACAGAAATACAGTTTTTTTTTATACACTTCAAAAGTAGGCCAGTCACCAACATGAACAATAAAACCAAATATTTACCCAAAACATCACACAATGGGTAGATAACGAGGCAAAGTTAACACAAGACTAATCCCATCATGTGGGAACCTCCAAGAGGATTAGCCAACGGACAGAAAAAATAGGTGACTCAATTAACTCAATTAACAATGGGAATGCACACCTAGGAGGCACACAATGGGAGAGACATACTTAACCACTTAAGGACCACCTCACGCCGATATACGTCGGCAGAATGGCACAGCTGGGCACAAGCACGTACCTGTACGTCCTCCTTAAGTGCCCAGCCATGGGTCCTGAGCTCCGTGACCGTGGCCGCGGGACCAGCGGACCTAATCGCCGCTGGTGTCCCGCAATCGGGTCACAGAGCTGAAGAACGAGGAGAGGTCTGTGTAAACAAACCTCTCCCCGTGCTTCCTACCGAGCCTGTCACTGATTGTCTCTTCCCTGTTATAGGGAAAGAGGATCAGTGACGTCAGACGCCAAGCCACGCCCCCCTACAGTTGAAAAAAAAACACCACACACACACTTAACCCCTCCCCACCCCCTAGTGGTTAACTCCTTCACTGTCAAAAGTGTCATTTACACAGGAATCAGTGCATTTAAATAGCACTGATTGCTGTATAAATGACAAGGGTCCCAAAAATGTGTCAAAAATGTCCGATGTGTCCGCCATAATGTCGCAGTCACAATAAAAATCGCTGATCGCCGCCATTACTAGTAAAAAAAAAAAAAAAATATTAAAAAAATGCTATAAAACTATCCCCTATTTGTAAACGCTATAACTTTTGCGCAAACCAATCAATAATCGCTAATTGCGATTTTTTTTTTTTTAACCAAAAATATGTAGAAGAATACGTATCGGCCTAAACTGAGGAAAAAATATTTTTTTATATATTTTTTGGGGATATTTATTATAGCAAAAAGTAAAAAATAATGCATTTTTTTCAAAATTGTCGCTCTATTTTTGTTTATAGCGCAAAAAATAAAAACCGCAGGGGCGATCAAATACCACCAAAAGAAAGCTCTCTTTGTGGGAAAAAAAAGGACGCCAATTTTGTTTGGGAGCCACGCAATTGTCAGTTAAAATGACGCAGTGCCGAATCGCAAAAAGGGACCTGGTCCTTTGGCTGCAAATTGGTCCGGGGCTTAACCGATTGGCGGCTGTATACAGTACATATACAGCAGCAAGGCGGCTCCCCTGTGCAGAATCAAGTACTTGTACCTGATCGTGCCCTTTCCAGGTCTGGGGCGCGCACACGCGCTGCTGGCGACCCGCTCCAGCTGTGGGAGCCAATCAGCAGGTCTGGTGGACTCCATGTCCACCGGGACCCACTGATCGTTCCCAAGAGAAGCGGAACGTCTGTCTGCCTATGTAAACAAGGCAGATCGCCGTTCTGTGAGAAGGGAAGGTAGAGATCCTGTGTTTCTGCTACAGTACAAGCCCCTCCCCAAAAGCACTCCCTAGGAACACGTTTAACCCTTTGATCGCCCCTGATGTTAACTCCTTTCCAGCCAGTGTCATTAGTACAGTGACAGTGCATTTTTTTTTTTTAGCACCGATCACTGTATTAGTGTCACTGGTCCCCAAAAGAGTCTCAAAAAGTGTCACTTAGAGTCCGATTTGTCCGCCACAATGTCGCAGTCCTGCTATAAGTCACTGATCGCCGCTAATTACTAGTAAAAAAAAATTTTTGTTACATTTAAATTCCATAAAAATATCGCATAGTTTGTAGACGCTATAACTTTTGCGCAAACCAATCAATATACGCCTATTGGGATTTTTTTTTTTTTAACAAAAACATGTAGCAGAATACATATTGAGCTTTAATTGATGAATAAATTTTTGTTTACTTTTTTTTTATTGGATATGTTTTATAGTAAAAAAAAAATTAAATTTTTTCAAAATTTACGCTCTTTTTTGTTTGTAGTGCAAAAAAAAAAACACAAAAATCGCAGGTGACCAAATACCATCAAAAGAAAGCTCTGTTTGTGGTTAAAAAAAAAGGACATACATTTTTTTTGGGGTAAATCGTCGCACAACCACGCAATTCTTAAGTAAAGCAATGCAGTGCCGTACCGCAAAAAATGGCCTGGTCATGAAGGGGGGTAAACCTTCCGGAGCTGAAGTGGTTAACAAACAGACTATAGCAGGAGACCCCCGGCATCAGGTTGTTTTGAGCTGATTATAGTAACATCTGCTGAGTCTCGGAGGGGTTGTAGCAGTCAGTGCTGGTTTTGGACATAGAGGCCCCAAATCTGTATCCGGTCCTCCAGTGCTCAGAGTCTGTGTGTTTTCGGGGAGACGTGGACTTGAATCTGAAGTAATACTACTCCAGAGGTCCCCACGATCACACACCTTCCAAAGAATAGCGCCCCCTAAAAAACAGTGCCTATAGTCAGTAGGCAAGAGGCCACCCTGCAGCCCCCTCCAAAAGCCCCCGTCCTGGTTGGGTCTGTCACAGAAAGTATGAAAGTTCTCTTTATGGAGTGCTACTTTGATGCGTCTTTGATGTTACTTTACACTCTCTGGCACATAAGTCACATCAAAGACACATCAGAGTAGTGCAGAAACCTTTATGTCTCCAAAGTCGCATGTTAGGGTTAAGGGCTAGGGTTAAATGTTAGCGTTAGAGTTCGGGTTAGCGGTAATTATTAGAGTTAGGGTTAGTGGTAATTGTGAGGGTTAGAATTCTTACTCTAACAATTACTGCTAACCCTAATGATTAACCCTAACCCTTACTCTAACCCTAGCCGTAACTCCAATCCCAACCTTAGAACTAAACATAAGTCTAACCCTAATGATTACAGCTAACGCTAACTCTGACCCTTACCCTTTCAATAAACCTACCCCTAACCCTGACTCTAACCCTAAGTCTAACCCTAATATTTACTGCTAACCCTAACCCTAACCCTAATGAATACCACTAACCCTATCTCTAAACCTAACTGTAACTCCAACCCCAACCTTAAACCTAAGTCTAACATTTACTGCTAACCCTAACTCTGACCCTTACCCTTTCAATAAACCTAACCCTAACTCTAACTCTAATGATTATCGCTAACCCTAACTCTAACTCTAACCCTAACTCTAAACATAACCCCAACTCTAACCCTAACCCTAACCCTAATGATTACCCCTAACCTTAACTCTAACCCCAACCCTAATGATTACCCCTAACCCCAACTCTAACCCTAACCCTAACCCTAATGATTAACCCTAACTCTAACCTTAACAATTACTGATAACCCTAACTCTAAACCTAACCATAACTCCAACCCCAACCTTAAACCTAAACCTAAGTCTAACATTTACTGCTAACCCTAACCCTAACTCTGACCCTTACCCTTTCAATAAACCTAACCCTAACTCTAACCCTAATGATTACCCCTAACTCTAACCCTAAAACCAACTCTAACCCTAACCCTAATGATTACCCCTAACTCTAAACCTAACCCCAACTCTAACCCTAATGATTAACCCTAACCCTAAATCTAACCCTAACTCTAACCTTAACAATAACCAATAACCGTAACTCTAAACCTAACCCCAACTCTAACCCTAATGATTAACCCTAACTCTAACCTTAACAATTACTGCTAGCCCTAACTCTAACCCTAATGATTACCTCTAACCCTAACTCTAACCCTAACCATTACCGCTAACCTTAACTCTAACCCTAACTCTGAACCTAACACCTAACTCTAAACCTAACCATTACTGCTAACCCTAACTCTAACCCTAGACCCAACCCCAACTCTAACTCTAACCCTAATGATTAACCCTAACCCTAACCTTAACAATTACCGCTAACCTTAACTCTAAACCTAACCCCAACTCTAACCCTAATGATTACTGCTAACCCTAACTCTAAACCTAATCCTAACTCTAACATTTAACTCTAGCCTAGCCCTTAATCCTAACCCTAACATGTGACTTTGGACACATAAAGGTTCCTGCACTACTTTGATGCGACTTGAGTGCCAGACAGTAGATTCAGTAAGATCATAAACTGGGATAGAACCCTGTGCTGTGATTGGCCACAGCCGAACAGCAGGTTTCAGCCAAAATCATTGCACGACACGGATCAGCAGGGGGGGGGGGCGCTCACATTCATGCCCCAAACTCAGAAGTAAGGAACCAATGCAAAAAAAGGTAACCCACCGGTACAGTGGGACTTTAAGGGCAACTCAAATATTAAATTAAAATATATAATAAAATATAAAGTTTTAATTACAGAGATTAGAAAATATGACAAACACAATAAAATCGTGACTGTTTGTGGAACTAAATGTTGTAGTGATAGAATGAGAAGAGACAATCACTACAACATTTAGTTCCACAAACAGTCACAAGGTAGGGCAGCCAGGAGGCAGAAAAAACGCGGTTCAACTGCCTATTTTTTTTTACCACCCCTAATCATCCTGCAAAACGACATGTACGTCTGCTCTGTGTGATTTATCCGGCACTCGTGTGTTCATTTTAGGGATTTTTTCGCAAAACGTATAAAGTTGCAAATGAGGCAAAATTGACAACTGTGGAATTCCGCTCCCATTTTATAGAAATTTCCCCTCATGTTCCCATCGCCTCTCCGGGACAGGAAGTGAAGGGAAATCTCCGAAACGGGGCACAGACAGCTGGAAAATAACCGACAGGGGTTGTAACCCTCCTCTACTCCATCCAAACCCAACGTTTTGGCTATACATACACTTTAAAAAAATAATATTTTTTCTTTGGTATAACAACATTTTGTATCAAAAAAGGGAAACCAAAAACAACAACAGAATGGCAATAATGTACTTCACCACAGGAGGAGTCCTGCTCTGTATACAGGAATAACACAAAGTAAGAAAATAATATAAAAAAAAAAAATAAAAATATATATATATATATATATATATATTACTGTATCTATCTAGCTATACGGAAAAATAAAAAAATAAATTATAAGAAAAAAATTTAATTATTATTATTAATAATAATAATAATAAAAAAATATATATAATATAAAAATAAAAATGTATATATATTATATATATATATAATAAATAAATAATATACATATATATATATATATATATATATATATATATATATTATATATATATATATATATATATATATATACTATATTACCAAAAGTATTGGGACACCTGCCTTTACACACACACATGAAATTTAATGGCATCCCAGTCTTAGTTCGTAGGGTTCAATATTGAGTTGGTCCACCCTTTGCAGCTATAACAGCTTCAACTCTTCTGGGAAGGCCGTACACAAGGTTTAGGAGTGTGTCTATGGGAATGTTTGACCATTCTTCCAGAAGCACATTCGTGAGGTCAGGCACTGATGTTGGATGAGAAGGCCCGGCTCGCAGCCTCCGCTCTAATTCATCCCAAAGGTTTTCTATCGGGTTGAGGTCAGGACTTTAGATTTTGGAGTGACCTAGTCAAAGCCCGGACTTAAATCCAATTGAGATGCTGTATGATGACCTTACACAGGCCGTTCATGCTGGAAAACCCTCCAGTGGGGCTGAATTGAAACAATTCTGCAAAGAAGAGTTGGGCCAAAATTGCTCCACAGCAATATGAAAGACTCATTGCCTGTTATCGCAAACGCTTGATTGCAGTTGTTGCCGCCAAGGGTGGCACAATCAGTTATTAGGTTTAGGGGGGCAATTACCTTTTCACATAATATATGTATATATACACACACACAGTATCTCACAAAAGTGAGTACACCCCTCACATTTTTGTAAATCTTTTCTTCTATCTTTTCATGTGACAACACTGAAGAAATGACACTTGTCTACAATGTAAAGTAGTGAGTGTACAGCTTGTATAACAGTGTAAATTTGCTGTCCCCTCAAAATAACTCAACACACAGCTATTAATGTCTAAGTGGGCATTTACTCTATCTATCTAGCTATACGGAAAAAAAAAATGTCATTGTAATTATTATACAGGGTTTCTAGCTAAATAGCTATACAGAAAAAAAAATTAAGAATAAGAAAAAAAAATAATAAATAAAAAAATAAAATAAAATAATAATAAAAAAAAAAAAAATATATATATATATATATATAGATATATATATATATATTCTCAACATGGGGGGAAACAGTACAGTTACAATA
Organism: Lithobates sylvaticus; assembly: GCA_028564925.1. NCBI lineage: Eukaryota > Metazoa > Chordata > Amphibia > Anura > Ranidae > Lithobates > Lithobates sylvaticus. The sequence goes on along the minus strand of CM053030.1, from coordinate 518,241,021 downwards.
CCATACAGGAGGGATCAGAGGGTCCTGCTCGTTAGTGCTTACAGTTTAGAATTATATTTATATATATATATATATATATATATGTAAGCTCTAACGAGCAGGACCCTCTGATCCCTCCTGTATTGAATTGTATTGTAACTGTACTGTTTCCCCCCATGTTGAGAATATATATATATATATATATATATATATATATATATATTATATTTTTTATTATTATTATTATTTATTATTATTTATTTATTTTTTTCTTCTTCTTAATTTTTTTTTTTCTGTATAGCTAGATAGATACATGCCCATACATTTACCTCCTTGGAAGGTTCATGTTTTTTTATTTTTCTTTTTGTAGACTAACTTACAGAAATGAAATGTCAAAGATGTCACAGGGAGAACAAGTCTAATTTAATAAAAAAAATGTAATTGACCTGAAACACACAAAAAAAAAAAAGAAGAAGATATATATATATATATATATATATATATCTATATTTTTACTCTTTTTATATTTTTTTTGTGTTTTAGGTCAATTAAAAAAATTATATATATATATATATATATATAGATATATAATATTTTTATAATTTTTTTAATTGACCTAAAACCCAAAAAATAATTAAAAAAGTATATATATATATATATATATTTTACTTTTTTTAATTATTTTTTGGGTTTTAGGTCAATTAAAAAAATCTTCTTTTATTTTTTTTATTTTATTAAAACATTTTAATTGACCTAAAACACACACACACAAAAAATTATACATTATATATATATATATATATATATATATATATATATATATAATGTATAATTTTTTTTTTTTGTGTGTGTGTTTTAGGTCAATTAAAATGTTTTAATTAAATAAAATTAGACTTTTTCTGCATATAGATCTCTGTTTGTCCTAAACATGTTTGAAAACATTTACTGCTGACTGCCCACCTACCTCTACATTTCTACACAAAAATGCTGAATCACCTTAACCCTTCCCCCTCCAACCCTCCCCCCCCCCCCCCCCCCCACACACACACAATCATTCCTGCCCCCGGTACGGCTCTGATTTGCTAGTAACACAAACAATAATAATAATTATAACATTAAAAATAATATTTATAATATTTAAAAAATAATAATAATAAATTGTTACCTTTTCGCTCAGAAGAAAAAAAAAATAAAGGCGATTATTTTTTGGACCCTCTGGGCTTCTCACAGCATCCCCTGCCAGGAACGGACGCGTGTCGGACTGGAGGTGACCAGATCTGGGGACACAACAAGAGAAGACAATTGATTATTGTTTACACCCGGGGCCACCGTCCTCTTAGTGCAAGGAACGTCATGTCAGGACCCTCAATGACCCCATTGTACCCGGGGAATGGGATGATTGTGTCAGGGGGGATAAACCACAAAGGACAGAGCCAAGCGATTCTGTGTTCCAGGACAAAGTTTGAAAAATAAAAATCCTAAAATCAGTGTAGTGTCCATCCAGGACTCTCCTGTGTGCTCCTCTCTGATGTTGTTTCATTTGTTACCGGGACCTGATCTTCCCTGACCTTATAGAAGAATGACAATTGCGCGGTCATGCAACGCGCTACCAAAATAAAACTGACGTCCTTTTTTTCTCCAAAATAACGCTTTCTTTTTGTGGTATTTGATCACCTCTGCAGTTTTTATTTTTTGCGCTATAAACAAAAAAAAGAGCGACAATTTTTGAAAAAAATTAAATAATCTTTTTTACTATAAAACATATCCAATAAAAAAAAATTTAATAAAAAAATCGAATTTCTTCATCAATATAGGCCAATATGTATTCCGCTACATGTTTTTGGTAAAAAGAAATTCCAATACGCGTATATTGATTGGTTCGCGCAAAAGTGATGGTGTCTACAAACTATGGGATATTTTTATGGAATTTTAATTTTGAAAAACAAAGAATATTTTTTACTTTCTGCTATAAAACATGTCCAATAAAAAAAGAATTTTAACATTTTTTTTTAATTTCTTCATCAATTTTAGGCCAATATGTATTCCTCTACATATTTTTGGTAAAAAAAGATCTAAATAAACATATATTGATTGGTTTGTGCAAAAGTGATCACGTCTACAAACGATGGTATATTTTTATGGAATTTAAATTTGAAAAACAACATTTTTTTATTTTCTGCTATAAAACATATCCAATACAAAAAAAAATGTAAAAAAAATTATAAAAAAATCGCACTTCTTCATAAATTTATTCCAATATGTATTCCGCTACATATTTTTGGTAAAAAAAAAAAAAACTGAATAAACGTATATTGATTGGTTTGCGCAAAAGTGATTGTGTCTACAAACTATGGGATATTTTTATGGAATTAAAATTTTGAAAAACAAACAATATTTTTTACTTTCTGCTATAAGTCCAATAAAAAAAATAAAAAAAAAAAATAAAATTAATTTCTTCATCAATTTAGGCCAATATATATTCCGCTACATATTGTTGTTTAAAAGAAAAAAATCTGAATAAAAGTATATTGATTGGCTTGTGCAAGTGATCGCGTTTACAAACTATGGTAAAGTTTTATGGAATTTTTATTTTGAAAAACAAACTATTTTTTATTTTCTGCTATAAAACATATCCAATAAAAAAAAATGTAAAAAAAAAAAAAAAGAAATCAAATTTCTTCATAAATGTATTCCTATATGTATTCTGCTACATATTTTTGGTAAAAAAAAAAAAAAAATCTGAATAAACGTATATTGATTGGTTTGCGCAAAAGTTATAGCGTCTACAAACTATGTATTCCGCTACATATTTTTGGTAAAAAAAAAAAAATTTGAATAAACGTATATTGATTGGTTTGCGCAAAAGTGATCGCGTCTACAAACTATGTGATATTTTTATGGAATTTAAATTTTGAAAAACAAACAATATTTTTTTACTTTCTGCTATAAGTCCAATAAAAAAAAATAAAAAAAAAATTAAATTAATTTCTTCATCAATTTTATGTCCAATTAAAAAAAAAAAAAAAAGAAAATAAAAAATCGCATTTCTTCATCAATTTAGGCCAATATGTATTCCACTACATATTGTTGTTAAGAAAAAAAAATCTGAATAAACGTATATTGATTGGGTTTGCGCAAAAGTTATAGCGTCTACAAACTATGAGATATTTTTTTTTTTCCAAGATAAAGTTTATTGTAAATAGTAATTACAACATGTAATATATCACATTAGATCAGTATAGTGCGTTCTTAAATGCAAGGAAACAACTATGAGATATTTTTATGTTTTTTTTTTTAAACAATTAACATTAATGTAACAATCAATTTTTATTTATTTTTGCTAGAAAATTACTTAGAACCCCCAAACATGATATCTTTTTTTAAAGTAGAGGACCTAGAGACACGGTATTTGCGCAGCATTTTTTTAAACACAATTTTAGGAAAAAAATACACTTTCAAAAAAAAAATGACAGACAGCGATAAAAAACCTGACAGGGGTTCCAATCCCTCTCCACTCTGTCCAAAACGAAAAGAAAAACTTAAAAAAAAAAAGAAAATTTTTGCCTTTAGTTATACTTTAAGCAAAAGTCAGTCAGAATTAGTGATGGCTGGGGGCGAATGCTGGGGACATTCGTCCACCGAACGTTTAATAAATAGACCTTGCAGACTTTTGGATTTGTGCTTAAAGCGGAGGGTCACACAAAAATTGAACCTCCGCTTGTCGGAACGCCCCCCCCCCCCTTCGGTGTCACAGGTAAGTGTCCTTTTATTAGAAGTCAGCAGCTGCAGTATTTGTAGCTGCTGGCTTTTATTTTTTATTTATTTTAGGTGGAGCACCTCTTTAAGTAGGGATGGCTGGGGGGGGGGGGCATTTGTGCAAGGAGGGGAAATTTGGGGGTGGCGGAATTTGTGCTAAAATGGGGGATTGGGAGGAGAATTCGTGTTGGGGGGGATTACGAGTGGGGTGTAAATTTGAGGGGTAGAGGATTTGTGCTAGGAGGGGGATGTATACTCAGAGGGTAAAAGCATTTTTGCTTGGAGGGGGGATTGGGGGTGAGAATTGGTGCTGGGGGGGAGATTTGGAGTGGGGGGTGTACTCAGAGGGGAGGCTTGAGGGGGAAGAGGATTTTTGTTAGGAGGGGGGGATTGAGGGTGAATTTGTGTTGGGGGGATTAGGAGTGGGCGTGGGGGGGGGGGGGGTGTACTCAGAGGGGAAATTTGAGGGGTAGAAGATTTGTGCTAGGAGGGGGGAGAATTTATGCTAGGAGGGGGGATTTGGAGTGGGGGGGATGTGTACTCAGAGGAGAAATTTGAGGGTGGGGGAATTTGTGCTAGAAGGGGGGATTTGGGGGTGAGAATTGTGGCTAGGGGGGATTTTGGGTGGGGGGTGTACTCAGAGGGGAGGCTTTAGGGGAAGAGGATTTGTGTTAGGAGGGGGGGGGGGGACTGGGGGGAGAATTTGTGTTGGGGTGGATTAGGAGTGTGCGTGGGGGGGGGGGTGTCTACTCAGAGGGGAAATTTGAGGGGTAGAGAATTTGTGCTAGAAGGGGGGATTGGGGGGAGAATGTGTGCTGGGGGGGGGGTTGGAGTGGGGGGGGATGTGTACTCAGAGGGGAAATTTGAGGGGTAGAGGACTTGTGCTAGGAGGGAGGATTGGGGGGGTGGTAATTGGCGCTGGAGGGGGGGGGGATTTGTAGTGGGGGGAGGGATGTGTACTCAAAGAGGACATTTGAGGGGGAAGATAATTTGTGCTAGGAGGGGGGATTGGGGGGAGAATGTGTGCTGGGGGGGGGGTTGGAGTGGGGGGAAATATACTCAGAGGGGCAATTTGAGGGGTAGAGGACTTGTGCTAGGAGGGGGGATTGGGGGGAGAATGTGTGCTGGGGGGGTTGGAGTGGGGAGGATGTATACTCAAAGGGGACATTTGAGGGGGAAGATAATTTGTGCTAGGAGGGGGGATTGGGGGGAGAATGTGTGCTGGGGGGGGGGGGGGGTTAGGGAGTGGGGGGAAATATACTCAGAGGGGCAATTTGAGGGGTAGAGGACTTGTGCTAGGAGGGGGGATTGGGGGAGAATGTGTGCTGGGGGGGTTGGAGTGGGGGGATGTATACTCAGAGGGGAAATTTGAGGGGTAGAGGACTTGTGCTAGGAGGGAGGATTGGGGGGGTGGTGATAATTGGCGCTGGAGGGGGAGATTTGGAGTGGGGGGAGGAGGATGTGTACTCAGAGGGGAAATTTGAGGGGTAGAATATTTGTGCTAGGAGGGGAGATTGGGGGGGATTTGTGCTGGGGGGGTGAGGGGGAGAGGATGTGTACTCAGAGGGGAAATTTGAGGGATAGGAGGTAGAGGACTTGTGCTAGGAGGGAGTATTTTGGGGGGGGGATGAGAATTGGCGCTGGAGGGGGGAGATTTGGAGTGGGGAAAGGGATGTGTACTCAGAGGGGAAATTTGAGGGGTAGAGGATTTGTGTTAGAAGGGGTGATTTTTTTTTGGGGGAGGGGGCATTTGTGTTGGAAGGATTAGGGGGATATTTATTCTGGGAGTGGGGATTTCGGGGGGGGGGGGTGAATTTTTGTCGGGAGGAGGGGGGATCTATGCTTAGGATGGAGGCACACAGATTGGTGTGGCCAATAAGAATTGCTCTGATCCGTCCCTGAAGCCCTGATTGGTCCCGCCTGCACTGGCTGATCACCCCCATGGGAGGGAAGTTCAGTGGGGACCGGAGAAGGGGAAGCCCGCCCCCTTGTGTTACATGGACGGCATTGCACTAATCACACTCACATTTATATCTAACAATCTTTATAAAGACTAAAAAATTTCCCCTTTAAAGGACATGGAGAGTCGGGGGATGGTGAAATATAAATGCCAAAGAATCATAAGAAGAACAAAAACACATAAATAAACAAAAACAAAAATAAATAAATATAGAAGAACGGAACAATGAACTCGATGGAACGAATTATCAGATTATGAAAAACTCCTGAGAAAATATTTGGTATCGCAGTCAAAAATCTCTCGGGGGGGGGTTAAAGGTTAATGAGCGCCGCTACAGCCTCTGTGACCGATAGGACGTCTCTAGAGGGGGGGAGGGGGGCTCCAGTGGGAAAAGTTTTTACTTTCCATAAAGGGAGAGAAGTGCGTTGTGCGGGAAGAAGAGGAGGATTCTGGGAAGTGATATAAAGATAGATAAGATGAAGGCCGCGGTGATATGGGGGGGGGTGATATGGGGGGGGGGAGGGAAGAAGACGGATATTTATAAATTGTTACATAACATTTCATGAAGAACCGCCGCAAGGAAATCGTTTTTTCCGTGACTGGATTCTTATTATTCCCACATGTCAGTGGAGAGGTTTAAATATCCGGCCTTAAAGGGGCACTCCGCTCCGGGGACATTCGTACCTGAATGCATCCAAGGCTGGTTCACACCGCAATTTCTGCCTTCTGGATGCCTTTCTGCACGCACATTTTTTTATGCATTTTATGTGTTTTTTTATGTTTTGGTTGCATTTTACACTCTTTTTTTTTTTTCCTGTGCGTTCCAATACGTTTTTTTTAATGCATTTTATGTGTTTTTTATGTGTTTTTTTATGTTTTGGTTGCATTTTACGCTCTTTTTGTGTGTGTGTGTATATATATATTGTTTTTTTTTTTTAAATATATAAATTGTTTTTTTACGCAGCACAGTATATATTATTAATAATTTGAATTGTACATTTAAAATAAGAATACAAAGGCTAGATCAGAGCTGGATCTAGATTAGTATTAGGGTCAAAAGTCACGATCAGTGTGTTTTCAATGGGTTAAACAAAAATGTTTGCCTTCAGTTCAACTTAAAGATTTGTTTTCCCTTGATGGGATTGATTAAATAGATAAACCATTTTACCATACAGGTCTCTATATATATCACTCCTAAAAGAAGAAGTGCGGACAGGATACGGACAGGTGTTCATTTGGGTCTTTATTTAATTGTATTATTTACTTTCTTTTAGTAATTTTTATTTTATTATTTATTTCATTTTCTTTTAGTTATTTTTGTTTTATTATTTATTTTATTTACTTTTAGTCTTTTCCAATTTTTGATTTTATTTTATTGACTTTTATTATTTTCTTATTTTATTTTCAGATTTTTTGTTTTATTATTTCTTTTATTTCAGTATTATTTTATTTTATTATTTATTTTGTATTTTGTATTTTGTAGTATTTTTTTATTTTTATTTTTATTTTATTTAATTTTAGTATTTTTTAATTTTATTATTTATTTTATTTGTAGTATGTTTTCATTTTGTTTTATTTTATTTTCATTTGATATTTTTTATTTTGTTATTTGTTTTATTTTAGTATTATTTTATTATTTATTTTATCTGTAGTATTTTTTATCATTATTTATTTTATTTTAGTATTTTTTTTATTTTATTATTTATTTTATTTGTGGTATTTCTTTCATTTTATTTATTTTATTTTAGTTTAGTATTTTTTTATTTTATAATTTATTTTATTTTAGTATTATTTTATTATTCATTTTGTTTGTAGTTTTTTTTTATTATTTTACTATTTATTTTATTTGTAGTGTTTTTCATTTTATTTGTATTATTTTTTTTTATTGTATTATTAACTTTTAACATTTTTTTAATTTAATTTTATGTTTTTTATTAGGTGTTTTTTTTTTTTTTTTCACAACATCTACTGGGGTGTAATAGATGTATGGATACATTTTTCTCCATAGTGATACAAACAGATTGTCCATGACTCCTCGTCCTGTTCCATCCACAGCTGGACCGGTTATGACCGCCACGGAGTCAGTGCCCGCTGACCGCTCTTGGGACCGTTAACGAGCGGAAACCTGGCCCAGTAACGACTGCCAGATGTTGGTAAGTGGAGCTCATGGCTGTGCTGGCAGGCCGGGTGCAGATTTGTGGCCTTGGCGCTGTTATTAGAAGCCGGCGTAGAGGCAGAGGGGTGTAATTGTACGCCCACTATATATGATTCATTAGGAATATATAGGAATTCTGTCTGTAGGCTCCGAGTCACCGCCTCTGAGTCACGTCTGACCGCCGGCACTGCCAAACCTCCCGCTGCTGACGCACAAACTTCCCAAAAAATGCCGGCCAATTTAAGTTACTTTATAAGTTGACTGTCAGCCAATGACAGCTTTACTTTTTTTGTTTGTTACATTTCTGCAGTTACTTCCTGGTTTCTGGCCTAGGCCACAGTGATGTCATACATGCCAGGAGTCTTCATGGGAGGAGGGGCTTTCTCATCTAAGCACACCCTTCCTGCCTGCAGGCCTGAGCTAAGGGCAGATGGACTCCAGGAAGTAAAATGCTACTTGATATACAATGATGTGCAATTCATTTAGTTTCAAATTAGTTTTTTTTACGAATTTCGACAAAAACACGTTTAACAAATTTTTCCGGAGTTTCGGAATTCAAAAATCAGAAAAAAAAACAAAATTTGAAAATGTAAAATAATAACTAACTAATAATAACTTAACTATTACTAACAATTAAATTATAGGTATTGGAATTTAAAAATTTGGCTGTTAGTGAACGTAACAAATACGAATTTATCCAAAGTTACAAATTATCCGAAAATAACAAATGCCGCATCTAAACGAATGGAATGTAATAAAAATAATAATAATAAAAACTTTTTATTATTATTATTTATTATTAATTAGTTCCGTTCCATTTGTTTAGATGCGGCATTCGTTATTTTTGGATAATTTGTAACTTTGGATAAATTCGTATTCGTTACGTTCACTAACAGAAAATTTGAAAGGAAATTCCAATACCTATAATACCTGTAATTATTAGTTAGTTAGTTAGGTATTCTTTCGAATTTTCAAATTTCCAAATTTACACATTTTTGAATTTACACATTTTTGAATTTACACATTTTTGAATTTACAAATTTTCCAATTTTTTGAATCTTCCAATTTTCTAATTTTCAAATTTTTCTAATTTTCAAATTTGCAAATTTACAAATTTTCTAATTTTTTGAATTTTCAAATGTTTTGAATCTTCTAATTTTTCTAATTTTCAAATTTTTTGAATTTACAAATTTTCTAATTTACAAATTTTCTAATTATTCAAATTTTCAAATGTTTTGAATCTTCAAATTTTTCTAATTTTCAAATTTTCGAATTTACAAATTTACCAAATTTTCGAATATACAAATCTTCAAATTTACAAATTTTTGAATTAAAAAATTTACAAATTTTCAAATTTACAAATGTATGAATTTTCGAATTTTCAAATTTTCGAATTACAATCATAACGAATGACTCGAAAAACGAAAACAAAAAAACGAATGAAACGAAAACGAACAAATTTTTTGGCAGTGCACATGTATACTATGAAAATCATCTGCCCTTACTCAAGATGGCCGCAGATGGAAACACTAGGGGGGGGGGGCTGTTTTTCAAAGTGATTTCTCAGGAAAATAAAACCTGGAGACATGGGTGGATGTTAGAAGGAGGCAAAAAAAACTCACTCAGGGCTTGTTTACACTTCAGAAACAATTTTTTAACCACTTGCCGCCGGCGTTACGTACTTGTACTGCGGAAAAGTGGCTCTATTGCGCGAAATCACCTACCTGTACATCATTTCGTGCGATAGCCTCTAGGGGGCGGGGCGCACGCCACTGGAGACCCAATTGCTGATTGGATAAAGGGGGAGCCAATCAGAGGGTCCAGGCGGACGCGATGTCCACCAGCCACCCGCGATCGTTCCCAAGAGGGGAAGAACGTCTGTCTATGTAAACAAGGCAGACTGACGTTCTGTCAGAGGGGAAGATGGAGATTCTGTGTTTCTGCTATAAGTGCCCATCAGTGCCACCTATCAGTGCCCATCAGTGCCACCTATCAGTGCCCATCAGTGCTTCCTATCAGTGCCCATCAGTGCCTCCAATCAGTGCCCATCAGTGCCTCCTATCAGTGCCCATCAGTGCCTCTTATCAGTGCCCATCAGTGCCTCCTATCAGTGCCCATCAGTGCCACCTATCAGTGCCCATCAGTGCCTCCTATCAGTGCCCATCAGTGCCTCCTATCAGTGCCCATCAGTGCCACCTATCAGTGCACATCAGTGCCTCCTATCAGTGCCCATCAGTGAAGGAGAAAAATTACTAATTTACAAAAATGTATAAAAGTTTTTTTTCAAAATTTTCATTCTTTTTTTTATTTGTTTAGCAAAAACTAAAAATCGCAGAGGTGATCAAATGCCACCAAAAGAAATCTCTATTTGTGTGAAGAAAATGATAAAAATAATTCTGTTTGGGTACAGTGTAGCATGAGCGCGTAAAAAGGGACAGCGCTGAAAGCTGAAAACTGGCCTGGGCAGGAAGGGGGGAAAGTGCCCGGAATTGAAGTGGTTAACCACTTTCAGCCCCGGACCATTTGGCTGCCCAAAGACCAGAGCACTTTTTGCGATTCGGCGCTGTGTCGCTTTAACTGACAATTGCGCGGTCGTGCGACGTGGCTCCCAAACAAAATTGATGTCCTTTTTTTCCCCACAAATAGAGCTTTCTTTTGGTGGTATTTGATCACCTCTGCGATTTTAATTTTTTCCGTTATAAACAAAAATAGAGCGACAATTTTGAAAAAAAAATGCAATATTTTTTACTTTTTGCTATAATAAATATCCCCAAAAAATATATAAAAAAACATTTTTTTTTCCTCAGTTTAGGCCGATACGTATTCTTCTACATATTTTTGGTAAAAAAAAACGCAATTAGCGATTATTGATTGGTTTGCGCAAAAGTTATAGCGTTTACAAAATAGGGGATAGCTTTATAGCATTTTTATTAATATTTTTTTTTTTTACTAGTAATGCGGCGATCAGCGATTTTTATTGTGACTGCGACATTATGGCGGACACATCGGACATTTTACACATTTTTGGGACCATTGTCATTTATACAGCAATCAGTGCTATTTAAATGCACTGATTCCTGTATAAATGACACTGGCAGTGAAAGGGTTAACCACTAGGGGGCGGGGAGCGGTTATGGTGACAGTGATGGCGAACCTTGGCACCCCAGATGTTTTGGAACTGCATTTCCCATGATGCTCCACTACACTGCAGAGTGCATGAGCATCATGGGAAATGTAGTTCCAAAACATCTGGGGTGCCAAGGTTCGCCATCACTGGTCTGTGACGTGTGTGTTTTTTTTTACATTAGGGGGCGTGGCTGACGTCTGATGTCACTGATCGGCTTTCCCGATGACCGGGAACAGCCAATCAATGATAGGCAGAGGAGGAAACGCCGGAAGAGGTTTGTTTACACAGACCTATCCCCGTTCTCCAGCTCTGTGACCCGATCGCGGGACACCAGCGGCGATCGGGTCCGCTGGTCCCGTGGTCACGAAGCTCCCGACCGGGTCGCGAGCGCGCCGTGGGCGGCGCGCCCGCGACCCCGCGGCTAGGCAATTAAAGGGGACGTACCTGTACATGCTTTTGCCTAGCCGTGCCATTCTGCCGACGTATATGTGCAGGAGGCGGTCGGGAAGCAGTTAAAAATGCATTGATTACTGTAAAAATGTCACCGGCAGTAAAGGGGTTAACCACTAGGGGGCAGTGAAGGGGTTAGGTGTGTCCTAGGGTGTGTTCTAACTGAAGGGGTGAGGGGACTGTGCAGGGGAGATGACAGATCGCTGTTCATACTCCGTATGAACAACGATCTGTCTCCTCTCCCCTCAGAGAACCGGAAACTGTGTGTGTACACACACACAGATCCCGGTTCTCCGTGTGCCCCAGAGCGACCGGGCACTCGCATCGGCTCCATGGGCAAGCAGGGGGGGGGCGCACGCGGCCCACCTAGTGGCCGTCTATGGTACCGACGTACCATGACAGCGATTCGCGCAGCCGATCCATGTTGCCGCAGTATAACTGAAGTTTTTTTTTTACCTTTATGCATTCTGCGTGCAGCAGCCCCCCTCCACCCCCCAAGACTTACCTGAGCCCCATCTCAATCCAGCGATGTGCACAAGAGCCTCGGCTCTCCGGGAACTCTCGCAATCTCATTGGCTGGGTCAGCAGGGGGAGCCATTGAGCCAATGAGGGGAGAGGCGGGGCTGAGCTGCAGTTTTGTGTGTGAAGGGACACGCGGAAGCCGTGGCTCGGGAGCGAGCCTGCTTGAGTGCCCCTAAGTGTTCTGTGAGCACTTGGCAGATGGGAGGGGCCAGGAACGCCCGTGAAGAGGATAGAGGCTGCTCTGTGCAAAACCATTACACAGAGCAGGTAGGTAGAAAATGTTAGAAAGGTAGTTATAAAAAAAATAATAATCAATCCAACCTTTTCTGCCACATATTTTCTAGTTGGCTTTTGTACTTCTTTGAAATACTTAATAAAAATTAAGGGAAACGAAAAACAATACTTTAATATCACTTTAAAGCAATAAATGATATTATAATTATACAAGCAATTGCATTCCATAATACACAAAAATGGCCACTTATCCAAAAATACAATAGATTTCCTGTGGGACACCTTGGTAATGAGACACCTTTTTATAGGCTGAACCAGCTGATATTAATTTGCACTGACAAGGGGCGGGATTGCTTTCTAATTACTGATAGATTTCAGCTGGTGTCTTGGCTTTCCCTGCCCTTTTTGCACCTACCTTTCTTCATGTGTTCAATACTTTTTCCCCCGTGCCATTCCATTTTATTACACAGAACTTAATTTCTGAACTTGTTTGTTTGGGTGTCTTTGTATGTATGTACGGATTGCATTGGTTGTTACCGACATGTGGTGAAAGTTTCATGTCAATGGCGCCTTTATAAATAGATTTACCTAGAAAAATGGTGACGTGTTCAATACTTATTTTACCCGCTCTGTATAATATGAATGTCCGTTAATCAGTGGCGTCGCTAGGGGGTGGCTTTTGGGGGCTATAGCCCCCCGAATCTGGGGTCCATAGCCCTGAGTCTCTGCAGGGGTCCCCAAGGGGAGGGGAGGCTCTCTGGGGACCCTGATTTTAAGGGGGATGCTCTCTGGGGGCCCTGATGCAAGGGGGAGGCTCTCTGGGGACCCTGATGCAAGCGGGAGGCTCTCTGAGGACCCTGATACAAGGGGGAGGCTCTCTGGGGACCCTGATACAAGGGGGAGGCTCTCTGGGGACCCTGATACAAGGGGGAGGCTCTCTGGGGACCCTTATGCAAGGGGGAGGCTCTCTGAGGAACCTGATACAAGGGGGAGGCTCTCTGGGGACCCTGATGCAAGTGGGAGGCTCTCTGAGGACCCTGATACAAGGGGGAGGCTCTCTGGGGACCCTTATGCAAGGGGGAGGCTCTCTTGGGACCCTGATGCAAGGGGGAGGCTCTCTGGGGACCCTGATACAAGGGGGAGGCTCTCTGGGGACCATGATACAAGGGGGAGGCTCTCTTGGGACCCTGATGCAAGGGGGAGGTTCTCTTGGGACCCTGATGCAAGGAGGAGGCTCTCTGGGGACCCTGATTTTAAGGGGGAGGCTCTCTGGGGACCCAGATGCAAGGGGGAGGCTCTCTGGGGACCCTGATTTTAAGGGGGAGGCTCTCTGGGGACCCAGATGCAAGGGGGAGGCTCTCTGGGGACCCTGATACAAGGGGGAGGCTCTCTGGGGACCCTGATACAAGGGGGAGGCTCTCTGGGGACCCTGATACAAGGGGGAGGCTCTCTGGGGACCCTTATGCAAGGGAGAGGCTCTCTTGGGACCCTGATGCAAGGGGGAGGCTCTCTGGGGACCCTAATTTTAAGGGGGAGGCTCTCTGGGGACCCTGATACAAGGGGAGGCTCTCTGGGGACCCTGATGCAAGGGGAGGCTCTCTGAGGACTCTGATGTAAAGAGGAGGCTCTCTGGGGACCCTTATGCAAGGGGGAGGCTCTCTTGGGACCCTGATGCAAGGGGGAGGCTCTCTGGGGACCCTGATACAAGGGGGAGGCTCTCTGGGGACCATGATACAAGGGGGAGGCTCTCTTGGGACCCTGATGCAAGGGGGAGGTTCTCTTGGGACCCTGATGCAAGGAGGAGGCTCTCTGGGGACCCTGATTTTAAGGGGGAGGCTCTCTGGGGACCCAGATGCAAGGGGGAGGCTCTCTGGGGACCCTGATACAAGGGGGAGGCTCTCTGGGGACCCTGATGCAAGGGGGAGGCTCTCTGAGGACTCTGATGTAAAGAGGAGGCTCTCTGGGGACCCTGATGCAAGGGGGAGGCTCTCTGGGGACCCTGAAACAAGGGGGAGGCTCTCTGGGGACCCTTATTTTAAGGGGGAGGCTCTCTGGGGACCGTGATGCAAGGAGGGGGTGGCTCTCTGAGGACTCTGATGTAAAGAGGAGGCTCTCTGGGGAACCTGATGTAAGGGGGCTCTCTGGGGAACCTGATGTAAGGGGGGAGCTCTCTGGGGACCCTGATGTAAGTGGGGGGCTCTCTGGGAAACCTGATGTAAGGGGGGAGCTCTCTGGGGACCCTGATGTAAGTGGGGGGCTCTCTGGGGATATACACACACACGTATATTACTGTATATACATGTGTATGCCCACCCAAGCGCATGACTTTCTTTACTACGCTGCTATGGGCTCTAGCCCCAGATCTTTTGTAGACCTAGCAACGCCCCTGCTGTTAATACATCATTATTACATAATAATGCAAAAATACTAATCTCAATTTGTTACCTATATAAAAGACACCTGTCCACAGAAGCAATCAATCAGATTCCAATCTCTCCACCAAGGCCAAGACCAAAGAGCTGTCCAAGGACGTCAGGGACAAGATTGTAGACCTACACAAGGCTGGAATGGGCTACAAGACCATCGCCCAGCAGCTTGGTGAGAGGGCAGCAGCTTGGTGAGAGGGAGACAACAGTTGGTGCGATTATTCGCAAATAGAAGAAACACAAAATACATGTCAATCTCCCTCAGTCTGGGGCTCCATGGAGGATCTCACCTCGTGGAGTTTCAATGATGATGAGAACAGTGAGGAATCAGCCCAGAACTACGCGGGAGAATCTTATCAATGATCTCAAGGCAGCTGGGACCATAGTCACCAAGAAAACAATTGGTAAAACACTACGCCATGAAGAACTGAAATCCTGCAGCGCCTGCAAGGTCCCCCTTTTCAGGAAATCACATGTACAGGACCATCTGAAGTTTGCTAATGAACATCTGAATGATTCAGAGGAGATCTGAGGGAAAGTGTTGTGGTCAGGTGAGACCAAAATCGAGCTCTTTGGCATCAACTCAACTCGCCGTGTGTTTGGAGGAGGAGGAATGCTGTCTATGACCCCAAGAACACCATCCGCCACCTTAAAACATGGAGGAGGAAACATTATGCTTTGGGGGGGTTTTTCTGCTAAGGGGACAGGACAACTTCACTGCATCAAAAGGACGATGGACGGGGCCATGTACCGCCAAATCCATGGTTGAGAACCTTCTTCCTTCAGCCAGGGCATTCAAAATGGGTGGTGGATGGGTATTCCAGCATGACAATGACCCAAACACACACGGCCAAGGCAAGAAAATGGCTCAAGATGAAGCACAATAAGGTCCTGGAGTGGCCTAGCCAGTCTCCAGGCCTTAATCCCATAGAAAATATGTGGAGGGAGCTGAAGGTTTCCAGTTACCAAACGTCAGCCCCGAAACCTTAATAACTTGGAGAAGATCTGCAAAGAGGGCAAAATCCCTCCTGAGATGTGTGCAAACCTGGTGGCCAACTACAAGAAACGTCTGACCTCTGTGATGGCCAACAAGGGTTTCTCCGCCAAGTACTAAGTCATGTCTTACGAAGGGGGTCAAATACTTTTTTCACTCATTAACCGCTTGCCGCCCATTGCATGACGATATACCTCGGCACAATGGCACAGCTGCGCAAATGGGCATACAGGTACATTCCCTTTAAGACGTGGCATTGTGGGCGCGCGATCGTGTCACGGAGAGGTAGAATGGGGAGAAGTCTATGTAAACAAGGCATTTCCCGTTCTGCCTAGTGACATGACAGAGATCTACTGCTCCCTGTCATCGGGAGCAGTGATTGCTGTCATGTCCTAGGTAGCCCCCCCCACAGTTAGAATCACTCCCTAGGACACACTTAACGCCTTGATCGCCCCCTAGTGTTTAATCCCTTCTCTGCCAGCGTCATTTAGACAGTAATCAGTGCATTTTTATAGCACTGATTGCTGTATAAATGTCAGTGGTCCCAAAATAGTGTCAAAAGTGTCCGATGTGTCCGCCGTAATGTCACAGTCACGATAAAAATCACAGATCGCCGCCATTACTAATAATAAAAAAAATAATAATAAAAATGCCATAAATCTATCCCCCTATTTTGTAGATGTGATCACTTTTGCGCAAACCAATCAATATACGCTTATTGTTTTTTTTTTTTACCAAAAATATGTAGAAGAATACATATCGGCCTAAACTGAAGAAGAAATAGTTTTTTTATATATATTTTGGGGATATTTATTATAGCAAAAAGTTAAAAAATAATGCATTTTTTTCACAATTGTCGCTCTTTTTATAGCGCAAAAAAAATAAAAACCGCAGAGGTGATCAAATGCCACCAAAAGAAAACTCTATTTGTGGGAAAAAAAAAGATGTCAATTTTGTTTGGGTACAATGTCGCACGACCGCGCAATTGTCAGTTAAATCAACGCAGTGCCGTATCGCAAATAAGTGCTCTGGTCAGGAAGGGGGTAAAAAAAAACTTTTTGAAATGCGTTTTTTTCTAGATTTTTTTGTTGTTGTTATTCTGTCTATCACTGTTAAAATAAACTGACCATTAAAATTATAGACTGATCATTTCTTTGTCAGTGTACAAAATCAGCAGGGGATCAAATACTTTTTTTGTCCTCACTGTTTTTTAAACTTTCTTTAAAGAAGGGATTTAAGAGGGATAAGGGATGAAGGGCAGAAAAGAAAAAAAAAGAGAAAAAAAAAAGAAGAAAAAGATGAAAAAAACTGAAAGGATGAGAAAAAGAAGAAAACAAAAAAAAGGAGGAAAGAAACTGAAAGGACGAGAAAAAACAAAAGAAAAAAAAAAACAAGAAAAATAGGAAAAAGCTGAAAGGATGAGAAACAAAGAAAAAACGAGAGAGAGAAAAAAAAAGAGAAAAAAAGAAGAAGAAAAATATGAAAAAAACTGAAAGGATGAGAAAAAGAAGAAAACAAAAAAAAGGAGGAAAGAAACTAAAAGGACGAGAAAAAATAAAAGAAAAAGAAAAACAAGAAAAATAGGAAAAATCTGAAAGGACGAGAAAAAAAATAAAAGCGAGAGAGAGAGAAAAAAGAAGAAGAACAAGATGAAAAAAACTGAAAGGATGAGAAAAAGAAGAAAAGAAAAAAAACAAGAAAAATAGGAAAAAACTGAAAGGATGAGAAAAAGAAGAAAACAAAAAAAAAGGAGGAAAGAAACTAAAAGGACGAGAAAAAATAAAAGAAAAAGAAAAACAAGAAAAATAGGAAAAATCTGAAAGGACGAGAAAAAAAATAAAAGCGAGAGAGAGAGAGAAAAAAGAAGAAGAACAAGATGAAAAAAACTGAAAGGATGAGAAAAAGAAGAAAAGAAAAAAAACAAGAAAAATAGGAAAAAACTGAACAAACTGAACAAAAAAAAATAAAAAATAAAAAAAAGCGAGAGAGAAAAAACTAGAAAAAAGAAGAAGAAAAAGATGAAAAAAACTGAAAGGACGAGAAAAAGAAGAAAAGAAAAAAAAGAGGAAAGAAACTGAAAGAATGAGAAAAAAAATAAAAGAAAAAAACCAAGAAAAATAGGAAAAAACTGAAAGGACAAAAAAAAAGCGAGAGAGAAAAAAGAGAAAAAAGAAGAAGAAAAATAGGAAAAAACTGAAAGGACGAGAAAAAAAAAAAAAAAGCGAGAGAGAGAGAGAAAAAAGAAGAAGAAGAAAAATAGGAAAAAACTGAAAGGACGAGAAAAAAAATAAAAAAAGCGAGAGAGAGAGAGAAAAAAGAGAGAAAAAAAGAAGAAGAAGATGAAAAAAAAACTGAAAGGAGGAGAAAAAGAAAACAAAAAAAGAGGAAAGAAACTGAAAGGACCAGAAAAAACAAAAGAAAATAAAATATAGGAAAAAACTGAAAGGACGAGAAAAAACTAAAACTAAAAAACCTTTAATACAGTGTTTTTATGTACCACTGTAGAGTATATGCTTTTGCTACATCAACAAATTTGTAAGAAAAGTCTGATATCTTGCAGGGAACGTAGCGTGGGCCACCATTGTAGCCACCATTGTATCCACGTTTTGGATAGCGTGGCTGAGCGGTGTAAGGTGCTGGTTTTTAGGAGCTTAGATTGTAAGATTCTCAGAGACCGGGGTGGATGCGAGCGCACAGCATGTATCCTATAATGAATCTGGAACAAGCATGCAGCAAGTGAAAGCCTGAGAAAAGTCAGAATTCCCAGACTCGTCTGGGGTTTAAAAAAGTACAGAAGACAAAGCATCAGCATGACAGCCAGGCAACTGGCATTTCAGCCTCCACGGGACATCTCTCCAGCTCCGCAGCAGAATTTTTTTTTTAAAAAGTAGCATCCAACTGCCCACAATGGTCACATGACCCCCCAATTCTAATTCTAGAAGGCTGCAATATTACTTAGGAATAAATCTGGCTCTCCTGTGGCTTCTCACAATCTGCCCCCCCCCCCCCCCCGAGGAGAGGGATGAGAAATGGTACTTACTGTACGATGTCAGACAGAAGTCCCCGGGATTGTGTGAACCGTCAGCATCCTACAGAAGGTATAAAGACGGGGGGTCAGTCCTGGCCACCAGCCACCCAGCACACCCTCCCCTGTCATCCTGTTCATAGATGTGAAGCGGCAGGACGCCAGCAGGACACACGGATCGCATGGGCTGCCGGAAGACCTGGATGACCCCATTAACTTATATTGCATCAGCATCAGCGCTGATTGCGGGCGTAGAAGCATTCACATCGGTCTTTACCCCACGGGAGCTTACGCTTTAATGTCCTCAATGTAAGCATACCAACACACACACACCCCCCTAAGTCACCCCCTATGGGTTGGAAGGGGAATTTAATTATTTCTATACAGGAGGGAACATTATAATATATATATATATATATATAATAACTCCATTGCAGGTACCACCTTTGACAGTAGCTGGACCCAGGACCTCGGTGCAACAAGACAGAATCACTAACCGCAATTATGAAACACTTGATGTGTAGATTTCATCTTTTATGCTGTTTTTAAGGACATTTTGACATTTCCTATTTTGCGTTTTAGAAATACATTTTGGGGGGGGGGGGAGGGGGTGGACTCAGTGCAGGACAAAGATATCAGCCTCTTCTTTATATCTTATCCTTGTGCAGGATTAATAAGTAAAGGTGTCCAGACAGGGCCGGGCCAAGGGGTAAGTACGTAGACAGGTGCAGATTTACCCTCCATCCAGTAGGTGGCGCTGTGCCATTATACAGATAGAGTGGAGTCTGTTAGGGGATATGCCCCTTTATGGACTCCATTGGTGTCTCAGAGGGACCAGCTGCCTAATTGGACGCTGAAACCTTTGGTGGCCATCTTTGTGTAGGGGCCTTATATAATAGGGTGACCTGCATCATTTGGGCACAGGGCGAGTGGCCTTGGGCGCCTGAGCAGGAATGGGGGCACAAAAAAGGGCAGGACCTGAAATCTATGCTGCGGAAGTGGTTCACAGCTCTTGGGGAGGGGTGCGCCATGGCTTTTTCACCTTTGGTGCTAACAGACCTTGTCCCAGCACTGGGTCCAAAGGATCCCTTTACCCATCCGCTGGAGAAGGCAATAGAAAGGTACATGCCCCAAGGCACACAGAAGATAAACCACCCGGGACACTCAAAGTACAGAGGAGCTCAGAGCCAGTCGGCATAATGTTTTTGGTGATGCGCAGGCTCCATTTTTGAGCTTCTATGTTGGAGAATTCCATTGAATCCTTTGGCTGACATGAGAATGGTCACAGCTCCCAGACAGATTCATGATGGCAGCTAATATGCCGGTGCAATGGGCTTATTATGGAGTTGGCCTCCCTTTCTAGCTGTCACAGCCTCCACTCTTCCGGGAAGACTTTCTAGAAGATTTTGGAGGGTGTCTGTGAGAATTTGTGCCCATTTAGCCGAAGGAACATTTGTGTGGCTAGGTACCAATGTTGGATGAGAAGACCTTGGTCACAATCCAATTCATCCCAATGGTGTTCAGTAGGGATGGGTTCTGGGCTCCATGCAGGTCACTTGAGTTCCTCCATACCTAACTGGTGAAACCATGTCTTTATGGAGACGATGTTGGATAAGAAGACCTTGGTCACAATCCAATTCATCCCAATGGTGTTCAGTAGGGATGGGTTCGGGGCTCTGTGCAGGTCACTTGAGTTCCTCCACACCCAACTGGTGAAACCATGTCTTTATGGAGAAGATGTTGGTTGAGAAGACCTGGCTTGTTCCAATTCATCTCAAAGGTGTTCAGTAGGGTTGAGGCCAGGGCTGTGTGCAGGACACTTGACCTTCTCCACCCAAACCCATCAAACCATGTCTTTATAGAGGTGTTGGTTGAGAAGACCTGGCTTGCTCCAATTCATGGTGTTCAAGCGGTTTGGTACTCAAAAAATCTTCTTTAGCTTATTAAAAGCAGTTAGTAAAGCTGATGCACTAATGACCATTAAAAAAAAATAAAATAAAATTATTTAACTTACCTGACAGCTTTTTCCTCTGGCTTCCGGTCTGTCCTCCCGTGGGAGTAGGCGTGTTTTCGGCTGTCCCCCGGCTCCGCAATGACTTCTGGTAGCTGTTCTGCATTCCTCCCATGAAGCCACGGGGGACGCCGTCAGCACGAAATCTCGAGAGATTTCGGCCGTTGTGATGGCAACCAGAAACTGAGCATGCGCGGGATGCGGCATGCGCGGGATCGAGCGGTGAATGCTGGGAGCGCAGCATTCACCGCATCCCGGAAGTAAATGCTTGTGCCCACAAGCAAGATGGAATCGTCCAGCAAGATCTTTTCTAAGTTATCCAAACGGACAGAATCGGCGATCGGCGGCGAGAAGAACTGCAGCAGGTAAGTGACATGTTTTGTATGTGTGTATTTTACACTGATTGGGGGAAAAAAACAAACTTATTTCGGCGGAATCCCGCTTTCAGTAGGGTTGAGGCCAGGGCTGTGTGCGGGATACTTGACCTTCTCCACCCAAACCCATCAAACCATGTCTTTATAGAGGCGTTGGTTGAGAAGACCTGGCTTGGTCCAATTAATTTCAAAGGTGTTCAGTAGGATTGAGGCCAGGGCTGTGTGTAGGACACTTGACCTTCTCCACCCAAACCCATCAAACCATGTCTTTATAGAGGTGTTGCTTGAGAAGACATGGCTTGTTCCAATTCATCCCAATAGTGTTCCGCAGGGTGGAGGTCAGAGATCTGTTCCTCTGCACCAAACTTGTCAAACCATGGGGTTTATCGTCAAGCCAGGTACTGGTGTTGGATGAGTAGACCAGGCATTGGCACCCAAACCCATCAAACCATGACTCTATAGAGGTGTTGGTTGAGAAGACCTGGCTTGTTATAATTCATCCCAAGGGTGGAGGTCAGAGATCTGTTCCTCTGCACCAAACCGGTCAAACCATGGGTTTTATTGTCAAGCCAGGTACTGGTGTTGGATGAGAAGACCATTCCTATTCATCCCAAAGGTGTTCAGTAGGGTTGAGGTCCGGGCTCTGTGCAGGACACTCAAGTTCCTCCACACCAAACTCGCTCATCCATGTCTTTATGGAGCTGGCTTTGTACACAAGGGAAAAGTCATGGTGGAACAAAAAAGGGCCTTCACCAAAAAATTTCCCGCATGAGCTTTTTGAGCTCTTTGTGGCAATGACTGTCACGAATGTAATGTCTACCTCAATGCAGGTGGTCAGACACTATAGCTAGCTACTGTGTGCTTCACCTATAGCAGCCCCCTTTCCCTAAAGACAAGCAGGCCTACAGGAACTTGGTTGCCCCCAGGACTTATACACAATGCTATAGTGCCTGGCCACCACACTATGCGAACAGAGCAAACAAAAGACTACCTGCAGTTTAGCAGACAGATAGCGTGGTTCTAAGACAGCCCAGGTAATAAGGCAGGCTAAGTTCAGGGAATAGTCCAATATCCGATCCGGGTCATACACAGGGAGATCAACAGCAAAGCAAGGCAGACAAATGGGAGGCTTATACAGGAACAATGTAGGTAACTGTCTCTATCATAAGCAAGGGATAGAGTGTTCGGTTTCTGATCAGATCAATCATCTTGCAGGTGAACACAGACAGGGGAAAAGCAACAGCCAACACCGGGGTGCTGCAATGAGGAACAGGGGCACTAAATGATCATGACAATGACAGCCTCCATTCCTCTGGAAAGGCTTTCCAAAAGATTTTGGAGGGCGTCTGGGAAAGTATGTGCCCATTAAGCCAAAGAAACATTTGTGTGGTCTGGTATCAATGTTGGATGAGAAGACCTTGGTCACAATCCAATTCATCCCAAAAGTGATCAGTAGGGTTGAGGTGATGGCTCTGTAAGTTCCTCCACACCAAACTGGTGAAACCATGTCTCTATGGAGAAGTTGGTTGAGAAGACCTGGCTTTTTCCAATGTATCTCAAAGGTGTTTAGCAGGGTTGATGCCAGGGCTCTGTGCAGGACATGTCTTTATGGAGATGTTGATTTGAGATGTCCTGCCTCATTCCAATTAACCACAAAGACGTTCAGTAGGGTTGAGGCCAGGGTTGTGTGCAGGACGCTACCTTATCCACCCAAGCTCATGAAATCATGTCTTATAGAGATGTTTTTTGAGAAGACCTGGCTTGTTCCAATGCATCCCAATAGTGTTTTCCGTAGGACACTCGAGTTACTCTGCACCAAACTGGTCAAACCATGTCTTTATGGTCAAGCCAGGTACTGATGTTGGATGAGAAGACCAGGCATTGGCATTCCAATTCATCCCAAAAGTGTTCAGTGGGGTTGAGGTCAGGGCTCTGTGCAGGACACTCAAGTTCCTCCACACCAAACTGGTATAACCATGTCTTTATGGAGCTGGCTTTGTACACAGGGGCACAGTCATGGTGGAACAGAAAAGGGCCTTCCCCAAACTGTAACTTTGTGGCAATGACAGGCTCCATTCCTCTGGAATGGCTTTCCAAAGGATCTTGGAGGGTGTCTGGGCAAGTTTGTGCCCATTTAGCCAAAGAAACATTTGTGTGGTCTGGTATCAATATTGGATGACAAGACTTTGGTCACAATCCAATTCATCCCAAATGTGATCAGTAAGGTGGAGGTCAGGGCTCTGTACAGCACACTTGAGTTCCTCCACACCAAACTGGTCAAACCACATCTTTATGGAGCTGGCTTTGTACACAGGGGCACAGTCATGGTTGGAAAGAAAAGGGTTGGAACAGTGAATGGTGGGACCACTTGCCTTTAACATCCTGTGACAGGACCATTTCGGGCCCTAATAATCACCACTAGCATTAGGTTTTCACCTATCCACCTGTCTTAAAGGTTTATCTGCCTCTCTCTTTTGAACACAAGTCATGTTTTCCTATCTGAAAGATGTCTCTCTACCCACACCATTCCCACAGGAGGTCCATGAGATCTGAAGTTCTAGGGGGTTCAAAATATTTTTACCCCATTTGAGGGGTTAGTTAAACTTCTCACATGCAAGATGTCTTTGACGAAAAGTTGCACACTCCCAGTCCGAATATAGATATCAGATATTCCAACCGCTCCCAAGCACAAAACAAGACAAGACTTGTTTAGCTGCTGACATGGACTGTTTTATTAGAACCAAAATGACAAGTATTTATAATACAGTAGAAGAGGAGGTCCCCCGTCCTGCTCATATTACTCTAACAATACAACTGTAGCCAGAAACAGAATTAACATGAGCTAATTATGTAAATCAACACTGGACTTCTTCATTCAATTGCAGGGTTAATTAGCACAAACAACAATAGGTGAAATACTCTTAGAAGCTGTGTTAAGCCAGACTAGACTCATTTACACTATAGAAGACAACAGACAGGTGGCTGGAGTTGATGATATTAGCATCTAATGCCGCATACACACGAGAGGACTTTTTCGTCAGCAAAGGTCCGACGGAACGAATCCGTCGGACGATTCAATCGTGTGTGGGCTCCATCGGACTTTTGCTGCCGAAAAATCCGACAGACTTTAGAAATAGAACATGTCTTACATTTTCCCGCCGGAACTCCGCTGGACCCAGTTCCTATCGAAAAATCCGCTCGTCTGTATGCTAGTCCGACGGACAAACAACGACGCTAGGGCAGCTATTGGCTACTGGTTACGAACTTCCTTATTCTAGTCCGGTCATACGTCATCACGCTCAAATCCGTCAGAATTTAGTGTGATTGTGTGTGGCCAAGTCTGTTCATTCGAAAACTTTGTCAGAACTCCGTTGAAAGGCCGCCGGAAAGAACGTCGGACCTAGTCCGTCGAAAAGTCCGCTCGTGTGTATGCGGCATAACAGTCTGTGTCCCAACAGTATGATTCAGTCACTATTGCTAATATGGCATATACATATCCAGAGTCTGTGTTTCTTGGGGGGGGGGGGACCTGGACCTGAATCCAAAGTAACACCACCTCAGCGGTCCCCAGGCATACAGCTCACAAAAGAGCACTGTTCCCCCAAATGCCAGGGACCATAATCGCAAGGCAAGAGGCTGGCATTAAGTCCTCTCCCAAATCCTAAGCCCCGGGTGAGTCTGTCACAATGTCTTCTTCTATAAAGCTGGCATAGATAGATCGAATCTCGTCCAGTTTAGCAGGAACCAGCTGAGATCCAATCCATCTATGGGCAGGCTGGTTGTACTGAAGTTGATCGATTAGTTGACCTCAGTACATACTAAATACACAACTATCCTCCAAAAAAAAAGCAACATTGACAATTTCTGTTTTGGTAATATTTTGCAAAATTTATACAAATGTATTTACATATTTAAAGTTATATAAACTAAAATGTAAACCACCATGCTTGTCTACAGTCAAGCATGGTGGTGGGAGTGTCATGGTCTGGGGCTGCATGAGTGCTGCCGGCACTGGGGAGCTACAGATCATTGAGGGAACCCTGAATGCCAACATGTACTGTGACATACTGAAACGGAGCATGATCCCCTCCCTTCGGAGGCTGGGCCACAGGGCAGTATTTCAACATGATAAGGACCCCAAACACACCCAAACACACCTCCAAGACCACCACTGCCTTGCTAAAGAAGCTGAGGGTAAAGGTGATGGACTGGCCAAGCATGTCTCCAGACCTAAACCCTATTGAGCATCTGTGGGACATCCTCAAATGGAAGGTGGAGGAGCGCAAGTTCTCCAACATCCACCAGCTCTGTGATGTCGTCATGGAGGAGGGGAAGAGGACTCCAGTGGCAACCTGTAAAGCTCTGGTGAACTCCATGCACCAGAGGGTTAAGGCAGTGCTGGAAAATAATGGTGGCCACACAAAATATTGGCACTTTGGGCCCAATTTGGACATTTTCACTTAGGGGTGTACTCACTTTTGTTGCCAGCGGTTTAGAGATTAATGGCTGTGTGTTGAGTTATTTTGAGGGGACAGTAAATTTACACTGTTATACAAGCTGTACACTCACTACTTTACATTGTAGACAAGTGTCATTTCTTCAGTGTTGTCACATGAAAAGATAGAATAAAATATTTACAAAAATGTGAGGGGTGTACTCATTTTTCTGAGATACTGTATAAATAAATTTCGCCGTAAACACCAAATGTGTCCAAAACTACTCTACTCATCCCTTATAAGCACCTTGGGCTTGAAAGGTCTGCGGTGGCCCGGGGGGGGGGGGGGGGGGGGGGGGGGGGGGCACTCATACACAATAATATGATCATTACCCAATCCGGCAACAGATCGCACAAGGCTTATGGAATTCTCCAGCCTAAATACAGTATACAACTATCCTCCAAAAAATAAATAAATAAAATAAAACACTAGATTAAAAAAAAGTGGGTGGGTTTTTTTAAACTATTTTCACAGCTCAAAAGGCACAGCTCCCAACTTTTTGAGATGGGAATGAGGGACACCTATCAGCAAAAGTATGCAGGCATAGGACACACCCATTGCCACGCCCCTTTAAAGGAGAATTGTACAAAAAAAAAAACAAGATTGGTTAAACCCAAGTGCTTTTTTTTTTTACCACCACTATTCCTTTATATTGGCTTTTGGAATTTACAAATGCAGCAATTTAGAAATCAGATGAAAGGTTTAGCGCTGGAAAACACTTTTTCATAGCTAAAAAGTGCATTTTATATACATCTATATGGATCAGACCAAAATGAGGGACAGAGGGACATTGCTCCAAATCAGAGACAGTCCCTCCAAATCAGGGACAGTCCCTCCAAATAAGGGACAGTTGGGAGCTATGCAAAAGGCAAAATTGCCAATTTCTGTAATATTTTGCAAAATTGTTATAAATAAAAAAAAAAAATGTAAATATTATAAAATTGCAAACATCAATCTGTCTGAAAAGACTCTGCTCATCCCAAATAATCTCCTTGGGCTGGGAATGTCTGCGGCGGCCTCAGGATGCTCATACACAATCATATGATCGTTATACCCAATCCAGCAACCATCTACAGAATGGGTGCTCAACTACAAGTCCCATGATGCATTGCAAGGCTGTTGGTTAAACAAGCATGGCTCTCAGATGCATGATGGGGCTTGTAGTTCTGCAACAGCTAGAGGGCCACAGGTTGAGCACCCATTGGACAAGGCTTATGGAATTCTACAGTATACAACTATCCTCCAAAACATAAAAATAAAAAAAATAAAACACTAGATTAAAAAAAAAGTCGTTTTTTTTTCAAACTAATTTCACAGCTCAAAAGGCAAAATTGCCAATTTCTGTAACATTTTGCAAAATTTTTATACATAAATAAATAAAAAAAAAAAAATGTAAATATGAAAAATGCAATCTGTCTGAAACGACTCTGCTCATCCCTAATAATCTCCTTGGGCTGGGAAGGTCTTCGGTGGCCTCAGGATGATCATACACAATCATATGATCGTTATACCCAATCCGGCAACCGTCTACAGATTGCACAAGGCTTATGGAAATCTCTTTGGGCTCTTTAGGCTAAAAAAAAAAAAACAGATCGATGTTTTATATCAGACACACGTCTTTTTTTTTTTTTTTTTTCAATTAGTTGAACTAGATGGACTTGTTTGTTTTTTTTCCTTTTTTTGCAACCTGACTAACTATGTAACTATGTAAAATCTGCGATGACTTTGCGATTCGCTCTCGCAGCCCAACTCCAGTCCATAGGAAGAACACAGAATTTTCCATGCACAGAATAGTTGACATACCTTCGGCTCTGAGATTCTGAGTTGTAAATTCTCGGAGTAAGTTTCCCTCTGGCCAGGAGGCAGCTGTAGAGATTAATAATGAACCTGGCATCGGTTGTGCTGGCAGAGGGCGGGCGGCGGCAGGTACTGCGGAGCGAGCAGAAGTCGGCGGCTGGTCTGGGAGTGAAGTCCGGGGCGGCGGTGGGTGCGATGGGACGGAGCTGCAGATAAACATGGACACAGAATACACTGAGCAGGATGACAGCTCGCTCCTGGGGCTGGATGGAAGACATCGCACGCAGAGCCCCCCGGCGGTTTGTTCTGCAGCTGCGTTCCTTTTGTAGCGTCACCAGACGAGGACGGCGAACGCTCCATAACTACAGGCAAAATAAATAAAAGAATGGCCTATATGATGCAGTCCATCACAATTTTTTTTTTTGCATTTGTTTCCCTTAACATATTTTATTATCTGTTGATCCTGCCGGTAGATCCGTGTTTTTCCCATTCCTGTAACAGGTGACAACACATGTATGTTTGTCAAGGCAAAACCTTTTTTTTATTTATTTTTATTTTTTATTGGTTCATTTTTTTTTTTTTCGTTTTGGATAAAGTTGGGAAGGGTTACACAAGTTTTTATTGCTGTATAGGGTTGGGCGAATGGTTTGGGCTGAGCAAAATCTCATCGCCTGTTCGTCCGTTCGGAGAACACCCGGATTTACGGGGAGCTCGGTGGGATGTTCGCCCGCCGAGCGCCACACAATGCAATCATGACGCCGCCAACACCAAAAAAAGAAAATAAAAATGCTCTGCCCATGATGAAGGCTAACTGTCATCTTGCCTGCTCCTTCATTTGACAGTTTTTACATAGGTAAGGGGCGGGGCCACCTGGTAATGTCCCCTGGTGGCACTGCCCCCCTTGTGACGTCACCGATCGGTTGGTGCTGGGTCGGTACATCACAAGGGGGCGGTGCCACCGGGTGACGTCGCCAGGTGGCTCTGCCCATTACCTATATGAGGAACATTTTTTTTTGTTAGAGGGAGCTTTCAGATTCCGATAAGCCCCCTGCCTGTAGACTCCCCCCCCCCACAACCACAGCCCAGGTTTGTCCGGAAGAGGCCCTTGCCCTCAACAACATGGGGACAAGGTGCTTTGGGGTGGGGGGACAAAGCCCCCCCCCCCCCCAGCCCCCCCACCCCAAAGCACCCACCCCCATGTTGAGGGCATGTGGACTGGTTTGTTTCAGGAGGAGGGGGGTGCTCGCTCACCCCCCCCCTTTTTCTGACCTGCCGGGCTGCATGCTCGAATAAGAGCCTGCTATGAATTAGGGGAGGAGGCCCCACGACAATTTTTTTCACATTTTTGTATTGCCGGCAATTTAAATGTAATTTTGTTTTCTTTATAAATGTCAATTTTGCTGTAGCAGGTTCTATACATGGTACAGATGCACCACTTTACAGGCACACTAAGGGGACCCCCCCCAGGCACTATATTTAAAAGAATTTTTCATTTTTATTGTTTAAACATGATTAAAATCACTGCTCCTGTGAAAACGATCTTTTTTAAAAGATATTTTTGCATTGATACATCTCCCCCAGGGCACTATCCCCATACCCCTTTTATGGCCAATTACTTGCATATAAGCCTTCAAAATGGGGACTTTTGATTTTTCAAGTTCGGGTTCTATAGACTTCAATGGGGTTCGGAGTTCGGGTCCAAACTTTTGCTATGTTCAGGAGTTCTGGTGTGAACGGAACAGTGGGGGGGGGGGGGGTGTTTGTTTGGCCCGTCTCTATTGCTGTATGCATCCTCCAAAATGTTACTGTTCTCCCTAGACCAAGGGTTGAGAGGAAATCTTCAAATGGGGACACCTGTTCTGGGGACAGCTAGTTAAGAGAGTAATTCCCCTTACTTTGGGAGGTTTCCTCTTGTGCCTCTGGGACAGGAAGTAAAGGGAATTTTTTCCAATGGTACATAGAAAGTAAAATATAAACTGGCAGGACCTTTCCCTTTGCATTCTTCTTTTGCTCCCTTCTATCTTTGCCGTCATCTCTTCCTTTACACTCTCTTTCTTCCCATTTCTCTTCCCCAATGTCCTCCCTAATCCTGCTCCTTCTTTCCCTTCCTTTTCCCTTTCCCTAGACAACTGCATCAAAGTGATCCCTCTCTGGCCAGTCCCTACTCTACTGTGTCAAATGCCACATACTTGTTTTCTTATTTTATTTTACTTGCTCATATTTTATTTTACTTGCTAATATTTTATTTTATTTGCTCATATTTTATTTTATTTTACTTGCTCACATTTTATTTTATTTGCTCATATTTCATTTTATATTACTTGCTCACATTTTATTTTATTTGCTAAATGCTCATATTTCATTTTATTTTACTTGCTCACATTTTATTTTATTTGCTCATATTTCATTTTATTTTACTTGCTCACATTTTATTTTGCTTGCTCATATTTTATTTTATTTTATTTTACTTGCTCACATTTTATTTTGCTTGCTCATATTTTATTTTATTTTACTTGTTTATATTTTATTTTGCTTGCTCATGTTTTATTTTACATGCTCATATTTTCTTTTACTTTAATTGC
The DNA here is from genome assembly GCA_028564925.1 of Lithobates sylvaticus. Lineage (NCBI taxonomy): Eukaryota > Metazoa > Chordata > Amphibia > Anura > Ranidae > Lithobates > Lithobates sylvaticus. The sequence goes on along the minus strand of CM053030.1, from coordinate 518,211,133 downwards.
CCATTTTTTTATTTCACTTTACCTACTCATATTTTATTTTATTTTACTTTACTTGCTCATATTTTATTTTACTTTACTTGCTCATATTTTATTTTACTTTTCTTGCTCATATTTTATTTTATTTTACTTACTCATATTTTCTTTCACTTTACTTGCCCATATTTTATTTTATTTTATTTTACTTGCTCGTATTTTAACCACTTGCCACCTGGCCTATTGTAAAACAACAGTCCATCAGGAGCACTATTATCCTAAGTGGACATCATATGATGTCCTCCAGGTGCACTCCCCATACACGCACTAGGGGCCGTGCAGTAGCGCTATCTGTCACCCGCTGTATCCACTAGACACAGAAGCAGACAGACCATTGTACCAGACTGGCCCTGGTACCATGTGATCGCTGTGACCAATCACATCGATCACATGTCAGTAGTACACAATGGCTTTCATTCATAGCCATTTATTGTGTACTTTTGGGACCGCTGTGATTGGTCACAGTGATCATATGGTACAGACAGGGCCAATCACAGCAGCCACTGTACCATGTGATAGCTGTGGTGACACTGTACTGCTCTGGTCACAGTATGTAAAAAAATTGTAAAGAATTTTTTTTTAGAAAGTTTACAAAAAGTTTAATTTTTTTTTTTCTTTTCCTTCTTTCACCAGTCAGTATCCCTGATAAATTGTTTAAGCCTGGGTTCACACCAGTGCGGTGCGAATTCCAGCTACATTTTCTCTGAAGAGAAAATGTAGCTGTTCAGTGGTGCCGCTCCGTTCTATGAGCGCATCAGCTGAGCAGGGAGAGGGGGGAGAGGAGGGGGAGGTGTAGTGAAAACAAGGAGAGATTCCTTATTCAGAATGGAATGCATCTGCGAATCAGATGCGTTCCCATAGAGGTTAATGTGCTTGTAATTTGCACCGCAATGCCCAGAAAACGCACACGTTTTTTGTGCAATGCGCAGTGCGAATGCAACGCACATATGTGAACAATATACATTCATTTGAATGTATTTTAAAATGTTCTGCGAATTGGATGCGGTGTAAGCCGCATCTAATTCGCATTGGTGTGAACGGGGGCTCAAACTTTGCTATTACAGTGATCATCACTGAACTACTCTGATGAAGATTATAAAAAAATGCTAAAAAATAAAAAGAGAGAGAGAGAGAGAGAAATAAATAGTTAAAAAAATAAAAAAAGGGAAAAAAAAATTGTAAAAAATTGAATTAACTTTTTATTTATTGAATTTATTTTTAACATACTGTCACCAGTCAGTATCCCTGATCACCGCCACACCAGCCACATAATGATGCTCTACTGCATTGGTGACAGTATGTAAAAAAAACAAAAAAAACCCCCAATGACCAGTATGAGAGAGTGAGAGCGATAACACCAAATTTAACACACCTGCTCCCCATTCACACCTGAGACCTTGTAACACTAACTAGTCACATGACACCGGGGAGGGAAAATGGCTAATTGGACCCAATTTGGAAATTTTCACTTAGGGGTGTACTCACTTTTGTTGCCAGCGGTTTAGACATTAATGGCTGTGTGTTGAGTTATTTTGAGGGGACGGCAAATTTACACTGTTATACAAGCTGTACACTCACTACTTTACATTGTAGATAAGTGTCATTTCTTCAGTGTTGTCACATGAAAAGATAGAATGAAATATTTACAAAAATGTGATGGGGTGTACTTACTTTTGTTAGATACTGTATACCCATAGTTTTTGGATTCTTTTAACCTTTTCACCAAAGAAATGTAGCAGAATACATTTTGACCAAAATTTATAAAGAAAGATTATTTATTTGAAAATTTTTATAACAGAAACAAAGAAAAAATAACATTTTTATAGAGCAAAAAATTACTATTAAAATGATTATTTTCTCTTCTACCACTAGGTGGCGGGGTACTTGGTGGTACTGGATATGAGAAGGGCAACCTAAGGTCAGGTTATGGTTATATGGGGTATCTCAGCCAATGGGCAGGGTTTTTTTTTTAATCCCTTGGCCTGCTGGGGGAACCTATATATTTTGGATGAGGTCAGGTGATCTGTGTTCTCTGCCACCTGGACAGCTGCCTGGGTGGACGTGTGTCTTACGGGCTGCTAGGCCGGAGATTGGGCATTCCCTGGCGGCATCTGGCTGCCAGGCTGTGTGAGGGCCTATCCAGAAGTAAGAGGGCAGTGCAGGGTTGGGATTGCGGCTTGCAGTCCAACCAAGAGTGACGGTTCTGCCGACTAGGGAACCTGTCGTAGTCGGAGGTAGAAGGGCAGCTGTCGCCACAAAAGGACCAACCACCTTTGCCAGGGACCACAGTGAGTAACTGAAGCAAGTACCGGAGCAGTATTCTCACCGAACGGGCACGGTGGAGAATCTGGAAACTTCAGGCGGTGATCAAGTCAGGGACCCAACCAGCGGAGGAGACGCTTGCAGAGCAGACTTGTGTGTCAAGCCAGGGACCGAGCCGGTCAGCAGGGATGAAGCTTGAGAAGTATCTGGATTGCCAAGCCAGGGACCCAGCATGGAAGCGTGGGTGACGCTTGAGGGAGATACCACCGCCAACCTTGGAGGAGCTCAAGGGATTCAGAGTCAGTGAATCAGAGGGTCTAGTGAAAGACCAGGAGCTCGGTATTGAAGAACTACAAGGAGTGATTGTAGTAGAGCTGAAAGAACTGTTACGTTTGAGTTAGGAACTGTTGAAGGGTGAAGCTTGAGGAGTATCTGGAGTGCCAAGCCAGGGACCCAGCAGAGAAGCGTGGGTGACGCTTGAGGGGATATTGCCGCCAACCTTGGAGGAGCTCAAGGGATTCAGAGTCAGTGAATCAGAGGGTCTAGTGAAAGACCAGGAGCTCAGTGTTGAAGAACTACAACTACGATTGTAGTAGAGCTGAAGGAACTGTCACGTTTGAGTTAAGAACTGTTAAAGGAATGTTACTATAGGAAGCAGCATTCCTGCCAGTGCACTTTGCGCTTTGCTGGGGCCTTTCCCTGCAAGGCTGTCCTCTCGGAGTCTGCCAATTGAATCTACAACTACTTAAAGGGTGTCCTGACCCTAACCCTCTTTCCCCCAAAAATACAAAAAGGACTGTCAAAATAAATAAATCCTCTTTTACATCCAAGAAGCATCTGGCGCCCATTGACTTTCATCATCTTTGCACCCACTATGCCTCACAACCCACCACATATTGGAGGGTGTCAGCTATCTTTGGCTTTTGGAGGTCCTCATTGGAATAAGGCTGTAACCAGGGCCGGACTGGGAATAAAAACCAGCCCTGGAAAAAATTTCATACCAGCCCCACAGCATAACATCATTATTTTCTGGTTCATTAAAGGGAAAACCATATATTTTAAAGCACATTTGAAGAGTGTATTATATACAGAAAAGACAGATATGAAATCACATAGGGCTTTATATATATATATATAAGCAAATTCCAGTTAAAAGTGGTCAATCATCAAGGGGGACCCCAGGAACTCAGAACGGGGGGGGGGGGCACCTTCCGCAGAAAGAATACACTAAGGTAAGGGGGGGGTTACTGATATAAGGGGGAAACCCTTTATATCAGTGCCCCCTTACATTTTTGTACTCACTCCCCCCTTACATCAGTGACCCCCCTTCAGACTGAAATGGCGGTGCTGTCACTGGCCCCCTCTCAGGTGCACCAAGCAGGGCTCAGTCAGTCGGCTCCAGCTTGGTGGCTCTGGTTTTCCTATAGTCTTCTCTCCGCAGTCCACACACGTCTAACTTCTCCCATGACCCCCATCCTGGTGGCGCTCCCACTCTTGACTCCTCTCCAGACTCCCTCAGAGACTGTAGACATGATACAGGAGATGGTCAGAGACTGCAGACATGATACAAGAGCTCAATGCAGCCTCACCAGTGCCCATCAAATGCAGCCTCACTGTGCCCATCAAATGCAGCCTCACCAGTGCCCATCAAATGCAGCCTCGCCAGTGCCCATCAAATGCAGCCTCGCCAGTGCCCATCAAATGAAGCCTCACTGTGCTCATCAAATGCAGCCTTACTCTGCCCACCATTGCGGCCTCACTGTGCCCATCAATGCAGCCTCACTGTGCCCATCAATGCAGCCTCACTGTGCCCATGCAGCCTCACTGTGCCCAAAATGCAGCCTCACTGTGCCCATCAAATGCAGCCTCACTGTGCCCATCAAATGCAGCCTCACTGTGCCGTGAAAGCAGTCTCACTGTGCCCATGAATGCAGCCTCACTGTGCCCATCATTGCAGCCCCTCCTGTGCCCCATGTCCCAGTCTGCAGTCCCTGTCTGTGGGAAGGTGTGTTGTTGATGTTCGGTACAGTACCTTGCATGCCAGCAGGATATCCATGATGGCCAGCAGCAGGCAGGGGCTGTTCTCGTTTTGGATGGGGACAGTGCTCCTTCAAGAGGATCTGTTTGCTGTGAGATGGAGTGGTCCCTGGCCACCTGCACCTTCAGCCGTCCTCACTTTCCGGCCCCAGTTAGCCTGTCCTCTGGTCCTGTGGAAGTGGAGAGCACTGGGTGGGAGCTGGAGAGAAGGGGGAGCAGAGAGTACTGGCGGGGTTGGAGAGCACATGGGTGGGGGCAAAGAGCAGGGGGGAGTGGAGATCACAGGGGTGGGGAGTGCAGAGCACTGGGGGGGGGGAATAACAGGGGTGGAGAGCACGGGAGGCTGAGAGCACTGGGGGGGGGGGGGGTAAGAGTGTGGGGTGGTGAAGAGCACTGGACGGGAGCTTGAGAGCACTGGGGGGGGGCAGAAAAACAGGGCTGGAGAGCACTGGGGGTACAAAAAGCAGGGGGGGGGAGCTTGAGAGCACCCATGGGGGCCAGAAAGTACAGGTGTGGAAAGCACGGGGGAATGGAGATCACTGGTGGGGTTGGAGAGCACATGGGTGGGGGCAAAATGCAGGGGGAGTGGAGAGTGCTGGGGGGAGCTTGTGAGAGCACTGGTGGGGGAGACAAAAAGAACAGGGGTGGAGAGCACGGGGGCTGGAGAGCACTGGGGTGGGGGCTGGAGAGCACGGTGGGGGGTGAGGAGCACGGAAGGGGGTGGAGAGCACTGTGGGGGGTGGGGAGCACTGGGGTGGGGGCTGGAGAGCACTGTGGGGGGTGAAGAGCACTGGGGTGGGGGCTGGAGAGCACTGTGGGTGGGGAGCACTGGGGTGGGGGCTGGAGAGCACTGGGGGGGGGAGCACTGGAGAGCACTGGGGTAGAGCACTGTGGGGGGTGGGGAGCACGGTGGGGGCTGGAGAGCACTGTGAGGGTGGGGAGCATAGTGGGGGTGGGGAGCACGGTGGGGGCTGGACAGCACTGTGGGGGGTGGGGAGCATGGGGGGCTGGAGAGTACTGTGGGGGGTGGGGAGCACTGCAGGGGTGTAGAGCACTGTGGGGGGGGGACATGGGGGGCTGGAGAGTACTGTGGGGGGTGGGGAGCACTGCGGGGGTAGAGAGCACTGTGGGGGGAGCACGGGGGGCTGGAGAGTACTGTGGGGGGGGTGGGGAGCACTGCGGGGGGCTGGAGAGTACTGTGGGGGGGGTGGGGAGCACTGCGGGGGCTGGAGAGTACTGTGGGGGGTGGGGAGCACTGTGGGATGGGGGGGCTAGAGAAGGATGGGGAGAGCAGGGGGGGCAGAAAGAACAGGGGTTAAGAGAAATGTGGGGGGGGGGGGCTGGAGAGTCTGGTGGGGGAGGAGAGCACTGGGGGGGGGGCAGTAAAATAAGTTGGATAGGAGAAGCAGGGGATCGGCATATAGAGAAAAGGAGCTTTCTATATTCCTCCATGCAGCCCCTGAATGCTTGATTCTCCTCCTCTCCCTCCTCCAAGCATTAAGCGGCTGCATGGAGGAATATAGAAAGCTCATCTCCACTATAGGCGGCCCCCCTGCTGACCCCCCTATCCAGGCATACAGGCTACTCACAGGAATCTTCTCCTGTGATCACGGAGCTGGCCGAGTTTGTGTTCGGCGGCCGCGCCATAACATGGTCCCGCCCCCCTAGACCGGCTGTGTGATAGGTGGATTCTATCTACTATCACACGAGCCGGTCTAGGGGGGCGGGACCGTGTTACGGCGCGGCCGCCGAACACAGACCCAGCCAGCTCCGTGATCACAGGAGCATGACAGGGAGCACTGCAGCCGCAAAGCGGCCCCAGGGCAGGCAGCCTACCGGGAAATATCCCGGTATCCCGGTAGGCCAGTCCGGCCCTGGCTGTAACGTAACACAATGTGGAAAAAGTGAAGCGCTGTGAATACTTTCCGGATGCACTGTATATCCTCTTCTATATCCTCTTTTTTGTCATCATCTGTATCCTCATGCATTTCCTTTGTGATTTTGGACTCGTGCTGAAATTCCAAAAACTTCACGAACACCTTGGAAAGCTCGGTCTGTAGAGTGGAGGTGTTGAATAGAAATGGAGACGGAGGGCATTGTTGGTGTCGGTCTCTTTCTACTATTATCACACGTTGGCCTTCTGATGTCCATCTTGCTGGTTGGTGTACACAGCCGCTAGGAAACATAATTTTCATATGCAAGGCTTTATGTTTGCTTATGATTACACAAAGCTTTTTTGCGCCATCTTGTGGTTATTTTTTATTACAACATGTCTCCAGATCTTATGTTCATTGTAACTGCACAACCTCCTTAACCACTTAAATGCCGGGCACTTTCGCACCTTCCTGCCCAGGCCAATTTTCAGCTTTCAGTGCTGTCACTTTTTGCGCTGCCACGCTACACTGTTCCCAAACAGAATTTTTATAATTTTCTTCCCACAAATAGAGCTTTCTTTTGGTGGTATTTGATCACCTCTACGGTTTTTATTTTTTGCTAAACTAATAAAAAAAGACCGAAAATTTTGAAAAAAATTTTTTTCTTTGTTTTTGTTATAAAATGTTGTAAATAAGTATGTTTTTTCCTTCACTGATGGGCACTGATAAGCTGCACCGGCACCAATGAGGTGGCACCAATGAGATGGCACTGATGAGGTGGCACTGAAGATGGGCACTGATAGGCAGCACTGATATGCCGCACTGATGGGCACTCATAGGTGGCACTGATAGGCGACACTGATGGGCACCGAAAGGCTGCACTGATGGGTACTTATGGGTGGCACTGATAGACGGCACTGCTGGGCACTGATTGGCACTAATGGGCACTGAAAGGCAGCACTGATGGGCACTGATGGCTGACACTGAAATATTTCACTTATAAGCATCACTGGTGGCACTGGCAGGCATTTTTCATTAGCACTGATTGGCAGCTGCCTGGGCACTGGTTGGCATTTCCCTTGTGAATCAGCACAGACCCCCCTGTCAGGAGAGCAACCGATCAGCTCTCCTCTACTGGCGTCTTTCAGACACGAGGGAGGAAAAGCCCATCAACGGTTCTTCCTGTTTACATTGTGATCAGCCGTGATTGAACACGGCTGATCACGTGGTAAAGAGTCTCCGTCAGAGGCTCTTTACCTAGATCGGAGTTTCGGTGTGTCAGACCGCATCAACGATCGCCGCGATGCGTGCCCCGAGGGGCGTGCAGCGGCCTGATATCCTGACAATGTCATGTGACGTCCGGTCAGGATATCGCAACCACTTTGCCGACATCATTTTGCTATATGGCGAGCGGCAAGTGGTTAAACACCCCGAAGTGCCGAATACCCGAAATCAACCTCTTTTTTTTACAGAATAAGTCTGAATGTCAGTCACTTTAAATCTGACCGTCGCCGAACCGGCCTTCCCTTCATTCTTGCACAGTTGTACCGGCTTCTCTTCTGTACTGAAATGGCTTCCTCTGATTTCACCGCACACCAGGGGCGGCCCGTCCATTAAGGGCGCATGGGCACCGCCCCCTCTATGACACCGTCCGCTATATGACAAATGGATAGATTCATGCATTGCATTGCATGAATCTATCCATGGCCGCCGCTGCCACATCCTATTCAGGCGTACGTGAATTCCAGTGGCGGGGGTGTTTATAGCCATAGGCTCTAATAGGCTTCAAAAAGTATGGACTTGGAGCGCAGAGCATTGCGCTCGCACTCCACCCAGGCTTGTTAGAAAAGCGAATGAACATTCGCTTTTCTAACACTGAACTGTCTCTCTGCCAATCAGGAGGCTCGGGTCTAATACCGGTCACCTGATTGGCTGAAGGCACAGGCGATCCCATTGGCCAGCTAGCAGAAGCGAAGAAGAGAAGCATGGAGGACACAGGAGTCATTGGCTGACCAACGCTACCCGTCCCACAGCTCGCCACCGTCACCCGCTGCCTGACCCGCCACCAAGATGGGGTAAGTGCCGGTCAGACAGAGAGCGGGCGGGGGGCCACAGTGGCTGCATATGATGTGCATAGAGGCTGCAATTGATGGGGCACAGAGGCTGCATTTCATGGGCACAGAGGTTGCATATGATGGGCACAGTAGCTGCAACTGATGGGCATAGTGGTTGCAATTGATGGGCACAGAGGCTGCATTTCATGGGCACAGAAGCTGCATATGATGGGCACAGTAGCTGCAACTGATGGGCATAGTGGTTGCAATTAATGGGCACAGTGGCTGCATTTCATGGGCACAGTGGTTGCATTTTATGGAGCACAGTGGCTGCATTTGATGGGGCACAGTGGCTGCATATGATGGGGACAGTGTCTGCATTTGATGGGGCACAGTGGTTGAATTTGATGGGCACAGCGGCTGCATTTGATGGGGCACAGTGGTTGAATTTGATGGGCACAGTAGATGCATTTGATGGGGCACAGTGGCTGCATTTTATGGGGCGCAGAGGCTGCATATGATGGGCACAGTGGCTGCATTTCATGGGCACAGTGGTTGCATTTGATGGGGCACAGTGGCTGCATTTCATGGGGCACAGTGGTTGATACAGACAATTTTTCTGCTTGCCATATGCCATGTCCTTTGTTTATATTATTATTATACAGGATTTATATAGCGCCAACAGTTTACGTAGCGCTTTACAACTTGAGGGTAGACAGTACAAATGCAATACACTTTAATACAGTAGGAATCAGAGGGCTCTGCTCCTTAGAGCTTACAATCTAAGAGGGAAGGTCAAGAGATACAAGAGGTAATAACTGTGGGCGATGTGCTGATTAAGAAGATAAATGTACAGTTGTTAGGTGGGGGCCAGATAGGCTTCTCTGAAGAGATGAGTTTTCAGGGATCGTCTGAAAGTGGATAAAGTAGGAGAAAATTGGACAGATTGGGGTAGAGCATTCCAAAGGATGGGAGAGGCTCTGGAGCAGTCCTGAAGGCGAGCACGGGATGAGGTGACAAGGGAGTTTGAGAGCAGGAGGTCTTGGGAGGAGCGAAGAGGACAATAAGGTTGGTATTTTGAGACTAAGTTAGAGATGTAGCTGGGGGCCAGGTTGTGGGTGGCTTTGTAAGTTATAGTTAGTATCTTGAATTTAATTTGGTGACTGAGTGGCAGCCAATCAATGGAGAGATTGGCAGAGGGGTATAGCAGACACTGAGCGGTTTGTGAGGTTGATGAGCCTGGCAGCAGCGTTCATGATGGACTGAAGTGGGAATAGCTTATTTTGAGGTAAGCCAATGAGGAGGGAGTTGCAGTAGTCGAGGCAAGAGATGACCAGGGAGTGAATTAGAAGCTTTGTGGTGACATTGGTTAGGAAGGGGTGTATCTTGGAGATGTTGCGGAAATTATATCCCAAACATTATCTTGTCTGGCTCGACCTCTGTCTAGATACTGAATACTCGTGCATGCCTCAACCTCCTAGACACCGGCTAGCCTCCTTCTTGCCACAAGCCTCAACCTTTGCCTGGACACTAACTACCCTTCTATCCTGATGCCAGTCCTGCCTTTTGCCCGAACTTAGATCTTCTGCTATTTCATACCTGGTCACTACATTTGTAGCCACTTCTCCTGTGCCCCCTTGGTGGGGTGATTCTGAGGGCCGTGACCTGATTGATAGCTCATAGCAAGGTAACCTTGGGGAGCCACTAAGGTCACCGGTCCATCACTCCTTAAGGGGTGGTCTGGTAAAGACCAAGTTGTCCTTAGGGGAGCCTGCGTTATCTGCCAGGTGTGTCAATCTCAACATCAGCAATGGTCAATAAACTGTAGCCAAATGTAGCGCCGGTACTCCTGAAGAGTACCCCGCTATGGTGTAAATTTAGTTTTTCCCAAGACTATAGTTGAGTCTAAAAATTATGCTTTGGTATCAGTTTGGCTGGGCTGTATTAAGGTTCTGCCTGATCAGCCTGGTTGGACGCATTGGGTACCGATCTCTTCTCGGAGCCAATCAGTGGGCACGTTTGTCTCGCTGTGTATTCCGGGAGAGGGTACTTAAGGTGCTGAAGTCAGGTGATTCGGGGTTCCGGTCCAGAAGTGGTTGCTGACTCCGTGGTCCTGGTCCTCTTGACCAGCCCACAGAGGCCATCATGACCTGGGGTGCGGATCCATCCGTTTCCGAGCCTCGGAACCGGCTATTTCGAGGCACAGTAACTGGAAGGAGGATTCTAAAGTGTTTTCCGGTGCCGTCTCGGGTTTTGGAGAGGCCCAGCAAATCTACATGCAACCAGGGGAGGACTCTTCAGAAGAGGGCCACGCACGAGGCTGGCTGCTCGGTAAGAGCCTGGAAGCTGAGCTGTAAGGACAGTAATTGAATCCGCATTTCTTACGGTATCGCCGGACCGGCTGCAAGATACTGGTACTGTAAGAAAGTTCCTAACTTTATCCTTCAGTTGCAACTAAGTTCCTGTGAGAGACTTTTGTGCTCATCTAAAGTTTCACAACCAAGTCTGTGGCAGAGACTTTTGCTAAGCTAAAAATCACTTGTTGGCTGCTAGATCTACAAACAAGGATTTATCCAACAGTTGAGTTATCCAGTTGTGAGTGGCTACTCCCTGGATCATCTAGAGAGACACTTATTGAGTGTCAGCAGTTCCAAAGTGCCTGAGCTTCTATACCCTACCCTTTATTCCCAACTGAGAGACTGTGTTTCTGTTCAACGTTTTAAGCAAATAAAAATTCCTAAAGGAATTCAAGTGTCGGTCTCTACAGTTACTGGGTATCAACCCTGGGAACTCCTAGACAAAAACGATGAGTTACGAGCTGGAGGAGGTATCGGTAAGCACAGAAGAATTCAGCCGCTCCTTCGGGGGTCAGTGCTGCACAAAGATGTTGGAATTTGTGAAACAAGTGAGTACAGGTAGAAGTAGGTCATAACGCAAGTCAGCCTAAAGTGGTTCGAAAGGTTCCCTTTTTGACTTTAAAATAAAAAACATGTCATACTTACTGTAGTGATATAATATGTATAGTGGGTAGATGAATAGTAGTTATTAATAAGTACTCCTTCTGCAGCAACCCAATTCTTCCAGAGAGAAACAAATGTATTGGCTTCCAACACAGAACAGTCTTGCAATAGATGACAAAATCCAACAGAGTACATATGACAACGAATATTTTCCCTAGACCTGTGCCTTCATAATCACAAACCCTCCTAGTTAGTTTAGACTGAACACAAGGTTATATTCAGCTGTAGTCATAAACTGCCCTAATCTGCTTTTTTGCATATTAACATCAACATAGCGACTCTGGGCTATCTGTCCCCTTTGCTATGTGGAGTAATTCTTGTTTGGCCACTTCCCCTTTGATCAACAAGTCCCTTTTAATATGCGCAATTAGATTAACAACTACCAATTTGACCTGCCTGGAATGGACTTGTCTTAGAATGCCTACATATAACACCATATATAAATATATAAAATACATGCACATATATATATATATATATATATATATATATATATATAAAAAACACACTACACTTACCACCACCGTGCAGTTGGTTTTGCAAAAAGTGGCCCTGCTCCTGCTCTTCTGGGGTCCCTCCACAGGTCTTCTGTGTCCGGCTGCTTCATCCATAGACACAGACAGTAGGACTCGGCACCGCCCCCCGGGTCATTGGAATTGATTGACAGCAGCAGGAGCCAATGGCTGTGCTGCTATCTATCCAATCAAGAGCCGAGGCACAGGGGTCAGGTGAGTAAAACGCTGGGGGGGCTGGTGCACTACAATAGGTTTTTCATCTCAATGCATAGAATGCATTAAGGTGAAAAACCCAGGAGAGTTTTCAACCCCTTTAATGTTTTTTACCTTAATGCATTAAAAAGGTAAAAAAATAAAAAACCTTCTGGGTGCAGCAGCCCCCCTAATACTTGCCTGAGCCCCATCTCGATCAAGCAATGTGCGTGAGAGCAGCTGCTCTCTTCCTCATTGGCTCACACAGCATCAGAAGCCATATATATATATATATCTATCACAGCATCAGAAGCCATATATATATATATATATATATATATATATATCTCAAAGAGCAAAAAAGGGAAATAGGTTTACAGCTTAAAATGTCAACTCATACAGTTCCTGTTGGGCATGATTGGCGAAATCTGACATGTTTAGCCCAGTTGGGCTTCCTCAGGGGATGCATTTGTCCGCTATAGGTCATGCCATTCTAACTAATAACCATATGACACGAGTATACATGCATATTTAACAAAAATGTTACACTCACATGCTTACCCCCCGTTGCTCAATATAATACTTCTAGAAAATGTATGTCTTGAGGAAGCCCAACTAGGCAAAAAAAATGTCAGGATTTCACCAGTCATGCCCGACAGGAACTGTACATGTCGACATTTTAAGCTGTAAACCTATGTACTTTTTTTGCTCTTTGATATTAATACATTTTTTAATGATGTTTAAAATAAAATTAATATTTATCATACTCAGTGTCATTGTGATGCAATAGCACCCTAAAAGTCCCAATTATCTTCCTATTTTTGTTCTACAATATATATGGGGTGTGGTGCATAAAGCCATTGATGATCCTCCCACACTTACCTTCCCATTAACTAATAATGGTTTCTATATTGTAATAAATACAATATGCAAATGTGTAATAATTAGTATTTTATTTCACACAATGTATATATACATTTTTTTTTTTTTTTTTAAGCTTTCGTGGATCAAAATCCTTTTTTTTTTTATCAGCAAAAAATTTTTTTTTTATTTTTACAAAAAAATTCAGTTATACAATCTATCGTATGCTTAAAATACTTTGCTGTCTTTTTATTTTGCACTTTTGGGGATGTTTGAGATTTTAGAGTGGCCTTTGTTCACTTCATATAATGTTAAAGAATTTCCACTTCCTCTGGACCTGAATGAATATGAATAGTAAACACCGGTCAAAAACAGTCCCTTTGTCATTCACTTTCCCAAAATGATAATATAAGTTCTTATATTTTTTGTACAAAAAGTAGAAATTATTCTTGTGGAAGATGTTGTCTTCTTGGTCTAATAGCGTAACCTGTACCGGAATTGGACATCTTCGGTGGGTTGCATAGTTCCAAAACCCCAACGACTCGCATCAACGGGGGGAATATCCTCCTTAGGATTCACAAGCTCAAACTCGAAATACAACAGCATCAAAAACACAAATTGTTTGAGTTCATTGATGGCGAAAAAACGCCCAGGGCAGATTGTGGTGCCGGCTCCCCACGGCATGGAGTAATATTTCACCCGTTTCCCGTTTTTGTAGAATTCAGTCTTTTTGCTACCGTCCTCATTGAGGAAGCGGTTGTACTTGAACTTCTCAGGTTCGGGATGGACCTCTGGGTCCATTTGCACCGCAATGTAAGGGAACATGCCTACACGGTCTCCTTTACGGATGGCATAATCTCTACCATTGGCCATCTTGAGGTTCAGGTTCTCTTTGACAGCTCTTATTAACACGGGGGCAGCTGTAATACGTAAGCTTTCTTCCACGGCGCTGTCCAGAACGGGTGTCTTCAGCAGCATGTCTCTGGTGAGATTGATGAGCAGTCCACCTGCTTTGACTTGTTGCCCAGTTTCTTTGAGAACGTTTTGAACTTCTTCACTTACAGCCTGCATAGCTTCCGGGTTTTTCATGAGGAAGAGGAGGAGCCAGAAAGACGCAGGTCCGGTGTTACCCTGAGAGGCCCAAAGAAGAAGAAACATGAACCGGTCTTGCATATTTTCTGACATCCCATTCTCAGCCCTAAACTGGAACTGATCGGTGACCCACCCGCTGATATTTTCCTTCTGTAGAGTTTTTTTGATGGAAAGTATGTTCCAGAACATCCTCTTCAGCCGTTCGGCTTCCAACTTGCCTTTTGGTGTCAGGACGGCATAAGCCAGGCGCGGGAACAGCTGGTCGTACTTTCTGAATTCATAAAACAGTTCCTCGGAGAGGTCACGGTCAAGTTTCTTGGCCATTTCTACATCGCCCTTACTTTTAGGTGACTCATTTCCAAATAAAGCCAGGTAGCCGGCTCGGAAGACAATGTTGTAACTGTAATTGAAAAGGCCGTCTTGATGCCATTTTTTTTCACCATTTCCGGCACCAACATTATGAAGCATCAAGTTTTGTAGGTTGTCCATCATAGCTTGAGTCATGACCACAAGGCCATCGCCCATGAGGTGCTTTGTGCTGGCTTTCTCCAGCATCTTGTGGTCATTGGCTATAGGATGGTAGCCGAACACCCTGGCCACCAACTCTGCGGCAAACTGCTCAAAGTCAAACTTTTTGGCTTCCTTAATGATGGGACCAAAAGAGAGTGGATCTGTCACAAAGGTGAAGTAATAGCCGGCAATCTGAACTGTGAAGATGTCTCCATGTTTCTTCTGCATCCTCTGCAAGAAGGCAGCCGTGTTGTTTCGGAACTCAAGAGCGTATCCCAACCATGGGATGGATCCTTTGTCTAATGGCGGCTCGTTGGGTTTTCTCTTCCGGAACGCTCCCAACATGTAGAGGCCTCCAAGGACAGAGGCCAGTAAAGCCAGGAGGATTGGGAGGAACAGAGCCATCTTGGAGGCTGCAAAAGAGAACATAATATATTATATATTCTTCCATCTAGAAATAGGACCTTGTATGGAGGTTTGCAAATAAAAGCGATATGTTACTGATACAGGTTTGTTCACATTTTTTGGCAGTGTTTCCTGATCCAACCCTTTTGGCATGAGGTGGGGCTACTAATACAGAAGGTGGTGGGGGTGTCCCTTCTGATAGATCCCTTAAATTGCTTACTGGGACTCCCCTTTTCAGGCTTATCTAAAAAAGCTGACCTCCTATATTTTATTAGCTGCTAAAAGGCTTATTCCATTGTGCTGGTTGTCCAATAGACCTCCTCAATGGCAGAGATTTCTCCACCTGATAGCGGAGGATGGAGTACCTAACTGCTTCTGTACATGATTCCATCCCCCAATTTGATAAAGTTTGGGAACCCTGGGATCAGTCGGAAAATGGGACTCCCACACCAATGGTCACCTCTGAGTATGCTCTAACTTGAATCTGTTCCTATCTCTTTCATTCTCCTCCCACGGTTGTCTATTCCACCAAGTGCTCTCCTAGAATCCTATGTTACCCACCATATACCCCTCACAAATTAAATTTTGTAATTGCTCTTTGGTTCTGAACCTCAAGTGTGAGCTGTGTGCTTAATATAATTCTGATAGATTGTGCAGATCACCCCTGTGCTCTGTACATATGGACATCGCTTATCTGTATCTACTGTTTCTGTAATAATCATTGTTACCATTATATTTTTGTTATCAGTGCAACTTGTATTATATAACTACTTTGTACGTGCTCTTTATAACCCAATAAAAACCCAATTTCAAAAAAAGCGATATGTTAAAGCTGAACTCCAAGAACACAGATGCAATACATACATGGGTGCGGTTTTACCTGCCAAAGAATTAGTATTTCTGGGCATCCAGTCCTGAGATTTACACATCGCAGCCCTAGTGTATTCTCCACTGTAATCTTAACTTTACTTCTAGCATAGCTCCCAACTGTCCCTGATTTAGAGGGACTGTCCCCGATTTGGAACACAGTCCCTCTATCCTCCTCATTTATCCACCTAATGCCTCTTACCCACGATCGGAAATTCGGCCATCAAAATACCGATGAGAGCTTTTGGTCGAAAAATGCGACCGTGTGTAGGCTCGATCGGACTTTTGCTGCCCGAATTTCCGCCAGCAAAAGATTGAGGGCAGGTTCTCAAATTTTTCAGTCGGAAAAAGTTCTGATCGGAAATTCCGATCGTCTGTAGCAATTCCTACGCATGCTCGGAAACAATTCGATGCATGCTCGGAAGTATTGAACTTAATTTTCTCGGCTCGTCGTAGTGTTGTACGTCACCGCGTTCTTGACGGTCGAAAGTTCTGAAAACTTGTGTGACCGTGTGTATGCAAGCCAAGCTTGAGCGGAATTCCGTCGGAAAAGCCATCCAAGATATTTCCGACGCAAAAAATGCTCGTTTGTACGGGGCATAACTGGTTGGATCTATATAGTGGTATATAAAATGCACATTTTTATCTTTCAGAAGGTGTTTCCCAGCGCTAAACCTTTCATCCAAATTCTAAATTGCTGCATTTTTAAATCTTAAAAAAAGAATATAAAAAGGAATAGTAGTTGTGAAAAAAAAAAACGCACTTGTGGGTTTCAAATTAAATTGTTTGTACATTTCACCTTTAATCACTTGCCGCCCGCCCACTGTCAAATGACGGCGGAGTGGTGAGGCTCTAGTTCTGGGACAACGTCATATAACAGCACCCCAGAACGGCTGCTCTGGTGCGCACCCAGTGTTCCTAAGACTCGGTAAAGAGCCAATGACACGGCTCTTTAACCATGTGATCGGCTGTATCAAATCACAGCCGGTCACATGTAAATGCAGAAGTGCCGTTTATTGTCTCTCCTGTGTGGCGAGCAGAGCCGATCAGCGGCATTTCCTCGCAGGGTGGACCCGGACAGGTAATCAGGGCACTGATCATCAGTGCCCTGAGTACAGTACAGCCCCAGCAGTGCCCATCAGTGACACTCATCAGGGCCCATCAGTGACACTCATCAGGGCCCATCAGTGACACTCATCAGTGACTCATCAGTGAAGGAGAAAAATTACTTATTTTGCTATAGCGCGGTCAGCAAGTGGTTAAAGAATAAGTGCACTTTGATAAGGAACTCCACATGCCTTGCACCAATTAGTAAATAGTGGTACAGACCTACAAGAGTCAGAACAGTATTCTCAACTCTAGACTTAAAAAAAAAAAAAAAAAGCCAGCTCTGGGTCCAAATACTAACCTCCCTAATCTACTGCTGTCCCTTCCAGTAATCTCTTTTTTTGCCACAAGTTTTCTGGGATAAATGGCATCCAGAATCATTTGACCCAGAAAAACCTGAGACTGTACTGTGAGTGTAGACTATCCTGGGTAGCTCTGTAGGAGGCGCCACCACACACCCTTCACCCACAATGTACTGCTACAGAAAACTACACAGAGTATTTGGCGTCCCTATGGGGGTGCAGACCGCACTCGGGTGACACCATCAAGTAGAAAGTGATATCTTTTTTTTTTTTTTTAGAATATGGTGCAGCTGTGCATAGCAACCAATCAGCTTCTATGTTTTATTGTCAAAGCTTAATTGATCAAGCTGAAGTTAGAAGTTAATTGGTTACTCTGCACAACTGCACCAGACTCTAGGAGGTGATATCTGACTGCGATGCTGTCACTCCCCCCCCCCCCCATCTGTGACAGCGCACCAGCAACCGACTGCATCATTTACAGGGGTCGGTTTTTGGTGCGCTGCCGACCTGAAACTATCCTACCCAGCGCCCCCGAAGGGCTCTGTGGCAGGCTAGACAGGAGAGAACCCGGTGCGTTATCCTGCCCAGCGTCTACTGCTCTGTCCTGCTTCTGCCGTCACTCTGCACACATAATACTTTAAGAGTTTAAACTTTGAGTTCTATTATATTCATATATAAAAAGTATCGGTACTCAGCAATAAAAATAAAAAAAAATATTATATATATATATATATATATATATATATATATAAATAATTTATCAGTGCTACCCTGATAATAATTCTTATAAACAAAAAGATTCTCTAGCTTAGGCTCATTAAAATGGGAGGACGTGGGGGGAGTGGCTGAACATGGAGGAAGGAGCGTGCTAGACGGGCTCCTAGCTCCCGCAGTGATCTGGACTCACCTGAGGCTCACCTGATGCCTATCCACGTGGAAATCTGATCACAAACCCGGCAGCAGCTATTATGATGCTCACCTGATGCTCATCTGATGCTCACCTGCTAGTCTGCCAGTTTGCTAATCCCTGGTTTCCCTACTGTTCTTTTGAATCTTCCATGGGACGGAGGAGGAGGAGAGGATTACAGAGCACAGCGTGTAGATCGGCACCACTCGGCTCCTTGCCTTACCGCTCGTCCGTGGTTTCCTCTGAGAGCGCCCAGCAAGGGATAGCAGAGTTTTTCCCTGTCGGTGGTCGGACCCGGTAACGGACGGTAGTAGGGGAGCTGCCATACGTGTGCCTGCTGGTGTCTCCTCTCGCCCTGAGCATTGGGCACTTCCAGCGCTACTACCGCCAGCAACGCCGCTATCCCTACCACTACCGCCGCCGCTACCACCCCCGTCACCATTACCTTCAGAGTTACCTTCAGTGATACCTTCAGCAATACTGCCTGTTCCTCTGCTGTTACCGCTAAATGCTACAGACATTGGGGACATTAACCACTTTAAGACCAGCCTCGTTTTGGATTTTAGGTGTTTACAATAGGTTTTTTTTTTGCTAGAAAATTACTTAGAACCCCCAAACATTATATATTGTTTTTTTTTCTAACACCCTAGAGAATAAAATGGCGGTCGTTGCAATACTTTTTTTCACACCGTATTTGCGCAGCGGTCTTACAAGCGCACTTTTTTTTGGAAAAAAAAACACTTTTTTGAATCAAAAAATAAGACAGTAAAGTTAGTCCAATTTTTTTATATATCGTGAAAGATAATGTTACGCCGAGTAAATTGATACCCAACATGTCACGCTTCAAAATTGCGCCCGCTCGTGGAATGGCGTCAAACTTTTACCCTCAAAAATCTCCATAGGCGAGGTTTAAAAAATTCTACAGGTTGCAAGTTTTGCGTCACAGAAAAGGTCTACAGCTATAATTATTGCTCTCGCTCTACCGATCGCGGCGATACCTCACATGTGTGGTTTGACCACCGGTTTTAAAAAAAAAAAAAAAATTGTCTCACTTTTATTCCTATTACAAGGAATGTAAACTTCCCTTGTAATAGAAAAAAAAGCATGACAGGTCCTCTTAAATATGAGATCGGGGGGTCAAAAAGTCCTCATATCTCATTTTTGGACTTAAATGCAAAAAAAAAAAATTTACAATGTAATTTAAAAAAATGACATTTGAAAAATGTGCCTTTAAGACGTGGGACGTCGTTTCCGCCCTGCTATGGTATAGAGACGGGTGGGGGCCATCTTAGCCTCACTCGTCTCTATACCCATCACGCAGCAGGAGCCGATCGCCTCCGCCGCTCCGACGGCTCCGGTAAGCGACGGAGGGCGCGGGAGAGCGGTGGGAGGGTTGGGGGCACCTCTCCCGCCGCCGATAACGGTGATCTTGCGGCGAATCCGCCGCGATGACCACCATTATCGGAATTACGACCGGCGCCTGAAGAGATGGATATCTCGGTTGGCTGCCGTTACCGAGATATCCCTCTTCAAAATCAGAATGTACATCGTCGTGCGCTGGTCGTAAAGTGGTTAAAGACATTAAAGACACTAGGAACATACGGTTATCTTGTATGGATCTCCCATGAGCTCAGATTGCTATGCCAGACTCTCCAGAGTCTCCAGAATATCCAGGACCTGCTGAACCCGCTGAACCCACAGACCCTGCTGCAGTGTCGGCTGTACCAGGTATAGGCGCTATAGACATAAATGTGAATGTCGGGGGGACTTGAATCTGCCTGTTACCACCCACCCCCTTCTTTCCCTATGAATGGGGGTTGCAATTCAGTCAATCTAGATAGCAACATGGACAGAGGAGGGGAACTAAAGGGTGGCACATTGGGCACAGAGGGGGTATCAGAGGTAGGAGATTTGTGGAACTATCTTAGAGCTTTGCCCACCCGCAGTGAGATAGAAGCTTTCGTACAGCGCTTGGAACATGGTTTCCATAAGGAGCTTCAATCTGTGAATATAGAACTACAGGCAACCAGGATAAAATTAGCAGAGGTGGAGCATTCTGTAGATACACTTACAGACCATGTACACTCACAGGAGCAGTGTATAGATGCCCATGAGTCCCACATATATACATTGTTTCAACTATTGGAGGACCAAGATAACCGCAACAGAAGAAACAATATTAGGATCAGGGGATTACCAGAGACAGTTGGAACAGAAGAACTTGTCTTAACAGTTAATAAAATCTTTACATCATTGCTGGGGAGGCCAGAGGAACCGAATTTAGAGCTTGATAGAGTGCATCGGTCTTTGGGACCACATAATACAGATCCAGACTAGCCGAGAGATATAAATTTGGCGCTTGCACTTTTACAGAGATAAGGAAGAGATTATGAGAAGGGCTAGAGAGAGGGGTCGAATTAATGTTAATTGGGGTTACTATTCAACTACTACAGGACTTATGCCAATTTACACTGGAGAAGAGGAAGGCATTAAGGCCATTGCTAAAGGAGTTGCAAGATCGCAATATTGCACATCGGTGGAACTTTCCTTTTCAATTGCAAATTAAGAAAGATGGCAAGTGGCTTAATCTACGTGACCTATCTGACATTCCGATTATACAATCTGCTTTGGGATTGCCAGACCTTCCTTTAATAACCTGGCCCCAGACATACACACCCTTCAGAAGAAATAAACGCCGGGAGGGGGGGCGATATAACAAAATTGACAGAGAACCCCAAGACTAACCTGCCAGTAGCAGCGATAGCAAGAGTAGCTGCCCCAGCAACGGTTTAAGAATGGTTTAAAGGGGTGTTTCAGCTAAAAAAAAAAGTAGCTGCTGACTTTTAATAAGTACACTTAAGCCCCATACACACGGTCGGACTTTTTCATCAATTTGGTCCGATCGGACAAGGTTGTTGAAAAATCAGACCGTGTGTATGCACCATCGGACAGTGTTCGTCGGTTTGTCCGACGGACAAAGTCTTATCTCCTGCTGGAAAGATTTGCTGTCAACCCGGTCCGATCACACCAAACCCGATCGTGTGTACGGTTGTCCGACCGGACAAAGTGCTACGCATGCTCAGATCACATTACAAGACCAAAGCTATTGGCTACTAGCCTCTACGTTGTCCCGTCGTAGGCAACAAACGTCACCACGTTCAGAATGATCGGATTTTCCGACAACTTTGTCCGACCGTGTGTACGCAAAACCAACATCGGACAAAGTACGACGGACATGATCCGACGGACCTGGTCCGCGGATTGTCCGACCGTGTGTATGGGGCTTTACCCTCCCAGGGCGCCCGCGATGTCGGTCGTGGAGGCCGAGATGTCCCTCGGCGCTCCGGTCCCAGCGCCGCCATCCTCAGTAAGGGAAACAGGCAGCGAAGACTACGGCTTCATTGCCCGTTTCCTACTGCGCATGCGCGAGTCACGCAGCGCTTTGTGAATGGGACACGTTATGTTAGGGAACACACAGTTCCCATAACACAGCGCACCCCATTACCCAGAAGACAACGCGGCGGAGGACAGAAGAACGAAGATCACTGCGTCGTAGGAAGGAGGCAGATTAGGAAGACTGCCTAGCCACAGGGATTTCGGATTTTTTTCTTTTTCCAGAATATTAATGCTTTTTTTTTTTAGGGTGTTCCCCCACTTTAAGAATGGCATACCCTGTTTCCCCGAAAATAAGACCTAGCGTGATTGTCGGTGATGGCTGCATTATAAGCCCTACCCCCCAAATAAGCCCTAGTTAAAGTCCTTGTAGGTCTTATTTTCAGGGTAGGGCTCATTTTCAGGGAAACAGGGTAGGGCTTATTTGGGGGGTAGGGCTTATATTGCAGCCTTCACCGACAATCACGCTAGGTCTTATTTTCGGGGAAACAGGGTAGAGAATTGTTTGACTGTTTGAGGGGTTTTCCCCCTTTTTTTCAGCTTTTTTTATTTTTTATTATTTTTATTTTTTTAGGGCTTCCATTGAATCTCTGAATCTCTGAGTCTAGCGCTCTCTTGGGTACCCTTCCCTTTTTTTTTTTCTCTTTTTTTTTCCCCCTCATCTCCTGTTCTTCTTTATCTACTTTTTCCGCCTTTCTCTTCCTTTCCTCCTTTCTATCTCTCACTCCTACCCTCACCTTTATTTTTCCTCTCTTTTTTCTTTCTCATTTTTTTGCCTCCCCTTCCCCCCCCCCCCCCCTTTTTTTTTTTTTCCCAGTTGTTTGTCTGCAGTAGTACTGACGATTTACAGGGTGGTTAATGTCACAGGGTGCAGACAGACAACTTAGTATTTGTTATTTGATATCTAGCTACTGCCTACAATGAGCAGAGTGATTGTATTTTTTGTTAGACCCATGTCTCTTATAATAGGGACGAGATTAAGGGGTGGAGAGTGGGGGCGGGGAACCTGATTTATTTGTTGGTTTGCTGGATTATATCAGGGCTCACATTGGCTCACTTTGGCGTTGGTCTTAAAAGTTGGGTAATTATCTATATTAAGCCGCTATTTGCCATGTGAATTATTACGCTGACTGTTGTGACCACACCTTTTGGGGCGCAATGGGGGGGGGGGGTGACACCAATGTGAGCTCTGAGTATATAGTTTATAGTTATGTATTCTTTTTCTTCTATATATAATAATATTTAGTTATTTACTATGAGGTCCAAACTTACTCTACAAGATCTTGGTGCTATATACCAATCAGGTGGCTAGAATAAAGATTAAAGCGGTTGTATACCCGTTTTTTTTGTTTTTGTTTTTTTAAACCACCTGCAAGACAAAGCCATAATGAGCTAGTATGACTAGCATACTAGCTCATTATGCATCACTTACCTTAGATCGGGGCCCCCGACGCCGTCCTCGTCTCCCCCTCCAGCCGCAGCCATCTCTTCACAGATACCCCTAATTTCAGTCTCAATGCACCAATGCAGTAAACAGTAAAAAAAAAAAAAAACTGCTTTGGTGTCACTGACAGGGGGGTAATCGGGGGGTGATCGGGGGGGGGGGGTGAAAAGTGTGCCTAGAGTGTTCTACTGTAAGTGTAGTGTTGGTGCAGACTTACAAGATGTCTTCTCTCTTAGGCACCGGAACGAAAAGTCCAACACGAGGAGAGATTACATTGCTTCCTCTAGCTCTGTTTACATTACAGAGCCGGAGGAAGTGTTTCATTGGCCGGGAGCGATCGCGAGGGGGTGGCCACGAATGAGTGGCCTCCCCCTCATCTGCGATCGCTCCCGCAATGATGCCGACCGCCGCAGGCAGCGGCGGGGGGCCTGCCGCGGGCAGGTAGAGACGTACCCGTACGCCCATATGCCTGCCGTGCCATTCTGTCGACGTACATCGTACGTCGGCAAGTGGTTAAAGTAAATGTATTAAAATCAGAAATCCTCAATGTATCACTTACAACACAGTTATGGCGCTTAGAAATAACTTTTCGTTTAAAAATCTGTTCCTCGGCATTAAAATACCTAGGTATTACAATTCCCCCCGACCCAAGCCACCTATACTCAATGAATGATATCCCCCCTTTTGCAACGTACGCTATGGGACCTTAAAAAATATGATGTTAATCAATACTCGTGGTCCGGGAGGATCAACATATTGAAAATGGATATAATACCTTGGTTCCTGTACCTTTTTCAAACTACGCCTGTCTTTGTCCCTAGATCGTTTTTCTCCACTTTACAATCGGCCTTTACAAAATTTATATGGGGATATAAGAAACCCAGACTACATAATTACTATCATTGCCAAAAACCAAAGGTGGAGCGGGCGCACCTGATCTGTACTATTATTATGCTTCGGCAGTTTTGACTAGATTAGTAAACTGGTTCCACTTCTCCGATACTAAACAATGGGTATTAATAGAGCAAGGGTTGAACCAACTTGATCTTAAGGTGCTCCCCTGGTTAGATTTATCTACCAGTGATACCCATCGAGAGTTATTATATACAGGAGCGGACTGACAACTCATGGGGCCCCCGGGCAATAGGAGATTATGGGGCCCCCCAGGCAATCAGAGATTATGGGGCCACACAGTATACAATCACACAGTATACGCAGACATGTTTCTATTGGCTGAGAAGGTACTTGAGAGGTGGGGCAGCTAAAATCTCTGGATTTTTAGACCAAAAGGATGTCGGTAAGGGACATTTCAGAGACAGATGTAAAAAAAAAAAACACTGATTTTTACATACTGTCCCTGGTTTTAACTGAGGCTGGAAACCCTGATGGGGCCCCCTAGTGGCTCAAGGCCCTCGGGCAGTGCTTGAGTGGCCGAATGGTCAGTCCGCCCCTGATTATATACTATGCCTTCTCTTACAGCCCACCTACTGAAAACATGGGCTAAAACCGTCATACAGTTAGAACTGTCCTCGTATGTAGGACCTATGACACCCCTATTTGGCAACCCCAATTTTCCACCGGCACTGAACCGGACAAGCTTTCTCACTTGGAATAAAGAATCCCATCAAAGACTGAGCCAGATCCTATGCCAGGGAACGGTTCCATCTTTATTAAACTTATTCTCTACGCAGCAACCTTCATTTACGCAAAGGTTGGAATATTGGCAATTATCGTCATTCCGGTCCTCTATCCCCTTAAATAGATCTTTGGGTAGAAATTTAACACAACTTGAAACTCTTGATAAAAGAACTTAAACCAAAACATCAGGGGTCAAGTCCTGGGGAAAAAAGTGTAGGAACTCCCACCCAAGATCCACTCGCCCACCAAAACTGATACGTTCATATGCACGAACGCTTCAAAAGTGGTATTTTTCATCCAATTTTCGTATTGTGTGTATGAAGCTTAACTGTTAGTAAATGAAAAAAAAAAAACAATCCTCAATAAACATAAATACGGTAATTCTCTGAATAATCAGCATTCATTCAGTTGTGCTTCCATGCAAATGTGAACATCATGTTCTGATCTTTATTGGGGAATGTTATTTTGTATATAGAGTGTTTATGTGGTGAGTTTACACTTTTCATTGAACAGAGTTTGGATAACACAGGGTTAAACGGAAAGGTCATAAATGAACTGCACATTATCTGGACAGAATGCTTGGGGAGATAGTGATGTGTTCCTGCTTAGGAGATGTATGTTAGCTTGGGGGGCTGCAAACTCTGCAGGGCTCCAACACACACTCGCTGCTATTCCAACCCTTCACATATTTTCACATAAACTTCCCTCCTGGCATCAAACTTTGCCAGGTATTGTGCTCAGCTTACCACCCCAAACTGATGTTCCTCTCTCAGCTCACCTCTCTCCCTGCATGTCCTGTGAGCAGAATAGCTGTGCTCCTCCTCTGGGTTCTCTCATCATATGGCACTGAAGATAGAGGGGGGGGGGGGAATTCAGCGGGACACACAGAGCAAGTATGCAGGAGACTGGGGGGGGGGGGTGATGAGGAGACAGAAAATCAGGAGGGGCCGGCAGAGAGGAGCGCATCATGAGAGGTCTGACTAAATACAATCTCTTAGCAGCAGGGACCTGATCTACCTGTCAGCTAGCTGTGATTGACAGGTAGATCGAAGTGGAAGCTGTCATGGGGCCCCCCTACTGGCAATGCCTGAATGGTCAGTCCACCCCTGGTGTGCTTCACTTACTATTGCGAGCTATTGCGTTCCCATGCGTTCCCGCAGGACTTGAGCCCTGAAAAACATGTTCTTTCAACATTATACAAGATGTTTATTATAAAAAAACACCCTGAGCTCCCGGATTACACTAACAAATGGGCGAACGAGATTAATGTTCAAATTGAAGGTGAAGAGTGGGAGAAGGCATTTAACCTAACACACTGTCTGTCACCAACAACGAAAGCACAGGAGATGAGCTATGAGCTCCTTTCAAGATGGTATTGGAGCCCATTATCACTTCAGCGTATATATCCAGATAAATCAGACATATGTTGGCGGTGCCATGCAGATAAGGGCTCACTGCTCCATATTTGGTGGGAATGCCCCCAAATCTTTCGTTTCTGGGAAAAGATTATACTATATACCATAGTTACTGGGGGACTAATCCCAAACACGCCACAAATTACCCTTCTTTCTATCCTACCAGGCTCATATAATCAGTGTTGCCAACCGCCTGTAGTTTTATGGGCAGTCCGTAAAAACGGGCACTTTTTTCGCCCCCCGTAAATCCATGTAGTAGCGGGAACGTGCCAGTAAAAATAGCCGTGATCGGGCCAGCTTGGAACTGCGCTTGCGCAGTTCCGGAGCTTGCCGAGCAGATCGGATCCTGTATTCGGCCGGCGGGGGGGCGGATCTCACAGAGGCTGTGCGGCGCTGGCGAGGCGCGTCACGCGTGACGTAGTAGCATGTCCCACCGGACGTGCCAGCATTCAAAAAATATGTAACACGGTCACGGACTGGAGCAGCAGCAGGACTCGAGTTGGCAGAATGGAGGAGACCTGCATCCAGGGCCAGGCAATCCAGAGTCCACGGGAACCGGCCCGGGGGGAGTCGGGGATGGAGTGACAGCCCAGCCGACGGTGACAGCAGGTGATGGAGGCAGTCTGGCAGAGGGGGATGGAGGCAGATGGTGGCAGAGGGAGATAGAGGCAGTCTGGCTGAAGGGGATGGTGGCAGGGCAGATGGTGGCAGAGGGGGATAGAGGCAGTCTGGCAGAAGGGGATGGGGGCAGGGCAGATGGTGGCAGAGGGGGATAGAGGCAGTCTGGCAGAAGGGGGATGGTGGCAGAGGGGGGATGGAGGCAGTCTGGCAGAAGGGGATGGTGGCAGGGCAGATGGTGGCAAAGGGGATGGTGGCAGGGCAGATGGTGGCAGAGGGGGATAGAGGCAGTCTGGCAGAAGGGGATGGGGGCAGGGCAGATGGTGGCAGAGGGGTATAGAGACAGTCTGGCAGAAGGGGATGGTGGCAGAGGGGGATAGAGGCAGTCTGGCAGAAGGGGGATGGTGGCAGAGGGGGATAGAGGCAGTCTGGCAGAGGGGGATGGAGGCAGATGGTGGCAGAGGGAGATAGAGGCAGTCTGGCAGAAGGGGATGGTGGCAGGGCAGATGGTGGCAGAGGGGGATGGAGGCAATCTGGCAGAGGGGGATGGTGGCAGTCTGGCATAGGGGGATGGAGGCAGAGGGGGATGGTCGCAGGGCAGAAGGGGGTGGTGGCAGAGGGGGGGTGGAGGCAGGGTGTGATGTGGCGGAGGGGGATGGAGGCAGGGTATGATGGTGGCAGAGGGGGGTGGTTGCAGGGGGCGATGTAGGAAGGGGGTGTTGGTGGCAGGGGGCGATGGTGGCAGGGGGTGATGCAGGAAGGGGGCGATGGTGATGGAGGCAGGAGGTGATTGAACTAGATAATTCGCCCTTATGATGTTGAAAATAACAAATATGTTTTTTTTACCTTAATATCTACCTTAAATCACATTGCTATTTGCCTAGTGTACTTGTTTGTAGCCTAAATACTGAAATTTGCACCTAAAAATGTAATTTTGAAACTTTTGTGAAATGCCAGTAAAAACGTGGCAGTGCCAGTAAATTTTGGGTGCCGTGCCAGTAAATTTCAATCTGGTAGGTTGGCAACACTGCATATAATACCATTAAAAGGAGTCTTCTTGGACATTGGTTAACAGCAGCGAGACTGGTCATACCGCGGCATTGGCGGTCAACACAGCCTTTATCGGTTAACGAAGGGGCCATAGAAATAGATAATATAGAAAGAATGGAGATACTTTCAGCAAATGAATTAGACTCACGTGAGGTGTGCCTCCGGACATGTGCCCCCTGGAGGTTGTATAGGGAAACAACAAGAATTTAGAAACCTTTAGGGAGAGGTAAATAAGATAAGGGAAGAAGAGGAGGGAAGAGAAAAAGGAAAAGAAAAGATAATACAGACTATGGATGTGGTAGACAGAGTTTCAATATAAGATTAAAGTTTGATTTAGTTTTTTTCTCTCTTTTTTTTTTTTTTGTTTGCTTTTTTTTTTGGTTGGATGTGTGAAAAGGTATCCATAATTTGGGTGATGAAATAACCATAATCTCTATATATGTATGAAGTTGTATAAGCCTGAACCTGTTTATGTGTGTATAATAATTTACAATAAAAATGGGAGGACGTGGCCCAAACTGAGCGATCGTTCAATCTGGACCGCCAGCCGACCAGTCCCCAACACAAGTCCCTCCTTCCTCTTCAGTGATCGTTGGTTATAACCTCTGGTAAACGAACAACCAACGATAGCATGTTTAAGGCCTAACGGCTGAAACGTGTTGGCTCACTAGTATTTAATAAAGTTCTAATACATTTTTAGACGTTTTTTTCCCTTTCCTGATATCGGGGGTTTGGCCCCACCCCCAGCACCACAAAAGTGGAACTTCCTCAGCCCAGACCTGGTCCTGCCCTCTGCCTGCTGGACATTATAAGGGGGCACTCTGATCGGGAGAGGGGGGGGGGACAGATGGGAGGGAGCACTGTGATGGGGGGCACCCAATGTGAGCAGGCACCTGACGTAAAGGGTCATCCCATGTAAGAGGGCATTCTGATGCAAGAGCAGCCAATGTAAGGGGGCAATGTCATGGCAGGGGGCACTGGCATGGGAGGCACCCGATGCAAGGGGGCCACACTGATTGGGGGGAACACCCCATGCAAGGGGCCGCATTGATCGGAGGGGGCACTGATGGGGGACACCCAATGTAAGGGGGCACCTGATGTTAAGGGGCGCTCTGATGGGAGAGCAGCCAATGGAAGGGGGCACCAGATGCAAGGGAGGGCACCCAATGTGAGCAAGCACCTGATGTAAAGGGGCATTCTGATGCGAGAGCAGCCACTGTAAGGGGGCAAGGTCCTGGTAGGGGGCACTGGCATGGGAGGCACCCAATGTGACGGGCCATATTGATCGCAGGGGGGCACTGATGGGAGCACCCAAAGTGAGCGAGCACCTGGCGTAAAGGGGCACTCTGATGGGAGAGCAGCCAAAGTAAGGGGGCACTGTGATGGGAGGGGGGCACCCGATGCAAGGGAGGGCACCCAATGTGAGCAAGCACCTGATGTAAAGGGGCATTCTGATGCGAGAGCAGCCAATGTAGGGGGGCAAGGTCATGGTAGGGGGCACTGGCATGGGAGGCACCCAATGTGACGGGCCACATTGATCGCAGGGGGGGCGCTGATGGGAGCACCCAAAGTGAGCAAGCACCTGGTGTAAAGGGGCACTCTGTTGGGAGAGCAGCCAAAGCAAGGGGGCATTGTGATGGGAGGCACTCAAAGTAAAGGGGCACTGTAAAGCAAGGGGGCCCCTAATGTAGAGGGGTACTGTGATAGAGAACATGCAATGTAAATGGGCACTGTGATGAGGTGGACCCAATGGAGGTACACCCGATGTAAAGGTGGACCCTGATAGGGGTACACCCCATAAGGGGACACTTTCATGGGGGCATATAAAGGGAACTCTGAAAATTAAGAATAAACGTTATTGAAATGCTATGGAAATTGTACATCACCTATTGTTTTGATAGACATAAAATGGACTACATACAGTATATCCTACTATAGACTAGGAGAGTCATCAAACATGGGCATCAGACCTCGGCTGGTAGAAAATGTATTGATCTAACCTCCTTGAATTTTATTTTAACCTCCCCCAAGGCCAGGCTGCATACTTATCCTTCGCTAACATGATACAAATCTTATATATTATATTATAAGAGGGTGGAGACTGCCAACAAATAAAGATTATAATCTATAGCAGTGATGGCGGAACCTTGGCACCCCAGATGTTTTGGAACTACATTTCCCATGATGCCCCACTACACTGCAGAGTGCATGAGCATCGTGGGAAATGTAGTTTCCAAAACATCTGGGGGTGCCAAGGTTCCCCATCGCTGATCTACACATAATCAGGTGTGTCCCCAAAGACACCCCCAATAAATACACCTAATAAAAGGCACAAAGAGTATCATTATTTCCTCCAATTATAATCTGGCATCTTCAGCCATCCCCGGCCTTTATTCGCCGACCTTCACTATGCTGTAGAAATGGAGATCTGTCTTTGCTCATCGATCACTGATCACCGCCATTACTAGTAAAAAAAAAAAAATGCCATAAAAATATCCCATAGCTTGTAGACACTATAACTTTTGCGTAAACCAATCTGTATACGCTTATTGGGATTTTTTTTTAACCAAAAATATGTATCAGAATACATATTGGCCTACATTGATGAAGATTTTTTTTTTATTATTGGATATGTTGTATAGCAGAAAGTAAAAAAAAAAAATTTTTTATTTTTTTTTCCAAAATTGTTGGTTGGTTTTTGTTTATAGCACAAAAAAATAAAAACCGCAGGAGGTGATCAAATGACCACTGAAAGGAAGCTCTATTTGTGTGTGTGTGTGTGTGTGTGTGGGGGGGGGGGAATGATGTCAATTTTATTTTGGTACAGAGTCACACGACTTTTGCGCAAACCAATAAAAATGCGCTTATTGGATTTTTTTTTTTTACCAAAAATATGTAGCAGAATACGTATTGGCCTAAATTGATGAAGAAATTAAATTTTTTTTATTGGATGTGTTTTATAGCATAAAGTAAAAAAAATGTATAAAATTTTATTAATTTTTTTTTTTTTTTTTAATAGCGCAAAAAATAACCGCAGAGCTGATCAAATATCACCAAAAGAAATCTCTATTTGTGAAAAAAAAAAAAAAAAGGACATAAATGTCCTTCGGATACAGCATCGCATGACCGCGCAATTGACAGTTAAAATAACGCAGGAAGTGGCCTGGGCAGGAAGGGGGAGAAACCTTCCGGGGCTGAAGTGGTTGAAAGAAGCTTCTGTCCCCCTCCCCCCCCCTTTTTCTTGTTTTTCGGCAGCTTGTTGAAACAAATGGTCTGTCAAATACAGAATGCACAAAGAACAGGCGCATGTTCCAGCGTCTAATGGCCCATTTGCACCATCATGCTAGAAACGGCACATGATTTTTTTTCCTCCAAGCACATATTCAGCTTTAGCGTCAATGCGCCGCATTTAAATGTAACCCCCGCGCAAGATGCGTCTTATGCCCTGTACACACGATCGGACATTCCGACAACAAAATCTATCGGATTTTTTTTCCGACGGATGTTGGCTCAAACTTGTCTTGCATATACACGGTCGCAACAAAGTCCTCGGAAATTCCGATCGTCAAGAACGCGGTGACGTACGGCACGTACAACTGGACTATAAAGAGGAAGTTCAATAGCCAGTAAGCCAATAGCTTCCGTCTCGTAATTTTTTTTTGAGCATGCGTGGCGCGGAATTGTCTACACGCGATCGGAATTTACGCGATCGGATTTTGTTGTTTTAGATCCAGATCTGAAACTTTTTGTTTGTCGGAAAGTACCGATGGAAAAAGTCCGATGGAGCCTACACACGGTCGGAATTTTCCCGACAACGCGCTCCGATATCTAATATATTGCTAATTTATTAAAATTGACATAATAAAAACATAGCCAATTGGCTACTCACGGATTACAGTGCCCACCCGGCACTGGGGCTGCTCGCGTTGGCAACAAATTGATGGTATAGTGTGGAGATCTCGCCCGTCCTGTTTGTGGGGAAAAGCGGCGTGCGTTCCAGCTGGCGCCGCTGACAACCACCAGAAACCGGAAGTCGATGTAGTAAAGAAAGCGTGACCAGGAAGACGATTCTAAATCGAAACGTACGTCGGCGGCGCCTTCCTGGTCACGCTTTCTTTACTACATCGACTTCCGGTTTCTGGTGGTTGTCAGCGGCGCCAGCTGGAACGCACGCCGCTTTTCCCCACAAACAGGACGGGCGAGATCTCCACACTATACCATCAATTTGTTGCCAACGCGAGCAGCCCCAGTGCCGGGTGGGCACTGTAATCCGTGAGTAGCCAATTGGCTATGTTTTTATTATGTCAATTTTAATAAAATAGCAATATCACGCTATGTAGCTGTCCTTTTGCCTTTTTATATACATCCTACCTGAGTCCCTGAGAGGAAGATTACCTACTACTGTCTCCTGCCAGACCACAAACCTGTAAAGGCCTTTATTGACTCTCTTTTTGGGTAAAGGAGTCAATAACATCTGGTAAGCAGTCAGCTGTTTTTTGCACATTGGGTGACAAAAAGAAGATAAGATTATGATGAAGGGTTTCTCATAGATCTACAGTTAAAGAGTGGTGCCCTGCGGTTGATTTCTTTGACTACATCACACAGCACAGAAGAATATCGTTTCTATTATATTATATTTTCACAAAGAACTTTATTCACCTAATGGACTCTGTATATGTTACCTTAGACTGTTGTGAATTTTCCATAGAGGAATAATCCGGATATATACTATGAGATATTGAATCAATCCATACGCATATGAAGATATTGCCATTGTATTTTTCTCCTCTATACTACAGCGGGTCATATATAGGTCATATATATGCACTAGATATTTATATATTATTTATAATTATATTTCTTAATTATCTAGTAAATGTGGCGTTAGCGCATTTAACTGGAGTTATAATTAGTTATATACACTTATATTTGACATATTCTTAACACGTTCAAATTATGATAGGTGTTTACTAATACACCTAATTAGCGCCCCTGTCACACCACTTTAATACCATTCAATCTCACGATTTTTAAGGGAGCAGCTTGATATATAATTAATTTAATTAAATATTTGATTCACAGTTTGAATAATATTGTTTTTCGTGGCACGGAGCTATACAGCTCTTTATAAGAGCTGCCTGTTCACATACTGTATATACTATTAGAGGAGAGATATACTGTATATACTATTAGAGGAGAGATATACTGTATATACTATTAGAAGAGATATACTGTATATACTATTAGAGGAGGTATACTGTATATACTATTAGAAGAGATCTACTGTATATACTATTAGAGGAGGTATACTGTATATACTATTAGAGGAGAGATATACTGTATATACTATTAGAAGAGATATACTGTATATACTATTAGAGGAGGTATACTGTATATACTATTAGAAGAGATCTACTGTATATACTATTAGAGGAGAGATATATTGTATATACTATTAGAGGCTATATACTGTATATACTTTTAGAGGAGAGATGTACTGTATATACTATTAGAAGAGATCTACTGTATATACTATTAGAGGAGAGATCTACTGTATATACTATTAGAAGAGATCTACTGTATATACTATTAGAGGAGAGATATACTGTATATACTATTAGAAGAGATCTACTGTATATACTATTAGAAGAGATCTACTGTATATACTATTAGAGGAGAGATATACTGTATATACTATTAGAGGATATATACTGTATATACTATTATAGGAGAGATATACTGTATATACTATTAGAAGAGATCTACTGTATATACTATTAGAGGAGAGATCTACTGTATATACTATTAGAAGATATCTACTGTATATACTATTAGAGGAGAGATCTACTGTATATACTATTAGAAGAGATCTACTGTATATACTATTAGAGGAGAGATATACTGTATATACTATTAGAAGAGATCTACTGTATATACTATTAGAGGAGAGATATACTGTATATACTATTAGAAGAGATCTACAGTATATACTATTAGAAGAGATCTACTGTATATACTATTAGAGGATAGATATACTGTATATACTATTAGAGGATATATACTGTATATACTATTATAGGAGAGATATACTGTATATACTATTAGAGGAGAGATCTACTGTATATACTATTAGAAGATATCTACTGTATATACTATTAGAGGAGAGATATACTGTATATACAATTATAAGAGATCTACTGTATATACTATTAGAGGAGAGATATACTGTATATACTATTAGAGGAGAGATGTGCTGTATATACTATTAGAAGAGATCTACTGTATATACTATTAGAAGAGATATACTGTATATACTATTAAAGGGTGAATCTGGTAAATATCAGACTCAGAGATCAATTTTTTTATTTAAAAAACAAACAAACAAACAAACAATGTCTTCTTTTAAAAAAAAAAATGTAATTTTAAGAACGTTTGTTCGATTTTCTAATCATTAGTGGGGTCAAATCGACGTTCATTTTCAACCACAGTGATGGGAAAATTTGGAAATAGAAAACTTCTTGGCTAAAGGAATTTTCAGACAGTGTATGTGGTTTTTCGTTCAGAAATTACATTCATTTTAAAAACAGAATGTTAAAAACAAGTGGCCAGCGCAAGGCTCAGTACACACCTATGCAGTTTGCTTTTGATCTGTTTCTGCAGTGCTTTTTGCTGCGATTTTGCTTTTTGCTGATTTTGCTGCGATTTGCGTTTTTGCATTTTTTATTTGGCCCAATTTGTTGTTGGGCAGATGAAAAAACATAAATTGCAGAAAAAACGCATTACATTATTTTCTGCAGCTTCTCCATTGAAGTATATAGAACCAAAAAAAGCACCGTTTTGCGTTTAAAAAAAAAAAGTCCCTGACCCTTTCCAAATACGCAGCAGCTGAAAAAAGCACAGATGTGAACGTGTCCCATAGGAAACCATGTAAATGAACTGCAGTGCGTTTCTGCAAAAAGCACCAAAAAACACATAGATGTGAACCAGGTCTAAGACGTTTTTAGTAAAATAATGGGGGGATAAAAAACAAAAATTAGCCCTTTATAGTACAAAAAATCATATACCGTATATACTTGAGTATAAGCCGAGTTTTTCAGCACATTTTTTTGTGCTGAAAGTGCCCCCCCCTCGGCTTATACTCGAGTCAAGCACTTTTCTGCTGCAGAAAATGACATTTTCCGACCTGACTTTGGGGCCCCGTATCTCGGGGCCACTTGGTGCTAGGAACCCCAAATTTGGTGTGCAAACCCAGTGGAACCAACATACAACATATCCATTTGGGGTTCCTAGCACCAAGTGGCCCAGAGATACGGGGGCCCCAAAGTCGGTTTGGAAAATGTCATTCTCTGCTTCAGAAAAGTGCATGACATTTTCCGAACCGACTTTCGGGCCCCCGTATCTCGGGCCACTTAATGTTAGGAACACCATCTCTGGATATGTTGTAGTGCTAGTTCCACTAGGTCGAATTTGGGGTTCCTAGCACCAAGTGGCCCCTAGATACGGGGCCCCAAATTCGGTCCACTGTGACCATCTGCAGCAATGTCATTTCGGGACCCTTTGGGTTCAGAGACCCCAATTTTGACTGCAGATAGGGGGCATCTAGGAACCCTTAACTACTAGTTTGAAGTTTGGGGGACCTACGGCTGCAAATGGGCACAGTGAGGCTGCAAATGGGCACAGTGAGGCTGCAAATGGGCACAGTGAGGCTGCAAATGGGCACAGTGAGTGAGGCATGCAAATGGGCACAGTGAGTGAGGCATGCAAATGGGCACAGTGAGTGAGGCATGCAAATGGGCACAGTGAGGCTGCAAATGGGCACAGTGAGGCTGCAAATGGGCACAGTGAGGCATGCAAATGGGCACAGTGAGTGAGGCATGCAAATGGGCACAGTGAGTGAGGCATGCAAATGGGCACAGTGAGGCTGCAAATGGGCACATTGAGGCTGCAAATGGGCACAGTGAGGCTGCAAATGGGCACAGTGAGGCATGCAAATGGGCACAGTGAGGCATGCGAATGGGTACATTGAGGCTGCAAATGGGCACAGTGAGGCTGCAAATGGGCATTGTTGACCCTCTTTTCCACTTACAGTAGCTGCACATTTCTCACCCTAGGCTTATACTCGAGTCAATAAGTTTTCACAGTTTTTAGTGGTAAAATTAGGTGCCTCAGGCTTATATTCGGCTCGGCTTATACTCAAGTATATACGGTAATCACTACTGTAAGGGGGTTCATTTTTATTACTGTAGAACTGTGAAAGTAATATTTACAGTAGGGATTATTTGCTCTTTTTGTACTATATAAAGGACTCATTTTAGTTATTTTTTTAACCCCATTATGTCACTGGCTGATTAATTGATTATGGAAATAGTAATCGATTAATTTTATAATCGATTAGTTGTCGATTAATCGATTAGTTGTTTCAGCCCTAGTTGCGTTGTCAGTGCATTTTCTGCCTTTCACTATCACGCAATGCGCATTTGGCAAAAAATCTACAAAAGAAAATCTAAAAACAAAACAAAAACAAACAAATAAATAAAAAAACAACAAAACAAATAAATAAAATAAAAATAAAAAATACAAAGCAACTGCCCTCTAACCCAATGGGGTTGATTTACTAAAGGCAAATCCACTCTGCAGTACAAGGGCACTCGCTGTAAATCTGATGGGGGGGGGGGGTAGATCTGAAATGAGGGGAAGCTCTGCTGATTTTATCATCCAATCATATACAAGCAAAAATTCATTTTTTTTTTTTATTTTCCTTGCATGTCCCCCTCAGATCTACAGCGACTGCACTTCCAAGTGCACTTTTGGTGCAAAGTGGAGTTGCCTTTAGTAAATAAACCCCCCAATGTTTCTCAACTCCAGTCCTCAAGGCGCCCCCACAACAGGTCATGTTTTCAGGATTTCCCCATGTAGATGAAAACGGCTGTGAAAAAAACTGATCACCTGTGCAAAAATAATAGAAAAGCCTTGAAAACATGACCCGTTGGGGGGGGCGCCTTGAGAAAACACTGACCCAACGCCCTGATGGGAAGCGCTTCGTAGATTATAAATAGTCCCTCGTTTTCATGCGCATTTAGCGAGCCGTAATCCTGCTCTGCGAATACGATGGCGTGAATGAGCTCTCCAGCGAACCTGTGGCACAAAGTACGGGACGCAATTGTTATAAATTGACTTGGATGAGCCCAATATTTGTTTTTTTTGCAACGACACAAATGACCCGCCTGGCATGAAACCAATGGTGGAGCTGCAGCTCCTTCACTCTCACACACACACAGCAAGCAGAGGAGACGGGATAGTTACCTGTGGCTGCCAGCGAAGTCCCAGCTACTCTGAGCCTGACACAGTGACAGCTCCTTGTTATTCTGCACAAGCCCCGCCCCCCCATCCCCGTCTTATCTCGGCTGCAGACCGATTAACCCCTTCCTTATACACTCCGCGCCAGGAATACAACAGTACAAATGGCCCCTGCCCCCACCTAGAATTGCTCTTTGCAGCACACAGAAGGGCGACACATGTAAGAAAATTTCCAGCTCTACTTACTGCGACCAACTGAATTCTCCTGTCTAAAGCCCCATACACACTATTCGATTTTCTGCAGATTTTTGTCTTCTGATTTACCAAAACCATATAGTATGAGGTCAAACCTTTTTTTTTTAATTATTATTTTTATTCAATTTTTATAAACAATACACAAAATGCAACCCCAACAACCATTAGACATGTGCGATTAGTTTCGTACGAATTCGTAAATCGTACGAATTTTTCGAAATTCGTACGAATTTACGAATCCGTAGTACGAATTTTTTCGAATACGAATTCCTTACGGAATACGAAATTCCCTTTTACGAATTTCGTCGCCAAATTATTCGAATCCGACTACCAAATATCGAATTTCAACTAATATGAAAGAAATTATTATAGCGGACATAACGAATGATTCGAATGACAAAGTGTCATTTTTGCAGGAAAAATTCCGTTTACGAATTTCAGCTCCAAATTATTCGAATCAAACTACCAATATCGAATTTCAACGAATTCGAAAGAAATTATTATAGCAGATATAACGAATGAATTCGAATGAATTTGAATGATTCGAATGACAAAGTGTAATTTTTGCAGGAAAAAAAGCTATTTAAAATCACTCGCGGCTATTGCCGGCTAATGAATTGTCGGCTCCGTAACACAGAGAACAGTCATTCATTAATAAAAAAAAAAAAAGAAGCGTGGGGGTCCCCCCAAATTCAATAACCAGGCCCTTCAGGTCTGGTATGGATAGTCAACCACCAACCCCCCCAAGTGGTCAAACCTTAATGCCGCGTACACACGGTCGGAATTTCAGATGGAAACAGTCCGATGGGAGCTTTTCAACGGGTTTTCCGACCGTGTGTATGCCCATCAGTCTTTTTCTGTCGGAATTTCCGGACGGACTTTGGATTGAGAACCTGTTCTCAATTTTTCCGACGGAAAACCTTTCTATCGGATTTTACGATCGGTTGTATGCAATTCCGACACGCAAAATTCCGACGCATGCTCGGAAACAATTTGACGCATGCTCGGAAGCATTAAACTTCCTTTTTATAGTGCTGTCGAACGTGTTTTATGCCGCTGTGTTACAGACCGTCGGAATTTGGTGTGACCGTGTGTAGGCAAGACAGTTTGAGCGAAATTCCGTCGAATTCCGACGGGAAAACCGTCAGAGCTTTTTCCGACGAGAATTCCGACCGTGTGTACGCGGCATAAGAGTTTTAATTTGCATGCAATCAGGCCGGCCCTCGCACTACATGGTTTTGGTAAATCTGAAGACAAAAATCTGCAGAAAATCTAATAGTGTGTATGGGGGTCTTACAGTTTGGGTTAAATACAGGGGTTTAGTCTGCACACATTTGAAAATAATGCGTAAGCTGCAGAGCCGCTCCAGGGCACCCCCAGTATTATCTGCAGTCCTGACTCAAGCCTCCATAATAGAAGCACATGTATTATAATGGATAGATAAAGGGCAGGGGAACCTGGGGGGAGCCCACCCCGGCCTTTTTCTGGGGATGTTCTCCCAGATCCCCACACACCCCCTGGGGAACGCATCAGGCACATTCTGGAGGCACGGTGTCTATAGGACACAGCTAATCACAGATTGCAGTAAGGGGCCAATCACAGCGGCCCTTTACCATGTGATCAGCTTTGTCCAATAACAGCTGGTCACATGTAAACAGACTTGCCAGTTATTGCATTCCTTTCCTCATTCACTGCGTCTGTGTGAGGAAAGAAGAGACAATAACTGATTATCAGTGCTGCCTCATCAGTGCCCATCGGTACAGCCTTATCCGTGCCCACCAGTGTAGCCCCATTAGTGCAGCTTATCAGTGCCTATTGGTGCAGCCTCATCAGTGCCCATCGGTGCAGCCTCATCAGTGCCCATCAATGTAGCCTCATCAGTGCCCATCAGTGTAGACTCATCAGTGCTCATCAGTGTAGCCTCATCAGTGCCCATCAATGTAGACTCATCAGTGCTCATCAATGTAGACTCATCAGTGCCCATCAGTGTAGCCTCATCAGTGCACATGACTGTAGACTCATCAGTGCCCATCAGTGTAGCCTCATCAGTGCCCATTAGTGCAGCTTATCAGTGCCCATCAGTGCAGCTTATCAGTGCCCATCAGTGCTGCCAATCATTGCCCATGTGTGCAGCTCATCAGTGTCCATCAGTTCCCATCAGTACAGCTTATCATTGCAGCCTCGTCGGTGGCCATCAGTGCAGCCTCATCAGTGCCCATCAGTGCAGCCTCATCAGTGCCCATCAGTGCAGCCTCATCAGTTCCCATCAGTGCAGCCTCATCAGTGCCCAAAATTTTAGCCTCATTGGTGCCCATCAGTGCAGCCTCATCAGTGCCCATGTGTGCAGCTCATCAATGTCCATCAGTTCCCATCAGTACAGCTTATCAGTGCCGCCTCATCAGTGCCCATCAGTGCAGCTCATCAGTGCCCATCGGTGCAGCCTCATCAGTGCCTATCAGTGTAAACTCATCAGTGCCCATCAGTGTAGCTTCATCAGTGCCCATCAGAGTAGCCTCATCAGTGCCCATCAGAGTAGTCTCATCTGTGCCCATCAGTGCAGCTTATCAGTGCTGCCAATCATTGCCCATGTGTGCAGCTCATCAGTCTCCATCAGTTCCCATCAGTACAGCTTATCAGTGCAACCTCGTCAGTGGCCATCAGTGTAGCCTCATCAGTGCCCATTAGTACAGCCTCATCAGTGCCCATCAGAGTAACTTCATCAGTGCCCATCAGTGCAGCATCATCAGTGTCCATCAGTTCAGCTTATCAGTGCTGCCTCGTCAGTCTAGCCTCACCAGTGCCCATCAGTGTAGCCTCATCGGTGCCATCAGTTCGGGTCAAGTTCGGTCCCAAACTCGAACTTTTTCCCGAAGTTCGGCCAAACCCGTCGAACACGAACATCCAGGTGTCCGCTCAACTCTACCCCTAAGGCATTGAATAATTTAAAATTTGTTTATTTAGGTGATAATTAATTCGATGTGATGGCCACATAGTGATGCATTGGGGGTTATTTACGAAAAGGCAAATCCACTTTGCACTGCAAGTGCACTTGAATGTAAATGAGTGAAAGCTCTTCTGATTTTATCATCCAATCATGTGCAAGCTAAAATTCTGATTTTTATTTTCCTTGCATGTCCCCCTCGGATCTACAGCGACTGCACTTCCAAGTGCACTTGCAGTGCAAAGTGTATTTTCCTTTAGTAAATAACCTCCATTGTGTTTCTTTTTGACAGATTAAATGAGTTGAAGGCTTCTGTTGAAATATGGGAGGGTTCTACGCTTTGCTAACCCTTTCCCCACCTGTGATATGAGGCTGTATAAGAAAAGGATTTAATTTGTATTCGATCGATTACTAATCACATAATTGATTTCAAATGTGTAAAATTATGGTATTTAAGCCATGTGTGTAACTTTGACTTTAGATGTGTGTTTGAGCTGAAGAAGGGCGAAAGCTTGTGAGCCCGAAACTTAACCACCCCACTATACGTCATATGACGTCTTTTACTTCCCCGGGGTATATCTAAATGATGGGTGTAGCTACAGGCATCATTTAGATATTGCCGTTTTCAGCCGGCGATTCCCTGCACCATAAGAATGATCATAGCGGCTGTTCCGCCGCTTGATCGTTCTTACGGGCGGCGGGAAGGGATGTCCCTCCCTCCGCCCTCCGGTGCTCCTACCGACTCACCGCTTCCATTGGTGAGTCGGACACAGGATCCGCCGGCCCCCAGATGATGATCATAGAGATTTCCGGCGGACCAGATGGTCGCTATGATCGTTCGGAGGCCGGGCGCGATGTTATGACGTCACGCCCGGCCTCTGCATTCAAAAAACGGCGGCGCCGCGGCTGGAAAGCAGTGATCTTTTTTTTTTTTTTTTATTATTATATATATATATATATATATATATATATATGTGGTGTCTTATTGACCCCGATCTCACTGTAAATAGGTCCGATCGTGCCATATTCCTATTAGACATGTGCACAACAAAAAAAAAATTTGTTTTGTTTTTTTCGTTTCCGTTGATTCGTAACGATTCGTAAATTCGTAAGTCGTCGGTGTTCGTATTCGTAACGATTCGTATTTTCGTAAGAGTTATTTTTTCGTTGATTCGTATTTCCGTTAGTTAAATTTTCGTTTATTCGTTTATCCGAAATTCGGACGCATTTGTATTTATTCCTACATTCGTAGATTCGTAATCGGAGCATAATTCATAATGTTATGTAATGTGTACGCTATTATTACATTTTAAGAGACACGGAAAATTACAAATCGAAAAAAAAAAGTTACGAATGTACGAATTTTTTTTTTCGTTCAATCGATTCGAAGCACGTTAAGCAGCGCCATTGTAAGAGACACGGAAAATTACGAATCAAAAAAAAAAAAAGTTACGAATGTACAAATTTTTTCGTTCATTTTGATTTTCATTGTTCCTGTTTTCGTTTTTCGGATTTTCTTCATTCGTTGTTTCTAATTATTTTTTTTCGGATTTTCGTTGTTTTCGGATTCGTTCGATTCGAACGATTCGTTATTCGTTAAAATTTTTAGCGAATCGTTCGTTCATTCGTACGAAAACGAATGAATGAAAATAACGAAAAAAAAAGAAAAACGAAAAAAAACGAAAAAAAAAAATTTTGCACATGTGTAATTCCTATTACAAGGGATGTTTACATTCCTTGTAATAGGAATAAAAGTAATGAAATATATATATATATATATTTTTTATAAGTGTCGAACTAAAAAAATAAAGTAAAATTAACAATAAAAAAAAATAAAATAATTTAAAGCGCCCCTGTCCCCGCAAGCTCGTACGCAGAAGCGAGCGCATATGTAAGTCCCGCCCACATATGAAAACGGTGTTCAAACCACACATGTGAGGTATCGCCGCGAACGTTAGAGCGAGAGCAATAATTCTAGCCCTAGACCTCCTCTGTAAGGCCCCTTTCACACTGGGGCGGTTTGCAGGCGCTATTGCGCTAAAAATATCGCCTGCAAACCGACCCGAAACAGCTGTTGCTGTGTCTTCAGTGTGAAAGCCCGAGGGCTTTCACACTGAAGCGGTGCGCTTGTAGGACGCTCAAAAATGTCCTGCAAGCCGCATCTTTGGCT
Source organism: Lithobates sylvaticus (assembly GCA_028564925.1). Lineage (NCBI taxonomy): Eukaryota > Metazoa > Chordata > Amphibia > Anura > Ranidae > Lithobates > Lithobates sylvaticus. Next base: position 518,168,874 of record CM053030.1, on the reverse strand, counting down.
CGCTATAGGAGCGGTATATTTACCGCTCCTATAGCGCCCGTTCCCATTGGAAACAATGGGGCAGCGCTCCGAAACCCGCCCGCAAAACGCCGCTGCAGCGGCGGTTTGCGGGCGGTATTGACCCTTTTTCGGCCGCTCGCGGGGGGTAAAACCACCCCACTAGCGGCCGAAATGCGCTGCTAAAACGCCGGTAAAGCGGCGCTAAATATAGCGCCGCATTACCGCCAGCGCCCCCCCACCGCTCCAGTGTGAAAGTAGCCTAACTCAAAATATGTAACCAGTAAAAAATTTTAAAAGCGTCGACTATGGGGATTTTTAAATACCAAAGTTTGGTGCCATTCCACAAGCGCGTGCAATTTTGAAGCGTGGCATGTTGGGTATCTATTTACTCGGCGTATCTTCATCTTTCACATTATGCAAAAAAATTGGGCTAACTTTACTGTTTTGTTTTTTATTTTTTTAGCATGAAATTGTTTTTTTTGCAACAACCACCATTGTATTCTTTAGGGTCTTTGCTAAAAAAAAAACATATATAATGTTTGGGGGTTCTATGTAATTTTCTAGCAAAAAAAATTGGAATTTTACATGTAGGAGAGAAATGTCAGAATTGGCCTGGAACTCAGGTGGTTAATGAACATACACATCATGTAATGTTTGTTTAAACTTTGGTTCACTAAAGAAATTTTAAGTGCAGCGATCCTCTGGACTTTTTCTTATATTTTGGTCAGTGGGATGACCAGATCACATTACACTATTTGAAGACTGGGTGTGGTTTTCCTCTACTTTAAAAATGTATTTATTTTTAAATATATATATATATATATATATATATATATATATATATATATATATATATATATATATATATATATACACACTGTGGGGCTAATTTACCAAGCATTTGCGCCATGAGTTGCGGTGCACGCCGCCGCGCAACGGCCGTTTTCACATTCACAAAGCATTTGCAATTCCCCATTTACTAAAATGTTGCCGGCGCACGGGCGGCCGCGATCTGTGCGCACGGCATCTTCAACTCAGAAAATAAAAGAATCTGGAAGTGGCAATATTATGAGGGTGATGTGGGTGATATGAGGAAGTATAGATATGACTGTCCAACTAACAAATATGCCCAAAATAGAACGGAAAACTAACTTTCTCTGAGCAAGCTTGCTGCACCTGCAAATACACTTGGAACTACGTGAGGTCAAATTATGTACTGCGAATGCGCGAGCGGCATTTGCGCCCGTTCATGTGCTCTGGTTCACTGCGACGGCAAAATCTTAGTAAATGTCAAGCCACGTAGGTTCATTTGCATAAGTTGAACAGGCGCACTTCACAACTTGATTTTTTTTTTTTTGCGCTGGTTCTATGGGTTTTTTAACCGCTTCAGCACCGGGTGATTTTACCCCCTTCCTTACCAGAGCACTTTTTGCGATTCGGCACTGCGTCGCTTTAACTAACAATTGCGCGGTCGTGCGACGTTACACCCAAACAAAATTGACGTCCTTTTTTCCCCACAAATAGAGCTTTCTTTTGGTGGTATTTGATCACCTCTGCGGTTTTTATTTTTTGCGCTATAAACAAAAGAAGAGCGACAATTTTGAAAAAAAACACAATATTTTTTACTTTTTGCTATAATAAATATCCCATTTTTAAAAAAAATAAATTCGTGACTGCGACATTGCGGTGGACACTTCGGACACTTTTGACACATTTTTGGGACCATTCACATTTACACGTTGTTATAAAATTCCATTAATTACTGTGTAAATGTGACTGGCAGGGAAGGGGTTAACACTAGGGGGCGCTGCAGGGATTAATATGTTCCCTAAGGTAGTGATTCTAACTGTGGGGGGAGGGGACTCACAAGGGGAGGAGACCGATCAGTGTTCATCCGTACTGGGAACACACCATCAGTCTTCTCGCCACTGACAGGACGTGGAGCTGTGTGTTTACACACACAGCTCCACGGTCCAGCACGGTCCCGCTGTTTAAACGGGCAATCGCGGGTGCCGGGCGGACATCCCGAGCGACGCCGGCGGCACGTGCGCCCCCCTAGATGGCCGGGAATGGGAGGACGTCATATGACGCCCACCCAGGATAGGAGATCCACCTTGTGGGCGTCATATGTACATGGGTGGGTATTGAAGTGGTTAAAGGTTTTTTGAATACAGGTTATGTTAGCATTAAGAAATTAAAAAAAATGCGTGGGGGTCCCCCGAAATTCCATACCAGGCCCTTCAGGTCTGGTATGGATATTAAGGGGACTCGCCGAAAAAAAAAATAGCGCGGGGGTCCCCCTCAAAATCCATACCAGGCCCTTCAGTTCTGGCATAGATTTTAAGGGGAACCCCGCACCAAGAAAAAAAAATGGCGTGGGGGTCCCCCTCAAAATCAATACCAGACCCTTATCCGAGCATGCAACCTGGTAGGCCGCAGGAAAAGAGGGGGGGCGAGAGAGCACCCCCCCCCCTCCTGAACCGTACCAGGCCACATGCCCTCAACATGGTTCCATGCATCAGAGGGGGGCGGGGTCACCGGGTGGCCCCGGCCTCCGTTATATAAGATCTGTCAGAAGAAGAGACGCATCACACAACGGGAGCCTCCCATTGCGCGGAGCGGGCCAATAAAGAAGAAGAGACGCCGTGGAGGAAGATGCCGGACGAGAACACCGGAGCAAGAAGCGGATCAGAGGAAGAAGAAGATGAAGAATAAGAGAAGCGTCACACAGCGGGAGCCTCCCATTGCACGGAGCGGCCCAATAACGAAGAAGAGACGCCGTGGAGGAAGATGCAGGACGAGAACACCGGAGCAAGAAGCGGATCGGAGGAAGAAGAAGATGAAGAATACGAGAAGCGCCACACAGCGGGAGCCTCCCAATGCGCGGAGCGGCCCAATAACGAAGAAGAGACGCCGTGGAGGAAGATGCCGGACGAGAACACCGGAGCAAGAAGAAGCGGATCAGAGGAAGAAGAAGATGGAGGAAGAAGATGAAGAAACCGAAGAATGAAGAAAGGAAGAAGACCAGAAGAAAGAAGACTTTAATAAAGGAATTGTCAAAGACCGTCTCCTGTCATTTTTAACTCTTTTGTCACCGCTTTTGGTGAAATGGTAGGGGTACAAACCCTTACCATTTCACACAGGGGGGAGGCCAGGATCTGGGGGTCCCCTTGTTAAAGGGGGCTTCCAGATTCCGATAAGCCCCCCACCCGCAGACCCCCACAACCAACGGCCAGGGTTGTGGGGATGAGGCCTTTGTCCTCATCAACATGGGGGGGACCACAAAGCATCCTCCCAATGTTGAGGGCATGTGGCCTGGTACGGTTCAGGAGGGGGGGTGCTCTCTAGTCCCCCCTCTTTTCCTGCGGCTTGCCAGGTTGCGTGCTTGGATAATGGTCTGGTATGGATTTTGAGGGGGACCCCCACGGCATTTTTTTTTTGGCGCGGGGTTCCCCTTAAAATCCATGCCAGACCTGAAGGGCCTGGTATGGATTTTGAGGGGGACCCCCATGCCTTTTTTTTTGGCGCGGGGTTCCCCTTAATATCCATACTAGACCTGAAGGGCCTGGTATGCTCTTGGAACCCATGCCGTTTTTTTTTTTTTTAAATTAAAGTCGCCTGGCCTGGAGTGACTTAAAGTCATGTTGTAAGTCGCCCCAATTCGTGTTGTAAGTCGCGCTGGAAGTCGCGTTGCCTGTGTGTGAATGGACTGTTAATGATAACGGGATGCGCTATTCGCGGTACGCCGGTATATTATGTGTTGCGCTTATGTGTGTGCCGGTTCATACGCTCAAGTAATAATTTATCTGGCGTATGAACCGGCGCAGCGCATTCATCCTGGTAAATCAGCCCCTGTGTGTGTGTGTGTATATATATATATGTGTATATATATATATATATATATATATATATATATATATATATATATATAATGTGAACTAAAAATATGAGGAAAATACTGTGCCAAACCTAGATAATTTCTAGCTGCTGACACAACAATCAGACACAATTGTATAAAGTATAAGGCCCCATGCACACGAGACGCAGATGCAAACTCTGCTGAACGCGTGTTTTAAAAAGCAGAAACCTGCGCTTAAAAACGCGCGTTTGGCTGTGTTTTCATGCCGCGTTTAGACGCGTTTAGACGCGTTTAGACGCGTTTAGACGCGTTTGCGTCTATAAGCATTTGTAAAGATAACATCATACAGACCCTCCCCAAGCTCAGAAAGCATGTATTATTAACTATTTCTGCCATTCTGATCAGAGTGAGCAGCAGAGAGAGCCGTTGTACACTCGCATTTGCCTCTCTTTCTGTGTTTTTTTTTTTTTTTAAATGGATCCCATATTGATTATATGTCAGGAAATGCTCCTGATGTTCTCTTCATGAGGCAGCAATGTCATCGCAAATTTGTATGAGAGGTCCAGAATCAGAGCTTGTCGATATTGGACCCATCCGTTGATGGCACAGCGAATGTCCGTTGGATATTTCACAAACATGTATGCATTTCACAAACATGTGCATTAGTGAGTATATACGCTCTATGAACTATCTAAACTAATTACGACATTTTAAACAATTTTTTCTAGTATTTTTATGGTTTAGCATCATATTTCTGAGTTTTCTGGTCAAAAAAATTGGGTTCCTTTAAAAAGGCTTATAAACGCAAACGCGGCTAAACGCAGGTGCCTGCGTTTAGACGCGTTTAGACGCGTTTAGACGCGTTTTGCGTCTGAAACGCGGAAAAGCAAAGTGTCTGAATGCATTTTTTTGCTTCTGGAAAAACGAGGTTAAACGCAACTGCATAAAAACGGGAAAAAACTAGACTGTGTGCATGGACACATAGGATAACATTGCATGCGTTCAGGTGTAGTTGAAAAAAGTGTCCAACTGCCTCTGAACGCGCGTTTAACTGCGTCTCGTGTGCATGGGGCCTAAAGAGTAAATATTGCAGCGCTTATGTAAACATATGTCCCTGTTTCACATAAAGCAACGCAGGAGAATGTGAACCTGCGGGCAAAAAATGTGTGACAGGAATGTTTATGGTGAAAACACTCTTAATTTGAGTGTATCATTAGAACATGTCAACTGATATGACTAATACTAATATCGATGGACTGACCCAAAAAAACGTGTTCCTATGGGGTACAAATAGACGTGATTGTATATATGTTGAAAACAACCAGCAAAATGTGATAATTGTGTAAGATATACAACCAACTTTTCTCAATTTTTAGATATCTGGAGAACCTATACTTCCCCTGTGAGGAGAATGCAGGTTTCAAACGTGATCCAAAAATTATGCGATTCGTAAAAATCGCATAAGTGCAAAAAAACATATAATAACTATATTATTCTAAAAGTGAAAATATAAGTGTAGTGATGACTATATAAACAAGAGGCTATGCAATATGGAAACTCTTCTATAAAGGTCCAATTCCACTGTATGGTATACAATGAATTCTGGTTTGTCCATACAAAGCAAGAGCAACCCCGACCTTAATAGGGCTATTTTGGACGGTTTTTCGTGTAACAGTCCAGTGAATTCACTCCAAATATATTTTAGACAAGATTATACAAACATTTGTGAACAAAAAAAAGAAAATTAATAAAAGGGATGAGAGAAGTCCATCTCTAAAATTTAGTCGCCAGGTTCACAGATAGTAAAATATGGCTGCGTTGATACAATCACCAGGGAGGTGTTCCTGGCTTCAGAGCGGCTCAATTATCTCTAGAAAAATTCTTCCCATATACAAGTATAAAAGTAATGATCAAGGTACTCTTACCAGAGCGGGTGGACTCACAGACCTTTCAGTGGTGAGTCAAACGTGCATGGACCGGATTCACCGGATTTGTAGGGGCAATATCGCAGCCAGCCGTATCATCTGGAGATCTTTTCTGGGTAAACGTACCCTCTTACTCACCAAAATCTGGTTGTAAAATGCCAGGAGAAGAAATGTGGGGGTCCTGGTTGCGATCCTCACCATGGGTGGCTCAAAAGGAGATATAGAAAAAAAGGAGACAACTCCTCATAGTGTAACTCCAAAAATGATATGGGGTTTTTTATTGTAAAGATTTTTCAATCCAAGCAAAAATTGTATAAAATTCATATAAAAAGTTAAAAATAGGCGCAAGAAATTCTAGTGGCTCAGGCAAGCATCTCACCCTACGCGTTTTGCCTGACATAGGCTTCAACTGGGGTACAGGTTCATGTACCCCAGTTGAAGCCTATGTCAGGCAAAACGCGTAGGGTGAGATGCTTGCCAGAGCCACTAGAATTTCCTGCGCCTATTTTTAACTTTTTATATGAATTTTATACAATTTTTGCTTGGATTGAAAAATCTTTACAATAAAAAACCCCATATAATTTTTGGAGTTACACTATGAGGAGTTGTCTCCTTTTTTTCTATATCTCCTTTTGAGCCACCCATGGTGAGGATCGCAACCAGGACCCCCACATTTCTTCTCCTGGCATTTTACAACCAGATTTTGGTGAGTAAGAGGGTACGTTTACCCAGAAAAGATCTCCAGATGATACGGCTGGCTGCGATATTGCCCCTACAAATCCGGTGAATCCGGTCCATGCACGTTTGACTCACCACTGAAAGGTCTGTGAGTCCACCCGCTCTGGTAAGAGTACCTTGATCATTACTTTTATACTTGTATATGGGAAGAATTTTTCTAGAGATAATTGAGCCGCTCTGAAGCCAGGAACATCTAGAAAACTTCAAGTGGTATTACACACCTCCCTGGTGATTGTATCAACGCAGCCATATTTTACTATCTGTGAACCTGGCGACTACATTTTAGAGATGGACTTCTCTCATCCCTTTTATTCATTTTCTTTTTTTCGTTCACAAATGTTTGTATAATCTCGTCTAAAATATATTTGGAGTGAATTCACTGGACTGTTACACGAAAAAACGTCCAAAATAGCCCTATTAAGGTCGCGGTTGCTCTTGCTTTGTATGGACAAACCAGAATTCATTGTATACCATACAGTGGAATTGGACCTTTATAGAAGAGTTTCCATATTGCATAGCCTCTTGTTTATATAGTCATCACTACACTTATATTTTCACTTTTAGAATAATATAGTTATTATTAAGCGCTGCAATATTTACTCTTTATATACATATACAGTGGTGTGAAAAAGTGTTTGCCCCCTTCCTCATTTCCTGTTCCTTTGCATGTTTGTCACACTTAAGTGTTTCGGAACATCAAACCAATTTAAACAATAGTCAAGGACAACACAAGTAAACACAAAATGCAATTTGTAAATGAAGGTGTTTATTATTAAAGGTGAAAAAAAATCCAAACCATCATGGCCCTGTGTGAAAAAGTGATTGCCCCCCTTGTTAAAACATACTATAACTGTGGTTGTCCACACCTGAGTTCAATTTCTCTAGCCACACCCAGGCCTGATTATTGCCACACCTGTTCACAATCAAGGCATCACTTAAATAGGAGCTGCTTGACACAGTAAGGTCCACCAGAAGATCCTTAAAAGCTACACATCATGCCGAGACCCAAAGAAATTCAGCAACAATTGAGAAAGAAAGTAATTGAGATCTATCAGTCTGGAAAGGGTTATAAAGCCATTTCCAAAGCTTTGGGAATCCAGCGAACCACAGTGAGAGCCATTATCCACAAATGGCGAAGACATGGAACAGTGGTGAACCTTCCCAGGAGTGGCCGGCCGCCCAAAATTACCCCAAGAGCGCAGCGACGACTCATCCAAGAGGTCACAAAAGACCCCACAACAACGTCCAAGGAACTGCAGGCCTCACTTGCCTCAGTTAAGGTCAGCGTTCATGCCTCCACCATCAGGAAAAGACTGGGCAAAAATGGCCTGCATGGCAGAGTTCCAAGGAGAAAACCACTGCTGAGCAAAAAGAACATCAAAGCTCGTCTCAATTTCTCCACAACACATCTTGATGATCCCCAAGACTTTTGGGACAACATTCTGTGGACCGATGAGACAAAAGTGGAACTCTTTGGAAGGTGTGTGTCCAAGTATATCTGGCATAGAAGGAACACTGCATTTCAGAAAAAGAACATTATACCAACAGTAAAATATGGTGGTGGTAGTGTGATGGTCTGGGGCTGTTTTGCTGCTTCAGGACCTGGAAGACTTGCCGTGATAAAAGGAACTATGAATTCTGCTGTCTACCAAGAGATCCTGAAGGAGAATGTCCGACCATCTGTTCGTGTACTCAAGCTGAAACGAACTTGGGTTCTGCAGCAGGACAATGATCCTAAACACACCAGCAAGTCGCTGGGCATACACACGGTCAGAAAATCCAATGAAAAGCTCCCATCGGACTGTTTCCATCGGAAATTCTGACCGTGTGTACGCCGCATAACTGACTACCACACAGTCCTTGTACTTCAAGAAGAGGAAAAAAACTTGGAAGGCAAAAGAACCAGTTCTGATAGTTGCTTTACCAGTAAAATCTCGGATCCGGCAGAGTCAAGGTTCTTCCCTGCGTATCTACAGTTGTTATGAAGTAGACCACATTGTCTCTGTCTGGCCTACAAATGACAACCTTGTCTGCATAAATGTGCCGTCCATAGCTCCAGTGTTGCAGGCAACCAGTAAAGCGCTCATGCATGTCCGGAGCAAACACCTTTTTTCTGAATGGTTTCGGAACTTTCAGGTAGTTCCAGACATCCTCTGCATACCATTCTTCACGGTTCTCCTCAATCACATCCATAATTTATCTGGGCACATACAGGAACTCTAACTCATACTCACATTTCCGTCCCCATGAAGCACATAAGAGTTTGAGGACTTGCATACCAGGGCAACAGAGTTTTTCTTGGGTACAGGCAAGTTCACAGGTTTAGGCAAAGTCAAATCTATGGTGGTCGGGGTTTCCGCCCATGCTGATACACTCCCCGATGTAAGGGCTAGCCAGCCCGATACGTCACCACAGGTTGCGGCCACATCATCCCCATTTGCCCATAATAACTCTTGGGACATTGTCTCAAAAAGGTCATCAAAAAGGTCATCATCCCCAGCATCAGAAAGAGAGTCTAACTCTGAGTCCTGCAACTCTTCCGCTGGCAAATAATTATTCACATTCCCGCTCACTACCATAGCCCCAGATTTCTCACCGGTAAACTTGGTGGACTTCCCCGGGACGATCTCCTTACTCCGATTAGGTCCGGCCGGACTTTGAGGTGGTCCTCTACCGCGGCCGCGGGAGGTCTTGGCACGCTCCACTTTCTCCAAAGCAGGCATGGTGCCATCAGTGATGGTGGATGAGTTTGTGTCCATAAGCCCTGGAGTAGTTCCTCCAACAGTGGCAGTAATAGAAGCAGTCGCATCTCCCTCCGGAATGCTAGCAGCAACAGGCATCGCAGCTGTGGAAGGCCTCACCACAGGAGCATAGACAGCAGACTCCTCAGTGGCTACGCTCGTGGCCCAGTCCATACAGTAGGCCTTCGGCAACACGATGGGCTGTTCCACTTTAAAAAGTATTCCTCACAGCTGAGACAGCGAACGAATGGCCGAGGGCTTGTGATCAGTGGCCTCAATGTCTCCCGATGTGTACAGGATGAAACGCCCTTGAGGGGCCAGGCGAATCCCTGTATCGGTCAACACAGTCCCAGGCAGTCTCACACTCGCAGGGATCCCCATAGACAGCATTCTGGGTCCCATGGTGGTCACGTTCCCGGAACTTGAAAAAAAAATGTCTCTTCTGCTTCCGCAACAAAGCACAACCTCTTTCCGCTCTCTACTACGACACTCTCCCGCTGTGCCTTAGTGTAGGGAAAGGAGACAGGCAAGACTCCTCCCACTTGCTCCTCTGGCTGCGCAACTCACAGGCTTTTTCTAACTCCGCCCACAGTTTACGCGCCAACAGTGGATGTCAATAATTTTTCACAAAATGGCGCAGTCCAAAAAAACATTTTTTAACCCTCTACCCTATAGTTACCACGTGTACAGTTCTTTAGTTGCGAGAGGTAACGGTAAATCCCGGACTGCGAGCCCCCACATGTAGCACTAACCCCCAAAAGGAGCTGCTGGTTTGATTTGGGCTCACCGTTACCTTCTGTTTCAGGAACATTCAATTTGCAAAACACATAGCGCGTGCTCGTCAGGAGCCTCGCGCTACATTATTATTACTTAATTTTTTTTATTTTTTTTTTAGTAGAGGCCCTAGAGAATAAAATGATGGGTGTTGCAATTTTTGATGTCACACTGTATTTGCACAGCGATCTCTTAGAAGCAATTTTTTGTGGAAAAAAAAATGTTTTTAACCGGTTCCGGACCGCCTTGCCACATTTACTGCTGCCATAACAACGATATCCTCCTTCAAAGTACCGACGTATAACATCGGTGGACAGTCCGGAAGTGGTTAAAGGAGAATTATCCAAAAAAAAAAAGATTAGTTAAACCCACCAGTTTTTTTTTTTTTTTTTTTACCACTATTAATCCTTTATATTGGCTTTTGACATTTACAAATGCAGCAATTTAGAAATCCGATGAAAGGTTTAGCACTGGGAAACACTTTTTAAAAGATAAATAGTGCATTTTATGTACAACTATAGACCAGACTAAAATGAGGAGGAAAGAGGGACAGAGTGACAATGGTCCAAACCAGGGACAGTCCCTCGAAATCAGGGGCAGTTGGGAGCTATGCAATTGTTGTGCATACTTCAGATCGTCAAACCACAATCTTGCAGATGTTACTAGCCAAACCTATACAAATGTAGCACCCACTTGATGCTAGAGGTGAGATTTTTGGTGAGTGCAGGTACATTTAGGCAGGCCTAGCTGAAATCTAGGCCTGTTTGTTTTTGATGTGTGTGGGCTGGGAGTAGCTCAGAGTAGCAGCTGTGACTCACAGACAGTATCACTCCACTGTCACCTCCCTTTTCCTTCTAGAGGATTCTAGAAGAGAGGTGGAGCTGTTTGGGGTGTCTCAAGGAGCCCTGACCAATCCCCAACTAGGATTGGCAGGGGGCAGGTCTCCTTGAAATACCTGGAGTCAGCACATCTGTGGAGGATTTGTCGGGTGGAAGAACTGAGGATGGAGTACTAGGCTGTCGGGGCCTTTGAGGGAGCTCCTCAGTCTGGGGGGGGGGTGACCTTGGGCCTGGAACTCGGGTACAGGACGGATCCCTTGAAGAAGTCATGAAGGATCTAAATAGGAGGCACAGAGAGGACTCAGAGAGGACAGCAGGAGCTAGTACTGCTGGGCAAGTCTTCAGGAGGGAACCACCGGTTTGCAGCCAGGAGGGCTGGTGAGTGACATGGACAGTCGGGAGGACTGGAGAGGCATGCCAGAGAGGATTGAGAGGAAACAGTCAGAGCTGGATGTGACAGCGAGGATTGCAATGTCACGGGCAGTGAAGTTGGGCAGCTGCAGCCAGGAGGGCTGGCAGGGCCTGGAGAGGACTTACTGGGAGCAGTAGAAGTGAATGCCAGGCTGGGAAGGGTGACAGGTGGGCCAGGTCACTTAGCAGCCCCTACGGGGGTACCGCTACACAAGTATGTACATCAGAAGAGGGACAGTGATGGACAAATTGAGCCAGCCACAGACTGTTCGAATCTCGGCCTGTTCAGCAGGGACCGGCCAAGATTCAAACCATGTATGGGCAGGCTGAATGTACCAAGTTCAATCGATCAACTTGGGTACAAACAGCCTGCCGGATTTTACATGCAGGGCCGGGACAAGGGGTGGGCAGGAGGGGCGGCTGCCCCTGGCGCAATGGTTTATTGCAGGGTTGGGGGGGGGGGCACCCTGACCCTAACCCTTATGGAAAGGGGGGCGCAGTTTGGCATCTTTGCCCTGGGCGATGGGTGACCTTGTCCCGTCACTGTTTACATGTAATTATTGCCAGCAGCTACTGGGATATTCAGGTCCAAGAGAAGGATATCTAAAAGCTGCTGGCTATCAATACAAATACATATAATTTGTTCTGCAGTTACTCGAGTTTTTAGCTGGTAGGGACATGGATCAAGCATGTTGTTAATCTTTACCTGAGAATAGAGATTACAAGGCTGCGTCCTTGAATCTGAATCAATACCGCTGAACCTTGATCTTGATTTAGAGATGGCTATAGGTCGTTATCGCATTTTCCCTGTTCTTTATGGATCTAACCAATTCGAAATGACCAAAACCTACTTATTGCTGGAAGAGAATATATACCGTATATACTCGAGTATAAGCCAAGTTTTTCAGCACATTTTTTTGTGCTGAAAGTGCCCCCCTCGGCTTATACTCGAGTCAAGCACTTTTCTGCAGCAGAGAATGACATTTTCCGAACCGACTTTGGGGCCCCGTATCTCGGGGGCCACTTGGAGCTCGGAACCCCAAATTTGAGATAAGAGGCCCCAAAGTCGGGTCGGAAAATGTCATTCTCTGCTGCAGAAAAGTGCTTGATCCGAGTATAAGCCGAGGGGGGCACTTTCAGCACACAAAAAAATGTGCTGAAAAACTCGGACTTTGGGGTCTCGTATCTTGGGTCCACTTGGTGCTAGGAACCCCAAGTAACACTACAACATATCCAAATTTGGGGTTCCTAGCACCAAGTGGCTCCGAGATACGGGCCCCAAAATCGGTCAACTGTGTCCATCTGCAGCAATGTCATTTCGGCAACCTTGGGGTCCAGAGACCCCACATTTTGGCTGCAGCTAGGGGGCATCTAGGAACCCTTAAAGTGGAGTGCCCACAAAAAAAAAAATTAAGTCAGCAGCTACAAATACTGCAGCTGCTGACTTTTAATAATCGGACACTTACCTGTCCCGGGGTCCAGCGATGCGGGGGAACGAGACCCCCGCTCCGCTTGCGGCGCCGGCATTCTTAATGTGGGCACTGCGCATGCGCGAGCAGGGCCATGCGCCGTGATTCGGCGCTCACTCATCTGGGACACATGACAGGTCCCAGATGACTGTGCGGCGCCTAGGGGAAGTGACGTCAGTGCCCGGGCAATGAAGGTGGCAGACTACGAGGGACCCCCTAGCAACAGGCATTTAGAGGTGAGTAAAAACATTTTTTTTTCCAATTATTTTTTTTTTTTTTTTTTTTATGATTTTTAAGCCATTTTTTTTTTTTGGTGGCAACACCACTTTAACTACCAAGTTTGAAGTTTGTGGGACCTATGGCTGCAAATGGGCACAGCGAGGCTGCAAATGGGCATTGGTGATTTACCCAGACTTATGGCTAGAGTGAGACAACCCATTCCATAATTAGTTCTGCCTTGTACAAAGTGGTCCGGGTCTCAGAGGTCATTCAAGAGACCTCTGTTCATTTTGCTAGAGGTCTAGAGAGCAGGGGTCTCCAAATTTTTAAACAAAGGGCCAGTTTATTGCACTTCAGACTTTAGGGGGGCCGGACTGTGACCAGTGGGAGTGGAAATTTTCCTCAGTTGGAGTAAACATCCCCACATTTGGTATTAGCAGGGAGAATAGTGCCCCCTCGTTGGTATCATTGGGAGGAATAGTGCCCCATTGTTTTCAGTTGGCAGAGTAGTGTCTTGTATCAGTGGGAGGAATTGTCCCTCAAGAGCTGGATAAAGGCAAGCAAAGGGCCACATCCAGCCCCCGGGGCCACAGTTCGGAGACCACTGGTCTAGAGCATGAGTTCCCGGCCCTTCACCAGTCACCCACAAGTTGGATCAAATGGGGATCCCGCTTATGTTCTATCAAGACGATATAGGGTTAAGAATCTTCGGTCTTTGAAACTTCACTGCTTAACCACTTCCAGACCAGCCTCGTTTTGGATTTTAGGTGTTTAAAACAGTTTTTTTTGCTAAAAATTTACTTAGAACCCCCAAACATTATATATTGTTTTTTTTCTAACACCCTAGAGAATAACATGGCGGTCATTGCAATACTTTTTTTCACACCGTATTTGCGCAGCGGTCTTACAAGCGCACTTTTTTTTGAAAAAAGTCACTTTTTGGAATAAAAAAATAAGACACCAGTAAAATTAGCCCAATTTTTTTTTGTATTGTGAAAGATAATGTTACGCCAAGTAAATTGATACCCAACATGTCCTGCTTCAAAATTGCGCCCGCTCGTGGAATGGCGTCAAACTTTTACCCTCAAAAATCTCCGTAAGCGACATTTAAAAAATTCTACAGGTTGCATTTTTTTAGTTACAGAGGAAGACTATGGCTAGAATTATTGTTTTCGCTCTACCGATCGCGGCGATACATCACATGTGTGGTTTGACTACCGTTTTCATACGCGGGCGCTACTCACGTATGCGTTCGCTTCTGCGCGCGAGTTCGTCGGGACGGGGTGTTTTAAAAAAAAAAATTTTGTTTTTCTTATTTATTTTACTTAAATTTATTATTTTTTACACTGTTTTAAAAAAAAATTTAAAATAAATGGATCACTTTTATTCCTATTACAAGGAATGTAAACATCCCTTGTAATAGAAAAAAAGCATGACAGGTCCTCTTAAATATGAGATCTGGGGGGTCAAAAAGTCCTCAGGTCTCATATTTAGACTTAAATGCAAAAAAAAAAAAATGTAATTTAAAAAAATGACATTTGGAAATTCCCCTTTAAGACGTATGGGCGGAAGTGACGTTTTGACGTCGCTTCAGCCCTCCTATGGTATAGAGAGGGGTGGGGGCCATCTTAGCCTCACTCAGCTAGGGAGAGGACCCGATCGCCTCCGCCGCTGCCGATGGCTCCGGTAAGCGGCGGAAGGCGCGGGAGACCGGCGGGAGGGGGGGGCACCTCTCCCGCCGCCAATAACGGTGATCTCACGGCGAACCCGCCGCAGAGACCACCATTATCGGAAACAGAACCTCTCACTGTGAAGAGGGATACCTCAGTTGTGGCAGCAGCTGCTGCCATTACCGAGATATCCCTCTTCAAAAAAATTACGTATATATACAGTGAGTGGTCGGTAAGTGTAGGTTCTAAGGAGGTTCATAGTCCATTATTAGATAAGTAATACAAAGGGGAAGATATTCTGGCCCTATAATCAGCTGGTATAAACATATAGGCAGGTGCAGTCTACCTTCTCCACTGCAGGTGGCACTCTTCTGCAGCAGCACCAGAGTTGGAGAGGAAGAGGAATATAGTTACTCTATGATATCCTGGATCACAGGGGAAGCATCCAATTGGATGCTGCCACCTTATTTAACTCTGGCTCCCAGGTTTGGCACGCATTTGTGAGTTGAAAGAGTAGGGACAGATACCCCATCTGATAGGGACAGAACTAGCACCAGGGAAAAGTTCCTGATTAACCGATTGCCGACCAGCCGCACGCCGATATACGTCGGCAAAAGGGCATACAGGTACCTCCCCTTTAAGAAGCGGTGTGGCGGGGGCACGCGCGATGTGGTCTCCGTGACCGTGGCCACAGGTCCCGCGGACTCGATGTCCGCTGGGTGCCCGCGATCGTGTCACGGAGAGGTAGAACGGGAAGATGCCTTTGTAAACAAAGCATTTCCCCGTTCTGCCTAGTGACAGGACAGAGATCACCGCTCCCTGTCATCAAGAGCAGTGATCGCTGTCATGTGAGGTGTAGTCCCCCCCCCCCACAGTTAGAATCACTCCCTAGGACACACTTAAACCCTTCACCGCCCCCTAGTGGTTAACCCCTTCACTGCCAGTGTCATTTACACAGTAATCAATGCATTTTTATAGCACTGATCGCTGTATAAATGACAATGGCCCCAAAATAGAGTCAAAAGTGTCCGATCTGGCCGCCATAATGTCGCAGTCCCAATAAAATAAAATCGCAGATCGCCGCCATTACTAATAAAAAAAAATGTAAAATAAAAATGCCATAAAACTATACCCTATTTTGTAGACACTATAAATTTTGCACAAACCAATGAATGTACGCTTTTTTTTTTACCAAAAATATGTAGAAGAATACATATCGGCCTAAACTGAGGAAAAATTTTTTTTTTATATATTTTTGGGGGGATATTTATTATAGTTAAAAAAATATTTTTTCAAAATTGATGCTCTTTTTTTGTTTATAGCGCAAAAAATTAAAAACGCAGAGGTGATCAAATACCACCAAAAGAAAGCTCTATTTGTGGGGAAGAAAAGGACATCAATTGTGTTTGAGTACAGTGTTGCAAGCTTGCGCAATTGTCAGTAAAAGCGACGCAGTGCCGAATCGCAAAAAGTAATGGGAGGGGGTAAAATCCTCTGGGGCTGAAGTGGTTAACCACTTCAATACTGGGCACTTAAACCCCCCTTCTGCCCAGACCAATTTTCTGCTTTCAGCGCTGTCGCACTTTGAATGACAATTGCGCGGTCATGCTACACTGTACCCAAACTAAATTTTTATCATTTGTTTCCCACAAATAGAGCTTTCTTTTGGTGGTATTTGATCACCTCTACGGTTTTTACTCTTTGCTAAACAAATAAAAAAAGACCTAAAGTTTTGAAAAAAAAAATAGGTTTTTTTTGGTTTCAGTTTCAAAACTTTGTAAATAAGTAAGTTTTCTCCTTCACTAATTGGCACTGATGGGGCTGCACTGACGGGCACTGATAAGGTGGCACTGATGGGCACCGATGAGGTGGCACCAATGAAGTGACACTGACGAGGTGGCATTGATGGGCACTGATAGGTGGCACTGATAGGTGGCACTGATGGGCGACACAGATGGGCACTGATAGGTGGCACAAATTGGCACTGAAAGGTGGCACAGATTGGCACTGAAAGGCGGCACAGATTGGCATGGATAGGCGGCATGGATGGGCACTGATAGGCGGCATGGATGGGCACTGATAGGTGGCACGGATGGGCACTGATAGGCGGCATTGTAGTGTATGGTATTGTACTGATGGATGCCAATCAGTGCCAAACAATAATGCATGCCAATCAGTGATGTCCATTGTGGGCACTGATTGGCATCCATTGTGGGCAGTGACTGGCATCCCTGGTGGTCTAGGGTGGCATACCTGGTGCTGGGCATCCCTGGTGGTCTGGTGGCATCCCTGGTGGTCCAGTGTGGGCATCCTCGGGGGGGGGGGGGGCTGCGCTGATAATCGATCAGCACAGACCCCCCCCCCCCCCCCCCCCTGTCAGAGCAGCACCCGATCGGCTCTCCTCTACTCGTGTCTGAAAGACGCGAGTGAGGAAAAGCCGATCAACGGCATTTCCTATTTACACTGTGATCAGCCGTGATTGGACACGGCTGATCACGCGGTAAAGAGTCTCCATCGGAGACTCTTTACCGAGATCATAGTTGTGGGGTGTCAGACTGACACCCTGCAACAACGATCGCCGCAATGCACGCCCCCGGGGACGCGCAGCGGCTCAAAATCCTGAGGACGTCATATGACGCCTAATCATGATTTTGAAACCTCTTTGCCGCCAGCCGAGCAGAGTGAAGCCGCCGGCTCCGCCTCCCCCTCCTCCTTGTAGTGCTGTGTGTCCCGCACTGACACTCCTGACCTGAGGGAGGTGGGGGGGGTCTGGTCTGTACTGAGGGGGGGGTCTGCATTGTAGGGGGGGGTGGGGGGGGTTTGTAAAAAAAATAGGGGGGGGTCTGGGCGGGCGGCAAGTGGTTAAATAGGGAAAGCTTAGCCCTTGCAACTTCTCTGGACATCTACCTGTTGGGCACAAGACGGCCAGGCTACATTCTTCCCATCTCTACAGACACACAGTTTGGCTGCATTCCTTTCTCTCTACACACCGTTGGAACTGTGAGTATTGCTGGCTGGGTTGCTTGTGAACTGTGTCTGCATTATTTCAATGCACTGGGACTGAGTGTTATATTTTGCAGCACCACGCTGCACTCCACCTACAAACAGGATACATGTTAGAGCCCATTTCCAGAGCCAGGACAAAGGTTGGGCAGAAGGGGAGGCTGCCCTGGGTACAGCGTGTATTGTAGGGTTGGGGGTACCGTAAGTTCCTTCTACTATAAGGCTGACAGGAGTAGTGACAGTTGCATCACTACTTCTGTCATCCCAGCGCTGGAAGCATTGAGGAGGGGAGAGCCAGGAGGAGGTGCAGGATGTGCTGTCTCTCCCCATCCTCCTCATAAGCTTGCACATAATGAAGGGGGGGGGGGGGGGGGGGGCGACTTGGCATCTTTGCCCTGGACACTGGATTATCTTGTCCCGGCACTGCCCATTTCTACTGGTTATGACCAATAGTGAATAATGAGAGACCCAACACAGTAATGCCGCGTACACACGATCGGAAATTCAGCCAGCAAAAGACCGATGAGAGCTTTTGGTCGGAAAATGCCACCGTGTGTACGCTCCATCAGACTTTTGCTGGCCGAATTCCCGCCAGCAAAAGATTGACAGCAGGTTCTCAATTTTTCGATCGGAAAAAGTTTTGATCGGAAATTTCCGATCGTCTGTACCAATTCTGACGCGCAAAACTCCTACGCATGCTCGGAAGCATTTCATTTAATTTTCTCGGCTCGTCATAGTGTTGTACATCACTGCGTTCTTGACGGTCGAAAGTTCCGAGAACTTTTGTGTGATGGTGTGTATGCAAGCCAAGCTTGAGCGGAATTCCGTCGGAAAAACCATGACCTGTGTAGCCTAGATAATACCATAAGCTAAATATCCCCCTATATCATACCAGCCCCTAAAATAAGAGACCACAACTTTAATTGGAGTTAAATGGCCGCAAGGCCGTACTTTATTAACCAAACCAAAATAAACTCCAATTTTATTTAAATATAAATAACGTATAAATAACCAATATAAATACACAATAACATAATTTGAAACAACATGTTTCAACCCACCCTGTTGGTCAGTGACGGAGCTACTTGCATATAGCAAACACCCATGATATGGATAGATATCCAAAACTACCACCAGGGGGCACTGCGGGATTTTACCGAACCCACGTAGGTCTATTTCTGTACCGCCCTGAGACCATTACCTTACCCGCAGTGCAACAACCAGAGTAAACATCAACAACGTTTGATGTACTCAAAGGAGGGGCCATATATTGATGAGCCCCCCACCCACTTCAACCAGAGTAATCATCAACACCGTTTGATGTACTACAAAGGAGGGGCCATCTACTGATGAGCCCCCCACCCACTTACCACCTGTATACATGCTTCCGCCACTGACCAACAATCAACACGCCACCCACACATGCTGCTGTGACGACCATAATGCCAAAACGATCCTGAAACGACAAGAAAACAAAAAAGGGAGGGTGGGTGGGGAAAAACCTGCCTCCTCGTGTTCTCCTTCCTGCAAACTGATCTTCCTTTGCTCCGCCCCCACCTTTATACAGCCACTCCCCTGTGCTTGCTCTGCCCTCCCCTAGCAAACCACAACCCCCATTTAACCCTGCATATAGTAAACTATACACACAGTCATGTCCAGCCCTGCATTACCATTCCCCTGTGGTGCATTCTCATTACAGGCTTCTCTTCCAAGATTTTTCCAACGGAAAATCCGCTCATGTGTACGCGGCATTAGTGTAGCAAATTTCCTGTTACTTGATCATCTGTAGTCACTGAGATGGGGTCTTATTCTTTCTACACTACCAGGAGCAGTGGAAGATGTGTAGAAGGGGTACTGGGCTGATAGAAACTAGATGGCTGAAACAGCACTGCTTTACAAAGTGCTGCGCCGTCAAGAAGGTGACTAGGTGGTTTGCTTGTTTGCCTCTCGGCAGGGCCATCTTAAAGTGGTTTGACACCCATTTCATTTAGTAAATCTCTTTGCCTTCCAAATCAGGCAAAGAGTACTAAATGAAATGTTTTTTTTTTTTTTTTTTTTTTTTTACTTACCTTGTAATTGAAGACTTCCGGTCTTCTCTCTCTGCGGCGGCGGGCGGGGTCTCTGCGTCGATCGTCGTCACGCCGCACTGTCTCCTGGGATCTGGTGTCATTGATCCCAGGAGTCAGTGCGGGCATCTTCCGAAATCTTGCGAGATTTCGGCCACATCTTCCGAAATCTCCCGAGATTTCGGCCACATCTGCCGAAATCTCGTGAGATGTCGGCAGATGTGCCGTTACTGCGCACGCGCGAGTAACGGCGGTGCATGCTGGGCCATCAACAGTGCCTGTGGGGTTTCACATGCCCACAGGCAAGATGGACCCCAGCAGACAAGAAGAAGACAAGAAGAAGATGAAGATGAAAACCGGCGGCGATCGAGATGGAACATGGAACAGGTAAGTCCCCCAATTGAGCTATATGCCCTTGGCATATAGCCCAAAAAAAAAAAAAAAGTGTGCAGAGTGCAGAACCGCTTTAAGAGCATTATAGGCCCCCGGGCAATACAGTGCACTGGGGCCCTGTCTACACGATCACGCATGAGAATAAAAATGCAAATGATCAATAAGGCTATATTTATTGGTACTTCCAACAAAATCAGTGTTTAACCACTTCAATACCGCCCATAGTCATATGATGCCCACAAGGTGGATCTCCCATCCTGGGTGGGCGTCATATGACGTCCTCGGATTCTTGGCCGCCTGGGGGGCCCGCGCGCGCCCGCGGCATCGCTCGGGACCCGGTGCGAGTGCCCGTTAAAACAACGGGACCGTGCGGGACCGTGGGGCGGTGTGTGTAAACACACAGCTCCACGTCTCCTCCCCTTGAGTCCCTGTCTCCTCCCCTTGAGTCCCCTCCCCCCACAGTTAGAATCACTCCTATTAGGGAACACATTAACCCCTGCAGCGCCCCCTAGTGTTAACCCCTTCCCTGCCAGTCACATTTACACAGTAATCATTGCAATTTTATAGCAACGATCGCTGTGTAAATGTGAATGGTTCCAAAAATGTGTCAAACGTGTCCGAAGTGTCCGCCGCAATGTCGCAGTCACGGAAAAAAAAATCGCAGATCGCCACCATTACTAGTAAAAAAAAAAAGAAAAAAAATTAAATAAACCTATCCCCTATTTTGTAGACGCTATAACTTTTGCGCAAACATCCAATATACGCTTATTGCGATTTTTTTTACCAAAAATATGTAGAAGAATACGTATCGGCCTAAACTGAGGAAAAAAATAGTTTTTTTTTAAAAAAATGGGATATTTATTATAGCAAAAAGTAAAAAAATATTGTGTTTTTTTTTCAAAATTGTCGCTCTTCTTTTGTTTATAGCGCAAAAAATAAAAACCGCAGAGGTGATCAAATACCACCAAAAGAAAGCTCTATTTGTGGGAAAAAAAGGACGTCAATTTTGTTTGGGTGTAACGTCGCACGACCGCGCAATTGTTAGTTAAAGCGATGCAGTGCCGAATCGCAAAAAGTGCTCTGGTAAGGAAGGGTGTAAAATGGCCCGGTGCTGAAGCGGTTAAACATTAACACAACGTTTGGACCATTTAACACGAGTTTGAGAAAAGAAGGGGTTTGGGTTATTATTAGGCGCGTAGTAAGATACGATGGTGGTTTCTACATCTTGGAGTAGGCCCACTAAAATTATGTAGCGCCCTTCAGGGTCCTTTATTTCAGTTGTGGGGATGAAGGGGAGTGTGTGGTGAAAAGCCAGCAGTACCCCTCTGTGTTTAGAGGTAGCTGAGGCGGTGAAGACTTGTGGGTAACGGGAACTAAAATACTTGGGTGTGCTATTTATTGCAAAATGGGTTTCCTGGAGTGCCACTATGCTAGCTTTTCGGGACGCGAAGGTCTGAAATGCCTTGACCCTTTTGTTGGGTGAGTTAAGTCCCTTAACATTAAGGGAGAGGATGTTTAAGGGAGCCATAATTGTGATGGAAAAGAGACATCGTAATGTAGTGTGCGTGTCGCGTGTGCCGACCGACGGAGCAAGGAAAAGGGGGAGATGAGGGAAAGAGAGAAGTTAAGCAAGAGAGGAGGAGAGAAGAGTAAGGTATGTTGCGTAGCAGCGTAGGGCATACCATGTATTGGCAGTAATGAGCAGGGCTAAATAAAATGCCCAACTGGGGAGTGCACAAACCCTGCAACTGGTGCCAGTCACAGGGTGGGTGTACTGTAAGGGGGGGGGCAAGCAGTGACTGCTCCCCGCCACTAATGGGAAATACAGATATTGGCAATAAGATTAGTTTAAACAATAAACAACTTAAGGGAATTGGAACATTTGAATCCCGTAACATTTAAGTCAAACATTGAAATCTGAGTTCGAGCTAGGTCAACATAGGAGGGGGGGGGGCAGGAAAGTGAAGGGTGGGGGGGAGTGGGAGAAGGGTAGAGAAGGGAAAAACAGGAAGGGGAGATGACGGGGAAGGGGGAAAGGATAAGAGTTGAGGATGAGGATAAGGGAAGTAGGGGAAGGGATGGGAGGAGGGAGGGAGAAGGGGATTGGAGGATGGGCAGGTAGGGAGAGAAGGGGGGATGGGGCAGGGAGGGGAAAGGGGGAGGGGGTGGGAAATTGGGGAAGTGGAGGGAAATTGGGAGGAGGAAGGGAAAGATAGGGGGGGATAAGGGGTAGGGAATGAAAGGGAAAAGGGAGATCAACGCGAATATAGGTTATAGCAGTGTTTCTCAACTCCAGTCCTCAAGGCGCCCCAACAGGTCATGTTTTCAGGCTTTCCATTATTTTTCACAGGTGATTTGATCAGTTTCATTGCCTTAGCAATTACCACGGCTGTTTCATCTGAGGGAAATCCTGAAAACATGACCTGTTGGGGCGCCTTGAGGACTGGAGTTGAGAAACACTCGGTTATAGACCTTGGTTTTTCCGACCAAAAGCTCTCATCGGTCTTTTGCTGGCTGAATTTCCGATTGTGTGTACGCGGCATTACTGTGTTGGGTCTCTCATTATTCACTATTGGTCATAACCAGTAGAAATGGGCAGTGCCGGGACAAGATAATCTTGGATACTATCCTTTAGTAATGGTATCAACATTGTTCTATAATACTAGCAAAGTTGTCTGGGTCTGCTAAAAACCGCGAAGTCAGACAAGTGAGCAAGTAAGGAGGCAAAAGAAGTAATTAAAAAAAAAAAAAAAAAAATCTATGCATAACGTGAGAAACAAAAATGAGTAGGTAGATAAAAGACACTTGGTAGGTGTCTGACTATAAATTAAAAGTAAAGACTATTTCAAAAGAATACAGGTGAAGGGTAAAAATAAATAGTTAAAAATAAATAAAAGTAACAGTAAAAGGGGAACATAGACAAATATTTCTTGTGTGCTGACAGTACCTTTGTCAGCATGGGAGTTAGATTTATGCATTGTAGCTGGAGGCCGTCCCAGTCACTATGCCTCTTTTGCAGGCATAAGGGTCAGTGGGAAACAGGTGAGGTACATACCGGTGAGATGTCCCCCCCCCCCCCCCAGGTCTCAGTCAAAGGATTCTTCGGATTAGAGATGGGTGTGAACGTTCCTCAGGGTGACAGGAGACCTGGAAAAGGTAGAGGGGACACAAAAAAGAAGAGACAAAAAGGTGATCTTGGAGGGGTCAGCGAGGCGGGCGAGATTTCGGGCTAGAAAAGTTCTCTTCTGACGATGGTGAGGGGGTCCCTCTGCGGACTGACGAGGGGCCTGGTTGGTGTCGGTTCGGTGTGGCAGAATACGGATGTGCAGCCGAACGGGACGGCGTGCGAGGAAGATTAGGATCAGGTGTTATCAGGCGAAGTGATTCCAGAAGGCGTTGTAGAGATTCTGGAGAAGTACAGGAGTGTTGTTGACCTTGGTAAGTGAATTGTAAGGCGAAGGGGAATCGCCAAGTATACTTGAGTTGGTGCTGCAAAAGAACTTGGAGCTGTGGTTTCATGGCTCTGCGTTTGGCTATAGTAAGAGGTGCAAGGTCAGAAAAGAGCTGGTAGGAATGGCCCTGGAATAGTAGTGCTTCCTTATTGATGTCCTGCGGAGGGCCGTCATTTTGACGACGGGTTAGGGCTCTGTGGATACGGTCAAACTCTAACCGTTCAATCGGTATAGAAGGGGCGAGCTCTTGGAATAAAGCAGTAGTGAACGATTGAACATCATCAATCAACTCAGGGATTCCCCGGAGCCTGAGGTTGGATCTGCGGGACCGATTCTCGGCATCCTCGAGACGGGAGAGTAAAGTGGCATTCTCTTCTTGGAGTGCAGCATGCTCTTGAGCATGTTCTTGTAGGGTTAACTCAATGTTGTCCACCCGGGTCTCGAGGTCTGCTGTGCGTTGGCCTATTTCACGGATCTCCCGCGAGAGTCTATTGGTGATTTGGTCTGATGTGGCTTTTAGGGCCTTCTGGAACATTGTCTCCATGTATTGGAGAAAAGAATTTTGATTCATACCTGGGGGTGGCAGGGATGGGGAGCTGCCGATGTGAAAGTCAGATTCACCTTCTTCCCCGCTGTCTGCGTGCTCCGGCCTGGATGGGGACGCCGCTTGTTGTTTGGCGAATCGCAGGCGAGGGCTTCCTGGATGGGTTAAGCTTACTCTTGCCTCGGTGACCCGTTAACACCATCCCGGTATGTGCTAGGGTATATAGGGTGACGATCCCTGGAAGGGAAGATTTCAGCGGTGGCTCGGACGGCTGTATTATTCCCGGGTTATCGGCAGGGAGTGCGGAGCTCTAGCAGTAAGCGTCCTCCATGTTAGGCTTTGCGCATGCGCCCCTTTTAAAGATATTTTTATTAAACTTTTGTTTCGTAGATAATTCTCTTTAGCTACAGTCATCCCAAGATATACTACCACTCTGTTACTACACCCTTTTTTTCATGTGTGTGTGTAGCACGGCCCCATTGGGGACTGCTTGGATTTACCTGCTCATCTGCATCACGTGACCCGGTAAATTCAAGCAGTCCCCAAGGGGGCCGTGCTACACACACATATAAAAAAATCTGAATTTTTTGCTAGAAGGTACTGTAACCCCACCCAAAAAGTATATCTTTTCTGAAAGCAGAGACCCCGGAGCATTGGTATGCACCACCTATTGCATTAGGGTGTGCACCCCAGAGCACAAACACACATGCATGTATATCAGCAAAGACATGCTGGTAGGTTAATTAGACCCTGTCTAAAAAAATTGGCCAAAATATGTGTATGTGTTTGTAAGCGCGTCGGGACCCAATTTTATATTTTATTTTTTAAATTTTATTTTTTTATTTTTAATTTTTATTTTAAATTAATTTTTTTTTATTTTTTTTTAATTAATTTTATTAATAAATAATTTTAATTTTTTTTTATAATTTTTTGATATATAATTTTTTATTTTTTTATATTTAATAATTTTAATTTTATATTTTATAATTTTTTTTAGTTTTTTTATTTTTTATTAATTAATTTTTTTAATTATTAATATAATTTTTTTAAATTTTTTTAATATATATATTTTATTTTATTATAAATTATTTATTGTTTTTTATTATTATTTATAATTTAATTTTATTAAAGGTTTTATTATTTTTTTTTTTATATTTTTTTTTTAATTTATTTAATTTAATATTTTTTTTTTAATTATATTATTAATATTTTTAATAATTTTAAATTAATATATAAAATAAAGTTAATAAAATTTATATATTTTAAAAAAAATAAAAAATTTTTATATTAATATAATTAAATTATTTTTTAATTTATATTTTAATATTATTTTTTATTATTTTTTAATTTATTTTTAAATTTTTAAAATTTTTGTTATTTAAATAAAAATATTTTATTATTTATTTTTTAATTAAATTTTAATTATAATATGTTTAAATTTTTTTTAATTTTAATTATATTAATTATAATTTTTAATTTTATAATAATTTAATTTTTAGTTAAAGTAATTTTTTAATAATTTAATTTTTATTATTATTTTTTTTTTTTATTTTTTATTTTTTTAAATAATAAATTTTTATATATTTTTATTTTTTTTTTTTTTATTAATAATTTTGTTATTTTATTTTTTTAAATTAATTTTTTTTATTTAAAATTAATTTTTTATAATTAATATTATAATTTTTATTTTTATTTTTTTAATATATTTTTTTAATATATATTTTTTTTTATATAATTTTTTATAAAGTTAATTAATAAAGGGTTTTTTTTTTAATTTTTTTTTTTAATTAAATTTTTTTTTTTTTTTTTTATTTTTATTTAAAATATTTTTATAATATATTTTTATTTTTTATTTTTTTAATATTTTTTAAGGGGTAAAGGACCAGGCTATACCGCAGATGGACACCAGCGGCAAAAGCGCCCTGAGGCGATTCAGTTCGCTATACAAGTCACTCATTCATTCAGCAGAGCAGTGGACGGTGTCCATAGAGCAAAGATTGGTGTCAGTAAGGCAGTGCACGGTGTCAGTAGTTGTTTTTATTTTTATTATATATATATATATATATATATATATATTTTTTTTTTTTTTACATTATTATTTGTTATTAATCTTTTTTACAATTTTTTTAGGAGCCCCGTTATGAAGGGTCTAAACCAGGGGTAGGCAACCTATCAGAGGTTGAGATCTACCTAGACAACATGGAGGTGGGAGGGGGGGGGGGGTGTCTACCATGCAGCAACTTTAAAAAACAAAAAAGCTGGTTCCCTTCTATGCATGCGCAAAGCATGCTGCACTTTCTGAATGGCCCAGCGGTGGGGGAAGGAGGAGGTGGGCCAACTTCTGAGTAATCTTGCAGCGGCGAGATCTCTCGAAAGTGGGGATGGGTACCTATCAAAAACAGGTACCCGCTCCCCCCGAAAGGTGACAAATGTGTGTGTGGACTGGAACTCCTCTCTAACTTTTATTTATTTTAGTTCTCTTTTATATTTATGTAGCGCCGACACTTTTTCAAAGTGTGCGCTATTCTTGTAAATGGGGTTAATTGTTCTAGGTCATTACTTTGGCATCAGTTTGGCTGGGCTGTACTAGAGTTCTGCCTGGTCATAGGTGAGGTGAGCTCCTGTGACCGGCTGGGAAAACGCAGTCTGGTTGGACGTGTTAGGTACCAATCTTTTCCCGGAGCCAATCAGTGGGCGCGTCTGGCCCCCGCTGTGTATTCCGGGATGGGATACTTAAGGTGCTGAAGTCACGTGTTAAGGAGTTGGCACTCAACTTATTGTTGGTTCTGGTTCCGGTCCGGACCAGCCCTGTGAGGGGCTCGGTCCAGGAGTGACTGCTGACCCCGTAAGCCTGGTCATCCTGACCAGTCCCAGCGGCCCTCATGGTCTGGGGTGGGGATCCATCCGTTTCCGAGCCTCGGAACTGGCTAGTTCAAGGCGCAGTAACTGAAGGAGGATTCTGAAGTGTCCCGGTGTCCTCTCAGGATTGGAGAGGCACAGCAACTCGACAAGCGACCAGGGGAGGACTCTTCAGAGGAGGGCCACGCACGAGGCTGGCTGCTCGGTAAGAGCCTGGGAGCTGAGATGTATGGATACTAGTTGAATCCGCATTTCCTACAGCTGAAAGATTCAGGTACCATAGGAAAAGTTCCTAACCCATCCTTCGGTTACAACCAAGTCTTTGGCAGAGACTTTTACACGTTCACTTAAAGTTTCAAAACCAAGTCTGTGGCAGAGACTTTGCTAAGTCCGAATCACTTGTTGGCTGCTAGATCTACAAATAAGGGTTTATCCAACAGTGAAGTGTCCAGTTGCAAGTGGCTACTCCCTGGATCATCTAGAGAGACATTTATCTGAATGTCAGCAGTTCTAAAGTGCCTGAGCTTTATCACCCATGCCCTCTATTCCCAACTGAGAGACTGTGTTATGTTTCAATGTTTTTTTGCAAATAAAAAATCCTCAAAAGGACTAGTAAGGCAATTACTGGGTACTAACCCTGGGAACCCCTAGACAACGAACAACGAGCTACAAGGAGGAGGTAATTGGTAAGCCCAGAAATCAATAGCCGCCCCGCAGAGGGTTATTGGCGCTACATTTATTTATTTTTTTTTATTTTATTTCTTATCTATCGTATCTTATTTATTGACCATTAAATTGACTTTATAGGTGCAACAAATGTCTACAAAAAGCTTAATGTGGGTAAAGGTATAACTAATGGGATTTTTTTTTTTCATTTTTTTCAAGTTTTGGATACAGTGGAGAGGGATTAGAACTCCTGTCAGTTTTTTTTGCTGTCTGTTTCCCCCTTAGGGAGATTCACCCTCTCTATTTGTCCATTTATCTGTTTACCATTTACGGGAAGTGGTGATTTTGAGCCATTACAACATGTTTACTTATGTGAATTGGTATTGTTCTCAGTTATCCCCCCCCCACCCTTTCCCGGTTTAGTGCTAGTTAGTTCAGCTTTAGCTATACCCTTAGACCATGGTTCTCAAACTGGCCGCCCTCCAGCTGTTGCAAAACCACAAGTCCCATCATGCCTCTACCTATAGGAGTCATGCTTGTAAAGGTCAACCTTGCAATGGCTTATGGGACTTGTAGTTTTGCAACAGCTGGTGGTCCGCCAGTTTGAGACCCCTGCCTTAGACTTTTCCAATTTCTTCCATCTTCCCTCTGTCACTGTTAATATTATACAGAGACAGGGCTTAGGAAAGACATTGTCATCTTACAGTTCAAAACACTGGAAAAACATCTCCTGTACCGCAATTAGCTGAAATAAAATAGTTTTAGCTTCAACTTCTGTGTCTTATCGAGGCCGCATTCACATCTGGTGTTTTGGGATCTGCAATAACGGGAAAACGCACTGCATGTCTTCGGACGGCATTTATTTTTAATGACACCTAAACGTGGTTTGGTTTTGCTGCGATCATCATGCCGCCCAAAAGAAGCTCCTGCTTTTTTGGGTGACAAGCTTCACACGTTGCGGTTTGACATTCATGGCAAAAACCATAACGCATTTAGGTGCCATTGAAAATGAATGGCACCCAAACACGCGTGGTGCGTTTGCCATCATTGCAGTGCAAAGTTGTGACCGTGGGAAAAATCACTGATGCTGCCAAAGAGCCCAAAAGGCCTGATGTGAACGAAGAGGTAAGCTCAGGCTGCTTGTGGTTGGTTGTCATATTGGCAGATGACCATAGTGTGAGGACAGTTCCTCCCTTACAATTTTCAATTTTTTTCAATATGGATAGAGTATCAGATATCATAATTTCTCTTTCCCGGGAACCAATCTATGGCAGCATACTCGTAGTAGGAGCTAGGGGGGTCAACCGATTATCGGTACGGCCGATATTCACTTCTTTTGAAGGATAGGTATTGGTCACAAATCTTACCGATATTGCTTCAAGTGGTTGTTACCGGGTTGATGCATGCAGCTGTAGGCATCACCCCGGTACCGTCCCTTAGAGCGGACAGTTGGCCTTCTAGTAAGCTCAGCAGCCGATCAGCTGTTATTACAAGCAGCGGGAGGGGACGTCCCTTGTCCTTATATAAGTCGCCTCACAACGTGTCGCTGCCATTGCGGCCAGAGAGTGCGCGTGTCAACATCAGATGAAGGAAGAAGGAGAAGAAAGCAGAAGCAGCAGAAGCAGAAGGCAGCGACAGAAGACCGGGTCAACGCTAGTAAAAGAGCTGCAAGAAGATAGCGGAGGTCCGGCAAGAAGAACCGAAGAGCGGGACAAGACCCCCGAAGTTGGTAGAAGACCCCCGGATGGCGGAGGCGACGAAGGAGAAAGCCGGGCTCCTCCGCTAGTAAAAGAGCTAGGAGAAGATAGCGGAGGAGTCCGGCGAGAAGACCCCCCAAGACGGAAGAAGACCCCGGAGCTGACTAATAAAGTATTTTAAAAACTTGTGTTGTGTTTTTTTATTTACACTTTTTTCACCAGGTGAATGGGTAGGGGTACATCGTACCACATACTCATTCACATAGGGTGGGGGGTGCCAGTATCTGGGGGCCCCCTTATTAAAGGGGGCTCCCGGATTCCGATAAGCCCCCTGCCCACAGACCCCAACAACCAATGGCCAGGGTTGGCGGGAAGAGGCCCTTGTCCTCATCAACATGGGGACAAGGTGCTTTGGGGTGGCTGGCCGGCTGGGCTGCGTGCTCGGATAAGGGTCTGATATAGATTTGGGGGGGACCCCCACGCCGACAAAACGGCGTGGGGGTCCCCCCCAAATCTATATCAGACCCTTTAAATCCATACCAGGCGACGGGGCTAGCAAGGTGTCAATCTCGCCGAGGGAGGCGGCGGCATTGACTTCCTTTGCTAGTCTCGTCTACCTGCAGTCACGTTCAAAATGAACGGACTTTACTCCGTGTGTCAGGAAGTCCATTTATTTCAAAAGTCCGGCGGACATCCGCCAAAACTCGGGCGTGTGTGGGCAAGTCCGCATTTTCGGAAAGTCCGACACTTTTCTAAAGGTGTGCGCTATAGTGCAAATTTAGTTTTTCCAGAACTGTAACTGAGTTCTGGGGGTTAATTCAATAGGTCTTTTACTTTGGCATCAGTTTGGCTGGGCTGTACTGGAGTTCTGCCTGGTCATAGCCGCAGTGAGGCACCTGTGACAGGCTGAAAACTAAGCCTGGTGTGATGTGTTAGATACCAATCTTTCTCAGAGCCAATCAGTGGGCGTGTCTGGCCCCGCTGTGTGAATGAATGGATGATTTGTATAGCGCTGAAAATGCGAACTGAATCGCCTCAAGGCGCTTGGTCTGGGGTAGTCTGGGGACGGTATTTAAGATGCTGAAGTCACGTGTTCAGGGTTCGGCTTGCTCTTTGATTCCTGGTTCCGGTCCAAACCAACCCCGTGAGGGGTCCCGGACCCAGGAGTGTCTGCCATCTCCGTGAGCATGGTCATCTTGACCAGCCCCAGAGGCCCTCATGGTTTGGGGTGGGGATCCGTCCGTTCCCGAGCCTCGGAACTGGCTAGTTCGAGGCCCAGTAACTGAAGGATGATTCTGAGGTGCCCCGGTGTGTTCTCGGCATTGGAGAGACACAACAACTCGTACAAGCAACCAGGGGAGGACTCTTCGGAGGAGGGCCAAGAAGCTGGCTGCTCGGTAAGAGCCTGGGCGCTGAAGTTGTATGGACACTAGTGAATCCGCATTTCTTACGGTATCGCCAAGGTGGCTGAAAGATCCAGGTACCGTGGGAAAAGTTCCTAATCTATCTTCAGTTACAACCTAGTCTGTGGCAGAGACTTTGCAAACTTTTCGGGTCACTTGTTGGCTGCTAAATCTACAGTTAGAGGTTTATCCAGCAGTGAAGCACCCAGTTGCGAGTGGCTACTCTCTGGGCTTTCATAGCCCTAAATTCATAGCCGCCCCCAGTGGTTATGGCCGTTACACGTGTGGGCTCGCAATCCGGGATTTACCGTTACCTCGCAAGTTTAATGGAATAGAGGGTGTAGTGTTTTTGAACTGCGCCATCAGCGCCATCTTTATTCAGGCAGAGACTTTCACTGAGGTGCGTAAGCGTGGGAGGAGCCCTTGTCGAAAAGCCTGTGAAGTTACGCAGCCCAAGCAACCAGTGGGAGGAGTCTCCGCTGTTCTTTTTCCTGCACGAGCCACCGCGTGAGTGTGTTGCGGAAGGAGAAGTGAAGCTGGTCCAGTTTTACAGTGTTGGAGGAAAAAGTCAATTTACCGTGAGAGGTCCGACAGGCATACAGATACCCGGTACCGTGCTTACAGACACGGGCATTTGCCTGCTGCCGCAGGGGCGGTTTGTGTTGTATACCGCTGGAGACATTGAAGCCCTTGGCATGTTGTGTGGAAAGTGTGACGGCCTTGTTGCCAGCCCTCGGCCGTTTGCAAGGTGCAGAAGATGTAAAGAGTACATCATCAAGGTGGAGCAGCCCACCAAATCACCTCGGGCCTACCAGATGGACTGGGCCACGGGCATAGCAACTGAGGAGTCAATTGTCTATGCTCCAGCATCGTCCATCGGGGCCCGTATTGCAAGGAAAGATGTCGGCCTCTCCTCCGAAGTTCAGGAGACTATCACGGACGTCATGGACACGACCCCAGTTGTGAACACCGTGGCTGCAGTGTTGGCCTGCAAAGAGGGAGAACAACTCAGCGCTCCCCGTCGTCACAGAGGCAGACCATCCCCAAGCCTCCCTGGACCGAACATGTGGAAGATGGTACTCACAGAAAAGCACCAGAGAACTGCGCCTGCTGCCACTGTGAGCTATCGGCCCCCAGGGGAGTCGTCACAGGACTCAGAGACTAATTCCGGCTCCGACGAAGGAGATGACTGGCACTTTGAGCCTCGGTTTCCATGAGTACCTTTAAACTTTTAAAGCTGTTAAGCTTACTGTTGTTGCTTTAGAAGAAAAAAAAAACTTCCCGATCATGACAAGATCAATTTTGGTCTCAGAGACTTTTACAAGCGGGTGGCAACAGAGTATGGACTTGAGTTCCCTTATGTGCCCAGGGAAATCATGGACATCATAGAAGAAGAGAATCGGGAGAAGTGGTATGCAGAAGATGTCTGGGACTACTAAAAAGTTCCAAAGCCATTACAGAAAAAGGCATTTTCTCGTGAGAGGTATGACCACTTTCAAGGGTGTCTGTTACACTGGAGTTATGGTCGGCAAATCTACAGTGACAAAGTGGTGATTTGCAGACCGGATAAAGACAGTGCTGTGTACTACATCACCACCGTGGATGTACAGACGGGTAAAGACTTGGTTTTGCCTGATCCCTGTTTCTACTGATGAACTGTTCCTGAGTCAAGCCTTTGAATTTGCAAGGAGAGCCTCTCGTGGTCTTCATCTTTTTGCATTTTCTCCTGAAAGTACAGAACTGTGGGGTAGATAGACAGGTTGGTTGCTGGAAAAGCTACGCGTCAAGTCTACCATTCTGGATCACAATAAAGGAAAATTTATTATCAATACTTACCGTAATTTTCCTTTCCTGATGGACTCCATGGCAGCCTACGTGTGGGTTAACCCCGCCTCCTCTCCAATGCTATAGGACCCCATTCCCATAAATGAACACTCACCATTCCATACTGTGTTCCGTAACTAGCCTACTCTTATGACTCATGGGTGGGAACTCCGTCTGCCATGGAGTCCATCAGGAAAGGAAAATTACGGTAAGTATTGATAATAAATTTTCCTTTTTCCTGACAGACTCCATGGCAGCCTACGTGTGGGAAATAACTAGCCGGCCACACGGGTGGGTATGCTTTAAACAGAAAATATTTTAATTCAATCTATCAGCCGATAGAATTTTCAAACCAAAGTTTACAGAGGATAAAGAAGCAGGTTCAATGCAATAATGCGACATGAAGGTATTAATAGAGGCCCAAGAAGCTGCTTTGCAGATGGTATCAGGAGCCACGTGCCGGGCTGCTGCCCATGAAGTAGCCATTCCTCTAGTCGAATGTGCCGTCACCGCCTCAGGAGGAGCCAAGCCCTTAGCCCTATAAGCCTGCTGAATGGTTCTTACGATCCAAGATGCCAGAGTCCTGGTTGAAGCTTTATTCCCCTTGTTGCTGCCTGAGTGCAGTACAAAGAGATGATCCGAGCGCCTAAAAGCGGAAGTAATGCGAAGGTATTCTCTCAGAGCTTCCCCGACGTCCAAAGGATGAATATCATCGGAATCTGGTGATCTGAAGGTAGGTAGAACGATCTCTTGGTTCTGATGGAACACCGAAGTTACCTTAGGATTGGATCCCAACATAGGAATAAGGACCACTCGGTCCGGAAAGAAAGTCAAGAAGGGTTCTTCGAAGCCCAGAGACCCAATTTCCGACACCCTCTTGGCCGAAGTGACTGCCACCAGGAAAGCAACTTTTTCGGAAAAGTCCTTAATGGAAAGCGGGGATGGCCCCGTCGTACTCAGGCCAGAAATGGAGTCAAGGACAAGGGGAAGATCCCATTTGGGGAATCTGGACTTCCTCTGAGGCTTGAGTCTTGAGGCCCCTCGAAAGAATTGACGGACTAATGGATGGACTGCCCAGGAGGTACCAGAGAAGGCTGATAAGGCTGAAACTTGCACCCTGAGCGAGCCTATAGACAAGGGAAGATCAAGGCCAGTTTGTAAGAACCCGAGGATGTCCTGGACCCTTGGATGTTCAAAAGATCTATCTGTAGATGAGCAAAAGTTTACGAATTTGGACCAAATTCTGCCATAAACCTTGTTTGTACTTGGTCTCCTGGAGCTTAATAAGGTAGAGATTACACCAGAAGCACATCCGATGGACTCTAGCCTCTTCCTCTCAAGAACCAGACCATCAGTTTCAGTACTGCCGGACATGGGTGTAGTACCGCCCCTTGAGAAAGAAGGTCCGGCCTGAGAGGGAGAGATATCGGCTTCCGTACACTTAGCTGGACTAGTAGAGGGAACCAAGGCCTGTTGGGCCAGTACGGAGCTATCATCACTACCTCCACTGCTTCTGACTGGAGCCTTTGAAGGAACCTGAGAATTAGTGGAAGAGGAGGGAAGGCATAGGCCCTCTCGAATCTCCATTGGTCTGTCAATGCATCCGTCCCCAAAGCCTGGCTGCAGCGATTCCGTGTGTAAAACTTCTCCATTTTGAAGTTGCAGGGGGAGGCAAAAAGGTCTACTTCGGGATTGACCCCCAGCGATCTGATCCATTCGAAGGACTGAATGTGGAGGGACCACTCGTTGTTGTCCAACTGGGTGCGTGATAAAAAGTCTGCTTGCGTGTTCTGAACCCCCGGGAGAAAAACTGCAGAAATATTCTCCAGGTTCCTCTGTGCCCATGATAGAATGGGTTCCACTTCCTGGAGAAGAGTAGAACTCCTGGTGCCCCCTTGTCTCTTCACGTAGGAGACAGCTGTGGTGTTGTCCATTCGCAACAACACCGACTTCCCCTTCAATACCTGGGAGAAATGCTGGAGAGCGCACCAGGCTGCTCGGAGCTCCAGAATATTTGATCCTGGAACAGGAAGACTTGTGTCCCACTTGCCTTGCGCAAGGTCCGACCCACACAGGGCCCCCCAGCCGGTCCCGCTGGCATCGGTCGTGACCGTTACCCAAGAGATGGGAGCTATCGAGTGACACTTCAGGAGATTCCTGTGTTGGAGCCACCAGAAGAGGCTGTTCCTCATCGTTGATGTTATCCGTATTTCTTGTCTTTTGCTTCCCGACTTCCATTGTCTCAGGAACCCTGACTGGAACGGGCGTAGTCTCCACAAGGCCCACTTGACCATAGGCGTCGTAGAGACCATTGTCCCTACGATCTTGAGACACTGTGAGGCCTTCAGGTACCGCGTATGAAGGGCTTGAGATACCCTTTCCCGTATGATCGGGATCTTTTCCACTGGTAGCGAGATTGTACTTTGCAAAGTGTCGAATTGAGCACCCAAGTAAATTAGCCGCTGTGTTGGCACTAGCTGGCTTTTTTCCATGTTTAGAAGCCACCCGAAGCTGGTCAATGTGGACATTACCTGCTCGCGATGAGCCAACAGCTGCTCTTTGTCTTGTGACAGGACCAGAAGGTCGTCCAGATAATGGTATAGCCTTATTCCTTTCAGCCTGATCAGGGCCACCACTGCCAGGAGCACTTTTGAAAAGACCCGAGGGGAGGTCGTCAACCCGAAGGGGAGGCAGATAAACTGTAGATGGTCTTGATCGACATGGAATCTTAGGAACCTTTGGCAGCCTTCCTCTATCGGGACGTGAAAGTAAGCGTCCTTTAAGTCGATCGAGACCATCCAATCCCCTGGTTGGATGGCTCGTTGTATCGTTAGTAGGGTTTCCATTTTGAATTTTCCGTATTCTATAAACTGATTTAAGTATGTTAAATCTATCACCGGGCGCCACGATCCGCTTTTCTTCTGTACCAAGAAGAGGGGGGAGTACACTCCTTGAAACCGTTCTTCTTCTGGCACTCGTACCACTGCGCCCTGAGCTTTTAACAGCTCTACGTATGACAGTAGGACCTGTCTCTGTTCTTCCGAACGAGGAAGCAGGGTGGACATGAACCTGGGAGGAGGAACTTTGGAGAAGGTCCATTTGTGACCCGACGAGATCGTCTTGATGACCCAGTAATCCGAGATCGAGGCCACCCAGACGTGCCGGAAAAGGGATAGACGGGCCCCCACCCGACCCGCCTGGGCGGGCGCAATCTCAGAAAGACTTGGGTGGCTCGCGTCCACCAGACGACTGGCTCTTGACGGGCTTCCGAAAGGAACTCTGTCCTCTACTCCAATTCCTCCTGAAGTCTCTTCCAGGCTTGTAGGAGCGTGCATCCCTCGAGCGTTCCGGACTGCGCCTTTTAAACTGAGTCTTCTTCCGCCCGAGCAGTCTTCTGTCCTGGGGAAGGAAGCCCGACTTACCGCCTGTCGCACGCGTTATGGCATCATCCAGCTTGTTACCGAATAAAGTGGACCCCTCAAAAGGGATCTTACACCATGCTTGCTTAGACACGGGATCGGCGAGCCAGGGCCGTAGCCACAAAGCACGCTTAGCCGTGACCGAGGACAGCATAATGCGTGCTAGCAGACGAATCAGGTCAATGGACGCCTCCCCCAGGAACACCGCTGCAAGCTTTAGTTCCGCTGCCGCTGAACTCCTGGCCAACTCGACTGACACGCCATTCAGGAAGGAGTCCACATTTTCAGTCCAAGCCTCCATGGCCTTGGACATAGCTGCTAAGGCTAAGGCTGGTTTACAGGCCATCCCAGCAAGACCATAGATCCTTTTGAGGTCCTGATCGATCTTTCTTTCTAGGCCATCTTTAAAGGACACTGAGTCCTCCATCGGAAGAGTGACATGCTTGGCCAAACGCATCAAGGCTGCGTCCACGAGCGGTGCGTTCTCCAGGTGCTTCACCTCTTCTACCTTAAAAGGATATAGCCGGGAAGTTTTGTTGGTCATGGAGGACTTCCTATCCACCTTGCTCCACTCTTCTTCTATAATGTCTTTCAATTCAGTGAGCAAAGGGAAGT
The DNA here is from genome assembly GCA_028564925.1 of Lithobates sylvaticus. Taxonomy (NCBI): domain Eukaryota; kingdom Metazoa; phylum Chordata; class Amphibia; order Anura; family Ranidae; genus Lithobates; species Lithobates sylvaticus. The sequence goes on along the minus strand of CM053030.1, from coordinate 518,132,288 downwards.
TTGGCCGTTCCTTACCCAGCTGCTTGAAGAACTTCTTCTGCTTAGCTGGGGGGGTGGATGCTTCTTCCCACTTGAGGGCCTCCTTAATTGCTCTAATTAGTGGTGAGACCATGGCGAAGTCAAAACCCCCGATCTCCTCATCGCCTGGGAATTCCTCTCCAGAGGACTCACCAGAGGCCTCGTAGGGCTGAGATGTGCCCGGATCATCCCGGGGTTCGTCGGACTGGGGACCAGTCGCAGCCGTAGATTGACTCAATGTGCGAGGGACCACCATGTCCTTGAGCGACTGCTGCACGACACGCTTTACCAGGGACTCCATGCGCTGGTTTTCTGTGTCTTTTTCCCCAACCGCCTTAGAAAAGCATCTGTCACACAGTGATTTGCCTTCCGGGACTCTAGTCTTGCATCCCCAGCATGCTCTGCGATCAGAGCGATCATCATGGCGGTGGGAGCGGTGTCTGGAGGAGGAATGTGAGCTTCTCCTTTGATGATGAGACCCATGCGGAGAGTCCCGCCTGGATCTAGACGACTGTTTTTGTTGTGGCCTGGCAAGGTCCCGATCCTGCGAATCCGACCTGGAAGGGCTAAGCAGAAAAAACACACAAGGGGAGGGAAACATAGGCATCAGAATGCGCATAAGAATGCAAATGTAATTCCACCCCTCCCTTACCAGCACATACCTAGTGCGTAAGGGCTGGCCACTTAAAGGCGGTGATTTGTCCATAATTCCTGGACGAAGCGTCAAAAAGGAAAACACAGCAGTCTGCAAGATAGGATTGTGACCTGAGCAATTTTTAGACAGAAAAAATGCATGCCCTCAAAAAAAAAAAAAAAAAAACTCATGCCTTTTCTTTTTCTCTTTTTTTTTTTTTTTTTAAACCGAAAAAAGTTTTTTTTTTTTTTTTTTTTTAATTATATACACCCATATCAACACACCAATAAATAAATAAACATTCTCACCCCCTTTTTTTTTTTTTTTTTTTTCAATAACATCTTCAGTAAAACAACAGACGGGCATACACCTTTAAAGTATAAAATATAGCACTGACCTGTCAATCCTCTAAGGTTGAGCGCTGGGGAATAGGCTTGCTGCTTCCTCTCACTGGAAACCCCCCAGTGATTCAGCAGCAGTAGCCTGGGTTTTAAATTCCCCGCCTCGTGACGTCACCGCCCCTCCACCTCGCACATGCGCCGTGGATGATGGTCGTACTGCGCAAGCGCGGCCGCCAGACCGCGCATGCGCGAACCAAGCCTCGATTCCACCAGAGGCTGGCGCGCATGCGCAAACCAACGTGACGGCCAAACCAGGAACAGCACGGCGGGCTGGAACGCAGAAGCGCTCCAGCCGCCATACAGGGGGGATACACTAGACGCCAGGGAAAATCTATATATAACACAGAAAAACACATATGGCTGCCATGGAGACAAAATAAAGGGACCTTGCCAGCCGCTGATGAACCGATCACGTCCGCCATCCGTCTGAAACATACGATGGGCATACAGAGGCAGTCCACCTGTCCTGGGGAAACTTCCAGCCTCAAAAAGCTACTCGCCCGCCCATGGCTGAGCACAGAGCTTGCACCGCGTTGGTATGCCAGCAGAAATCCGAGATCCGACCGGACGCGAACCAAACGTGAAGGTCCATAGGAGGAGGACAAAAAAGGAACACAGTATGGAATGGTGAGTGTTCATTTATGGGAATGGGGTCCTATAGCATTGGAGAGGAGGCGAGGTTAACCCACACGTATGCTGCCATGGAGTCTGTCAGGAAACTTGGCTTTCAGAAAGGACTTGTAGTTACAGTGGCTCTGGCCACTAGGTGGCATGAGTCGGCAGAACAGAATCGAATATTTTTTTTTCTATTTTAGCTAGCAGTTAGTCATTTTTAGAAAAAAAAAGAGGAACGAGAGTTTGAAATTTTAGAAAAGAAAGCTCCATTGAGACTGGGATGGAGCTTTGCTTTCTAAAGTAATAATGTACAGTATGTTATATTGCAATTGTCTATTTTCTATTTTACAGGATCATCTGTCAAGCTTACCAGAAATTTGGGGGTGTAGACAGTTAGACTGGGTGGTATGTGTACAGTATGTGAATTGTTCTATTGTGAGGAATGTTAAAAAAAAAACATTTAACATAATTTAGACGTAAATTAGATGTAATTTTGTAAACATGTTAGGAGTTTTTCCTTATTTTTTGAGGACATCGTCTAAACAACTACGGGGAGTATGTAGCGCCGACACTTTTCTAAAGTGTGCGCTATAATGCAAATTTAGTTTTTCCAGAACTGTTATGCCGCGTACACACGTGCGGACTTTTGCCGGCGGACCTAGTCCAGCGGACAATCCCGCGGGACTTTCCAGCTAGGTCCGCTGGACTTTCCGAGCGTGTGGACTTGCCCACACACGCACGGACTTCTCCAGCGGATAATCCGCCGGCCAAAAGTCCGCGGGACTTTTGAAAATGAACGGACTTGCCCACACACGGAGCAGTCCGTTCATTTCGAACGTAACTTCAGGTTACGTAGCTAGTGTAGGCAGTAAATGCCGCCGCGCTAGCTCCGCAAGCTGGCATGGATTTAAAGGGAATCCCCACGCCGAAAAAACGGCGTGGGGGTTCCCCCCAAATCCAAGTCAGACCCTCATCCGAGCACGCAGCCTGGCAGGCCAGGAAAGGGGTGGGGACGAACAAGCGCCCCCCCCCCTCCTGAGCCGTACCAGGCCGCGTGCCCTCAACATGGGGGGTGCCCTGGGGAAAGGGGGGCCGTGCGGCCCCCCCACCCCAAAGCACCTTGTCCCCATGTTGATGAGGACAAGGGCCTCTTCCCGACAACCCTGGCCGTTGGTTGTCGGGGTCTGCGGGCGGGGGCTTTATCGGAATCTGGGAGCCCCCTTTAATAAGGGGGCCCCCAGATCCGGGGGCCCCCAGATCCCGGCCCCCCACCCTATGTGAATGAGTATGGGGTACGATGTACCCCTACCCATTCACCTAAGGTGTAAAATGTAAAGTACAAAAACACACACACTTTTGAAAAAATAGTTTATTGCACTGCTCCGGGGGTCTTCTTTCGTCTTGGGGGTCTTCTCGCCGGACTCCTCCGCTCTCTTCTGCTCTTTTACCTAGCTCTTTCACGAACGGGGGAGTCCGGCTACCTTCTTCGTCGTCGCCGCCGTCGTCGTCGTCTGGGGGTCTCGATCAGCCTTCGGGGGTCTTCCGGGGGTCTCTTCTGTTCTTGCGGCGGTCGTCGTCTTCCGCGCCGCCGGCGCCTTCTTCTTCTTCTTGTCCTTCTTCTTGTTCTTCTTCTTCCGATGTTGACCCGACGCTCTCTCTGCCCGGAATGCTTGTGCCGCTCTGCGCTGGGACTTATATAGGGACATGGGGGATAGGGTCACATGTTCATGTCACATGGTGACCCCGCCCCTTGTGTTGTCACAGTCCCGGAGGATGCTGGGACTGTGACATCGCAAGGGGGCGGGGTCACCATGTGACATGAACATGTGACCCTATCCCCCATGTCCCTATATAAGTCCCAGCGCAGAGCGGCACAAGCATTCCGGGCAGAGAGAGCGTCGGGTCAACATCGGAAGAAGAAGAACAAGAAGAAGGACAAGAAGAAGAAGAAGGCGACGGCGGCGCGGAAGACGACGACCGCCGCAAGAACAGAAGAGACCCCCGGAAGACCCCCGAAGGCTGATCGAGACCCCCAGACGACGACGACGGCGGCGACGACGAAGAAGGTAGCCGGACTCCCCCGTTCGTGAAAGAGCTAGGTAAAAGAGCAGAAGAGAGCGGAGGAGTCCGGCGAGAAGACCCCCAAGACGAAAGAAGACCCCCGGAGCAGTGCAATAAACTATTTTTTCAAAAGTGTGTGTGTTTTTGTACTTTACATTTTACACCTTAGGTGAATGGGTAGGGGTACATCGTACCCCATACTCATTCACATAGGGTGGGGGGCCGGGATCTGGGGCCCCCTTATTAAAGGGGGCTCCCAGATTCCGATAAGCCCCCGCCCGCAGACCCCGACAACCAACGGCCAGGGTTGTCGGGAAGAGGCCCTTGTCCTCATCAACATGGGGACAAGGTGCTTTGGGGTGGGGGGGCCGCACGGCCCCCCTTTCCCCAGGGCACCCCCCATGTTGAGGGCACGCGGCCTGGTACGGCTCAGGAGGGGGGGGCGCTCGTTCGTCCCCACCCCTTTCCTGGCCTGCCAGGCTGCGTGCTCGGATGAGGGTCTGACATGGATTTGGGGGGAACCCCCACGCCGTTTTTTCGGCGTGGGGAGTCCCTTTAAATCCATGCCAGGTCACGGAGCTAGCGCGGCGGCAGTAACTGCCTACGCTAGCTACGTAACCTGAAGTCACGTGCTAAATGAACGGACTTGCCGATGAGCGGCAAGTCCGTTCATTTCAAAAGTCCCGCGGACTTGCCCACTAACGGCGGGATTGTCCGCCGACTGCCAAGTCCAGCGGATAATTTTTAAAACCAAACTTAAAACTTTGGTCCGCCGGACTTTGGCGCCAAAAAGTCCGCCGGCGCCCACACACGAGGGGATTATCCGCTGGACTTCAGTCCAGAGGATAATCCCGCGGGATTGTCCCTTCGTGTGTACGCGGCATTACAGAGTTCTGGGGGTTAATTCTATAGGTCTTTTACTTTGGCATCAGTTTGGCTGGGCTGTACTAGAGTTCTGCCTGGTCATAGGTGCAGTGAGGCACCTGTGGCAGGCTGAGAACTAAGCCTGGTTGGACGTGTTAGATACCAATCTTTCTCGGACCCAATCAGCGGGCGAGTCTGGACCCGCTGTGTAGTCTGGGGAGGGGTATTTAAGATGCTGAAGTCACGTGTTCAGGGTTGGGCTTGCTCTTTGATTCCTGGTTCCGGTCCGGACCAACCCCGTGAGGGGTCCCGGACCCAGGAGTGTCTGCCGTCCCCGTAAGCATGGTCATCTTGACCAGCCACAGAGGTCCTCATGGTCTGGGGTGGGGATCCGTTCGTTCCCGAGCCTCGGAACTGGCTAGTTCGAGGCCCTGTAACTGAAGGAGGATTCGGAGGTGTCCTGGTGTGCTTTCGGCATTGGAGAGACACAACAACTCATACAAGCAACCAGGGGAGGACTCTTCGGAGGACGGCCAAGAAGCTGGCTGCTGGACACTAGAGAATCCACATTTCTTACGGTTTCGCCAAGGTGGCTGAAAGATCCAGGTACCATGGGAAAAGTTACTAATCTATCTTCAGTTACAACCTAGTCTGTGGCAGATATTTTGCTAATTTTTCGGGTCGCTTGTTGGCTGCTAAATCTACAGTTAGAGGTTTATCCAGCAGTGAAGCACCCAGTTGCGAGTGGCTACTCTCTGGGCTAACTAGAGACATTCAGTGGATGTCAGCAGTTCTGAAGTGCCTGAGTTTTATTACCCGTGCCCTGTATTCCCAATTGAGAGACTGGGTTATAGTTGAACGTTACCCTTGCAAATAAAAATCCTTAAAAGGACTTTTGCGTGTCAGCTTCTGAAGTTACTGGGTACTAACTAGGGATGGGCCCGGTGTTCGATTCGAACCCATGTTCGAATCGAACATCGGCCTTTCGACCGCTCGTCGAGCCCAGAACTTTGTGGGCCGTTCGCATCAAATTCGTGTGATGCGAACGGTCCACGATGCACTGCGACAGTCGCAGTGCATTGCTGGCTTATGATTGGCCAAGCATGCACTGTGACCCCACATGCTTGGCCAATCATAGAGCCAGCGGTGAGGAGAGCAATAATTGGCCACAGGCAGGATGCCTGTGGCCAATTATAGCTCAGGGGGTTTAGTACATGCCCCACACTATATAAGGCCGCCGCGCCGGCAGCCTCATGTAGTGTGTTCCGGCGTTAGTGACATTATCTGCTGTGATCCAATCTGCAGTGCTGCTGAGTCTGACATTATCTGTGCTGTGATTATTCTGCTGAGTGCTGCTGACTGCTGACATTATCTGCTGTGATTCTGGGGATTAGTGTGTGCGTGCTGTTAGTACAGCATTGCAGTATCACATTAAACCACCTTTACCCTTCTGGCCTGTTGTGTCATCTAAGGCAGCCATCTGCGGCTAATGAATTGCCGGTTCCCTTAACACAGAGAACAGTCATTCATTGAAAGTCATTGATAAAAAAAAAGTCATTGATAAAAAAAAAAAAAGCGTGGGGGTCCCCCAAAATTCAATTACCAGGCCCTTCAGGTCTGCTATGGATATTAAGGGGAACCCCGCTTCAAATTTAAAAAAAAGACGTAGGGGTCCCCCTGAATATCCATACCAGACCCTTCAGGTCTGGGATGGATTTTAAGGGGAACCCCGGCCACAAAAAAAATTAAAAATGGTGTGGGGTCCCCCTCAAAATCCATACCAGACCCTTATCCGAGCACGCAACCTGGCAGGCCGCAGGAAAAGAGGGGGGACGAGAGCACCCCCCCTCCCTCCTGAACCGTACCAGGCCACATGCCCTCAACATTGGGAGGGTGCTTTGGGGGTCTGCGGGCGGGGGGCTTATCGGAATCTGGAAGCCCCCTTTAACAAGGGGACCCCCAGATCTCGCCCCCCCTGTGTGAAATGGTAAGGGGGTACAAAAGTATAATTTCACCAAAAAAGTGACAAAAATTTAAAAAATGACAGGAGACGGTCTTTGACAATTCCTTTATTAAAATCTTCTTTCTTCTTTCTTCTGGTCTTCCTTTCTTCATCCTTCGGTTTCTTCATCTTCTCCTTCCGGCATCTTCTTCCATCTTCTTCTTCCATCTGCTTCTTCCATCATCTTCTTCCTCCGATCCGCTTCTTCTTGCGCTGGTCTTCTCGTCCTTCTCGTCCGGCATCTTCTTCCATGGTGTCGGTGTCGGTGTCTCTTCTTGGGCCACTCCTCGCAATGGGAGGCTCCCGCTGTGTGAGGCTTCGCTGCGTCTGACAGGTCTTTTATAACGGAGGGCACCTGGTGACCCCGCCCCCTCTGACGCACAGGGACGTCATGGGGAATTCCCTATGGCTTTCCCTATGACGTCATAGGGGGGCAGGGTTACCAGGTGCCCTCCGTTATAAAAAACCTGTCAGACGGAATGAAGCCTCACACAGCGGGAGCCTCCCATTGCGAGGAGCGGCCCGACAGAAGAACAGACGCCGACGCCATGGAAGAAGATGCCGGACGAGAAGGACAAGAAGACCAGCGCAAGAAGAAGCGGATCGGAGGAAGAAGATGATGGAAGAAGAAGATGGAAGAAGATGCCGGAAGGAGAAGATGAAGAATCCGAAGGAAGAAGAAAGAAGAAAAGAAGATTTTAATAAAGGAATTGTCAAAGACCGTCTCCTGTCATTTTTAAAATTTTTGTCACTTTTTTGGTGAAATTGTAGGGGTACTTTTGTACCCCCTTACCATTTCACACAGGGGGGGCCGGGATCTAGGGGTCCCCTTGTTAAAGGGGGCTTCCAGATTCCGATAAGCCCGCCGCCCGCAGACCCCCACAACCAATGGCCAGGGTTGTGGGGAAGAGGCCCTTGTCCTCATCAACATGGGGACGAGGTGCTTTGAGGGGTCACATACCCCCAAAGCACCCTCCCAATGTTAAGGGCATGTGGCCTGGTACGGTTCACGAGGGAGGGGGGCCGCTCTCGTCCCCCCCTATTTTCCTGCGGCCTGCCAGGTTGCATGCTCGGATAAGGGTCTGGTATGGATTTTGAGGGGGACCCCCACGACATTTTTTTTTTGGCCGGGGGTTCCCCTTAAAATCCATCCCAGACCTGAAGGGTCTGGTGTGGATATTTAGGGGGACCCCTACATCATTTTTTTTTTTAAATTTGAAGCAGGGTTCCCCTTTATATCCATAGCAGACCTGAAGGGCCTGGTAATTGAATTTGGGGGGACCCCCATGCTTTTTTTTTTTTATTATTTTTTTTTTTTATCAATGGCTTTTTTTTTATCAATGACTTTCAATTAATGACTGTTCTCTGTGTTACGGGAGCCAGCAATTCATTAGCAGCGAGTGATTTTAAATAGCTTTTTTTCCTGCAAAAATGACACTTTGTGCAGGGACAGTTCTAAGCACGGAAAAAATGCGCCCCTTCACAGGCATACTATAGACACCCCCCAGGTACGAAATTTAAAGGAATATTACACTTTTATTGTTTCACATTAAGCATTATTAAAATCACTGCTCCCGAAAAAACGGCCATTTAAAAAAAAAAAATTTGCATTGATACATGTCCCCTGGGGCAGGACCCAGGTCCCCAAACACTTTTTATGACAGTAACACTTTAGATTTCGAACGTTCACGTCCATTGTAATTAATAGAGTTCAAATGTTTGCGCAAACTTTCGGTCCGTTCGCAGGTTCTGGTGCGAACCGAACCCGGAGGTGTTCGGCTCATCCCTAGTACTAACATTGGGAACCCCTAGACAACGAACGACGAGCTACGAGGAGGAGGTAATTGGTAAGCCCAGCAAGTTCAAAGCCGCCCCCAGGGGTTATATCTGTTACATTTACATTCCTTGTGACAACAAGAAGTGATAAAACATGCTGGTAGGTTCAAGATGACACTGCTGGTAGGTTAATTGGATCCTGTCAAAATTAAACCTAGTATATGTACCTTAGGTTATAAGCTCCTTGAGGGTAGGGACTGATGTGAATGAACAATGTGTATGTAAAGCTCTGTGTAAATTGACGGCGCTTTATAAGTACCTGAAATAAAAAAATAATACTTTTTTTTTTTTTTTTTTTTTAAAGGACAGTGTGAAAAGACAAATTTTAAATGTACTGAAAGGCAGCCAAAAAAAAAAATCGGTATCACACTAAAAAAACAATATTGATCGATACCTAGCAGGAGCCTCCTCTACTTCTGCCCATAGGACCAGTGTTTATCTGTGTAGCACCCTCTACCAATAGGTAGGTGCTAGTAAGGATTTTTTTTTACTAGGGAGACTGTCAGTACAGGTAAATTTAGGCAGGCCTATGCTTTGAGCTAGGCCTGTCTGTTTTGATCTGGGGTCAGGGAGTGGTTAGTGTAGCAGTGGGTGTGACCACCTGTACTTTAGTTCTGAGGCGCCTCCCCTGCTTCCAGAGGAGAATGTTCTGGAAGAGGGGCAGGGCCTAGAAATGGAGTGGCAGGCATCTCACGTGGAAGCCCTGACCAATCCCCAACTGGTATTGGCAGGGGGCGGGCCTCCTGTATAAGCTGAGGTAACAGGCCACTGGGGAGTTGTTGTCGGACGGGTGAAGTGGACAATGGAGTACTCGACAGCAGCAGGAGGGCACCCCCATCTGAGGGGGGTGGGTGCGCCCATCACAGGAGGAGACCCAGGAAGAGCTGTGAGAGAACTTCACTTTTACACGGTCAGTAGTGATGGCCTCATCATTACATAGTAATTGATGAGGAACTCCTGGAGCAGATGGGCAGGTGAAGCTGTCGAAACCGCGTGGTCCGGTCAAGTTCTCCCTCAAGGACTCGGGGCAGAGAAAGGTCGTGAGTGTACCACAGTGGAGGGCTGGATGTGCCAGGAAGTCTGTGAGGGAACTTCACTTTTACATGGTCATTAATGAAGTCCTCATCATTACATAGTAATTAATGAGGAACTCCTGGAGCAGAGGGGCAGGTGAAGCTGTCGAAACGTGTGGTCCGATCAAGTTCTCCCTCAAGGACTCCGGGCAGAGAAAGGTCGGTGAGTGTACCACAGTGGAGGGCTGGATGGTCATTAGTGAAGTCCTCATCATTACACGGTCATTGATCATTGAGTCCTGGATCAGAAGAGAGACTGGGGGGGGGGGGGGGGGGGGGAGTTGTGTCAAATCGATGTGGCCTGAGGGCACAGGATTTGCAAGCTGGGCTAGCTGGGAACAGTAGTCCACCATCCAGAATATGCTTTTAAACTACTAGGCCTCTGGGGAGAGGTACTGCAGGCCTCTGGCCTAGTAGCAGCGAGCAACCAGAGTCTGCAGGAGGAACTATTCAGAGTGGGTCCTTTTTGCATTTTTCGTTGTTTTTCGCCGTGTTCCGGCCGTTCTGCGCATGCGCGGCCATACGGAGCCTCGGAAAATGCCGGAAATGTCCGTAATTTGCCGCGCATGCGCAGAACGGCATTAGACGGAACATCGGAAATCTCCGGAAATCTCAGTATTTGTCGGTCTGCGCATGCGCGGCCGACTTACGAACATTTCCGACTTCCGTACAGGCGGGCAGTCCCTAAAGAGTTCGTAACTCGGGGACCCCCTGTATTGATAACTACAGTATAACTTTGTGCAGGAGGAGAGGATTTCTGGGAACATCACCCTTACACGGTCAAGAGTGATGTCCTCATCCCTTGCAAGGTCATGGTCGAGGAAGTTCTGGAAGCAATAGTCTGCAGGAGTTATGCAGAGGAGGAGCAATAGTCTGCATGGTGATGCAGGAAAAAGACTGTAGCTGTTACACATAGTCATAGTCAGTAAGGTTGAATAAAGACATCAGTCCATCCAGTTCAACCTGAGTGAGTGTCTACAATTGTCCCTATCCCCACACACTGCACACTCACATCGGTCCCTACCCTCAAGGAGCCCACAATCCAAGGTCCCCATTCATATACTAGGGCCAATTTTTGGACAGAAGCCAATTAACCTACCTGCATGCCTTTGGATGGTGGGAGGAAACCGGAGTACCTGGAGGAAACCCACGCAGGCACAGGGAGAACATGCAAACTCCAGGCAGTGTCGCGGTTGGGATTCGAACCAGTGACCCTTCTTACTGCTAGGTGAGAGTGCTAACCACTACACCACTGTGCCGCCCATGTGCATCAGCTCTTCAGGCTCAACCTATGTGTTAAAGATATAACATTTCTAAATATGATGGCAAAGTGATCTGTTCTATGGGCATCCCATATACCCCTTTCCCCAACCAAGTTGTACCCCCCAATAAACAAAAACAAAAAACACAGCAAAATACTTTTCATTGTCTCTGCAAGTGATGTATGGGAGTCTGGCAGCGGGGTGATATTGTGGATGTTTGTTACCAGTGGCAACTACACCGCTACATCTGGCTTAGAGATGATCCCAATACACCAGCCAATCCCCGTACAATGCTAGGACCTGAACTGGTTGGTTTAGTCCGGTACCATGGACCAAGGCCAGGAAGGAGGATCTTAATCATCCATGCGGGCACCCTTTAGGGGTCTACTTTTCAGCGGTATTGAAGTTGGGAGGTTATTTGGTGGTTGTCCATACTTTGGCCACACAGCTAAATCTGATATTAAAGTGGGGAGCCCCCTAAAAAAAAAAAAAATACTACAAATACTGCAGCTGCTGACTTTTAATAATTGGACACTTACCTGTCCCAGGGTCCAGCGATGCGGGGGAACACTCGCGGTGCCGGCATTCTTACTGTGAGCACCCGGCTGTGGCTTCACAGCCGGGCACCCACTGCGCATGCGCAAGCGGCGCTGCGCGCCGTGATACGCTGTGCAGTCATCTGGGACCTGTCACGTGTCCCAGATGACTGACTGCGCCGAGGGGAAGTGATGTCAGTGCCCGGGGAATGAAGGAGGCAGACTACGAGGCATCCCCTAGCAACAGGCATTTAGAGGTGAGTAAAAAAAATTTTTTTTCCAATTTTTTTTTTTTAACCGGTTCCCGACCGGGGCACGGCGATGTACGTCGGCAGAATGGCACGGACAGGCATAAGGGCGTACATATAAGTCCCTTTTTAAATGCCGCCGTGCCATCGGGAGCGCGCCGGTCGGGACCACCGCGAGGCCGGGTGCGGGTCCCGCAGACTCGATCGCCGCGGGGACACCCGCGATCGGCTCACGGGAAGGCTGAACGGGGAAATAAACAGCATCTCCCCGTTCTGCCTAGCAACTAGTGACACCGATCTCTGCTCCCTGTGATTGGAGCAGAGATCAGCATTCACTAGATGACAGCCACGCCCCCCCCACAGTAAGAAACACACCCCTAGGCCTACTTAACCCCTACACTGCCACCTAGTGGTTAACCCCTTCACTGCCAGTGTCATTTATACAGGAATCAATGCATTTAAATAGCATTGATTGCTGTATAAATGACAATGGTCCCAAAAATGTGTCAAAAATGTCCGATGTGTCCGCCATAATGTCGCAGTCACAATAAAAATCGCTGATCGCCGCCATTACTAATAAAAAAAAATTATTAATAAAAATGCTATAAAACTATCCCCTATCTTGTAAACGCTATAACTTCTGCGCAAACCAATCATTAATCGCTTATTGCGATTTTTTTTTACCAAAAATATGTAGAAGAATACGTATCGGCCTAAACTGAGGAAAAAATATGTTTTTTTATATATTTTTGGGGGATATTTATTATAGCAAAAAATAAAAAAGAATGCGTTTTTTTTTCACAATTGTTGCTCTTTTTTGTTTATAGCGCAAAAAATAAAAACCGCAGGGGCGATCAAATACCACCAAACGAAAGCTCTATTTGTGGAAAAAAAAGGACGTCAATTTTGTTTGGGAGCCACGTCGCACGACCGCGCAATTGTCAGTTAAAGCGACGCAGTGCCGAATCGCAAAAAGGGGCCTGGTCCTTTAGCTGCCAATTGGTCCGGTCTGAAAGTGGTTAATTAATTTTGAGCTATTTTTTTTTGGTGGAAACACCACTTTAAATCTGCATCCCCCCCCCCCCCCCCCCCCCGCCATCACCTGGTGACTAACAACTGTGACAAGTCAGCACAACCGATATAACGCCAACCTTCCCTCTGTGTACAGAGGACCCGGCCTTGTGCCTGCTGATAACCTGCCAGAGACTGGAGCTGCATCATCCATTGGGGCTTCGGGGTGGAAGGTGAAGGCTGAAAACTGTCATGTCACATAAGAGCGGACCGCGGTAATGACGTTAATGTATGTTTACATTTTAAAGTTAGAAGTGCAGTTTAACCAAAAAAAAAAAAAAAACCTCATATCTTCAGTGTCCTTCACTGATCCAAAAAAAAAAAAAGGCTAAACAGCATATATAATGACCATATTGCTACATATGGGAATGCATAGGTTTTTTTTCAGTGTAATACCTGTATTTTAGAGATCCATTTAACATTTACTGTTTATAAATAATCAATATTTGGTCATGTTTAAAACAAATTTTTAATCATAGTTACTAAATATATGAACATTTTTCTAATAAATAAAAATATGAAAACATGGAAAAATTTCCCACAGGGCTTTTTAGCAGCAAAAATAGTATCTATTTTAAAAAAACTTTGTTTTACAATAGATGAAAAGAGAAAAGTTGCGCTAAACTAAAAAAATAAAACAGTAATAAGAATAATCAAAAAAAAATTAATAGTGAAAAGCATACACAAAATAACTGATCGTAAGGTGACAAACAAATATAATAGCTGCAAAAAAACTTCCAAAAATAATCCTGTGAAGAATAGTGGCCGACGTGAATCACAAACTAACAATATCTGTGAAAAAAAAAAAAAATATATAATGGCTCAAAAAGTCCAGAAAAAAAATCCTGTGGGCGAAAACAGAACACCAAATATATGGATGCACAGCAAAGTGATAGTCCAAATAAAGTTGGTGACAACAATAAATGAAGTGACTGGAGTGTTCAGCGATCCCACCACCGTCTGTAGTGCTTGCTTACCAGCTTCCAGAGATTGTGTGCTTGTGGCTATTGCCCAGCCAGGGCCTTTTCCTTACAGTGATTGGACCAATCCCGTCGTCCTGTGTGGGGAGGTTCCGTTCAGGCTGCTGGGCTATAGGCTCCAAATACTTTCCACTGATGGCAGCTCTTAGTATCCCGCAACGGGTATATGGTAGAAAGGATGCCAGAAAGGGATCATGGGTAAAACCCGTGTGGGCTCGTTTATTTAAAGTTAACGCACAACAAGTGTGCATACAAACACTTAAAAAATGAAAAAGACGGACGGACTACATTACTAACGCCCGTACTACGTGACGGGACGTTGTTCGCGGTGACGTCAGCACGTCGCTCCTCCTACGGCGTTTCGTCACACTTCTGACGTATTCATGGAGGCACGTATTTTTTTTTTCTGCTTATGAGCTACTTTTATGTTTATAATTGTTTTACTTATTAACCTATTATACATATAATTTGCCTATTTGGATACTTGTCCATTTTTTGCTGCTAAAATGCCCCGTGGGAAGTTTTCCATGTTTTCAGTCTTTTGGTGTGTGCAGCTTTCTTGACTCTCACATACCATATATACTCGAGTATAAGCCAACCCCAATATAAGCCAATTTATTTATTTATTTTTTTTTAACAGAGGAGTGAAGCACCTAATTTTACCATAAAAAACTGGGGAAACGTATTGACTCGAGTATAAGCCTAGGGTGAGAAATGCGCAGCTACTGTAAGTGGAAAAGAGGGTCAACAATGCCCATTTGCAGCCTCACTGTGCCCATTTGCAGCCATAGGTCCCCCGAACTTCAAACTTGGTAGTTAAGGGTTCCTAGATGCCCCCTAGCTGCCCAAGGGGTCCCTAAATGACATTGCTGCAGATGGACACAGTTGACCGACTTTGGGTCCCTGTATCTCGTGGTCACTTGGTGCTAGGAACCCCATCTTGGATATGTTGTAGTGCTAGGTCCACTGGGTTTGAACACCAAATTTGGGGTTCCTAGCACCAAGTGGCCCTGAGATATGGGGCTCCAAAGTCGGGTCGGAAAATGTCAAGCACTTTTCTGCAGCAGAGAATGACATTTTCTGAACCGACTTTGGGTCCCCGTATCTCGGGCCACTTAGTGCTAGGAACCCCATTGGATATGTTGTAGTGCTAGGTCCACTGGGTTGGCATACCAAATTTGGGGTTCCTAGCACCAAGTGGCCCCGATATACGGGGCCCCAAATTTGGGTCAGAAAATTTCATTTTCTGCTGCAGAAAAGTGCTTGACTCCAGTATAAGCCGAGGGGGGCATTTCAGCACAAAAAAATGTGCTGAAAAACTAGGCTTATACTTGAGTATATACGGTATGTGTTTTTTCTATGTCATTAATAAATATATATTTTGTTTAGAATATTTTCTAATTATAGGTACTAAATAAATATATGAAATCTAATAAAATAATATATATTATAATTTTTAGTAACAATTTTGGCATCTACATTGAGTAGCGATATCGGGCGGTATGAAGAGCAGAGGGCAGGATCTTTATTAGGCTTATGCCGCGTACACACGATCGGAATTTTTCGGCCAGCAAAAGACCGATGAGAGCTTTTCATCGGAAAATGCGACCGTGTGTAGGCTCCATCGGTATTTTGCTGGCGGGAATTCCTGCCAGCAAAAATTTGAGTGCAGGTTCTCAATTTTTCCAGCGTAAAAGGTTTCTATCGGAAATTCCGATCGTCTGTAGCAATTCCGACTCGCAAAATTCCTACGCATGCTCGGAAACAATTCGACCCATGCTCGGAAGCATTGAACTTCATTTTTTCTCGGCTCGTCGTAGTGTTGTACGTCACCGCGTTCTTGACGGTCGGAATTTGGTGTGACCGTGTGTAGGCAAGACAGTTTGAGCGGAATTCTGTCGGAATTCCGTCGGGAAAACCCAGGGGCCAAGTCCTGGGGAATAAAGTGTGGGAACTCCCACCCAAGATCCACTCGACCACCAAAAAAAAAAATGATACGCTCATATGCACGAACGCTTCAAAAGTGGTATTTTTAATCCAATTTTCGTATTGTGTGTATGAAGCTTAACTGTTAGTACATTAAAAAAAAAAACAATCCTCATTAAACATAAATACGGTAATTCTCTGAATAATCAGCAATCATTCAATTGTGCTTCCATGCAAATGTGAACATCATGTTCTGATCTTTATTGGGGAATGTTATTTTGTATATAGAGTGTTTATGTGGTGAGTTTACACTTTTCATTGAACAGAGTTTGGATAACACAGGGTTAAACGGAAAGGTCATAAATGAACTGCACATTATCTGGACAGAATGCTTGGGGGAGATAGTGATGTGTTCCTGCTTAGGAGGTGTATGTTAGCTTGGGGGGCTGCAAACTCTGCAGGGCTCCAACACACACTCGCTGCTATTCCAACCCTTCACATATTTCCACATAAACTTCCCTCCTGGCATTAATCTTTGCCAGGTATTGTGCTCAGCTTACCACCCCAAACTGATGTTCCTCCCTCAGCTCACCTCTCTCCCTGCATGTCCTGTGAGCAGAATAGCTGTGCTCCTCCTCTGGGTTCTCTCATCATATGGCACTGAAGATAGAGGAGGGGGGATTCAGCGGGACATACAGAGCAAGTATGCAGGAGACTGGAGGGGGGGGGGGGGGGGGTGAGGAGACAGAAAATCAGGAGGGGCCGGCGGGGAGGAGCGCATCACGAGAGGTCTGACTAAATACAATTTCTTAGCAGCAGGGACCTGATCTACCTGTCAGCTAGCTGTGATTGACAGGTAGATCGAAGCGGAAGCTGTCATGGGGCCCCCTACTGGCAATGCCTGAATGGTCAGGTGTGCGGCAATTACTATTGTGAGCTGTGTCGGCAGCTGCTGGTGTAGCACCTGCCACACAGCTCGCATACTTCAAAGTCTTGCAGGACACGGCTGCTAACGGGAACTGAGTTCCTGTTGTGGAAAAAGTACAGGAACTCCGTTCCCATGCGTTCCCGCAGGACTTGAGCCCTGGGAAAACCATCAGAGCTTTTTCCGACGAGAATTCCGATCCGGAATTCCGTCGTGAAAACCATCAGAGCTTTTTCCGACGAGAATGTCCGATCGTGTGTACACGGCATTAGGAATCACAACGATCACCGCTTCGCACATAGTGGGTGGGAGACATCCCTCCTCCAACATGGATAGCAATAGGGTGTGGAGTGACCAGCTCGCCATTCGTTTTGTAAAATTCTGCCGGTATCCCGTCCGGGCCCGGAGTTTTGGCTGTTTGAAGGGAGGTCACCGCAGCTTCAGAACCTCTTTGAAAGTTACAGGACTATCTAGCATGGTCCGATCCGAATCGGAGAGTTCCCGGGAAGTCAATGTGGTCCAGAAACGATGTCAGTGCTTCAGGGGTATCGTTAGCTCTGGACGTCTACAGGGTCTCATAATGATTTGCAAATCTGGTATTGATTTGCTGGGGGTCCGAGAGCAAGCCACCCTGTTCATCCTTAACATTAGCTATGTGGGAGATTGAGGTTCGTTCCTTGGCCAACCACGCAAGCAGTCTACCTGTTCTATCTCCCTCCTCAAATATTCGCTGCGTCTGACTCAATAATATTTCATACTAGCTTCGGTTCTCAGCAGGGAGATTTCCCTATGCACAGACTGGAGGCCTCATCTCTACCATGCACATAGTCGTTTTCCATCTTCAAAGCCCTTGTTTTCTGCAGCCTCTAGTGCCAACCTGGAGTCTTTTCTGACCCTGGCAATGAGGCCCTGGTATTGCCCCCGTGCATACGCCTTGTAGGCGTCCCACGTCTTCCCTTACCTTAGTATATTATCCTCTAACTTGGCGCCTCCTCTCATCACCACCTCTGTCCAGTCTTCCCCTACAGAGCCCTCCAGTGTAGGGTGACCACATTTACAAACTGCCATTCAACTTCCCCCCAAAAAATGGGGGGGGGGGGGGGCAATGTCTCAGGGATGACAGGGAATTCGGTGTGTGATTTGTCGGATGAGTGGCTGGTAGCACATAAATCATCCCCACACCATGCTAGATATGGTGTCAGGATGAAGAAATCACATTATTTCTATTACCACATTATAATATATCATGAAATAGTTCAACTCACCATAATGCAAAATCTGTGGGAACCCTGAACTTGCCATTTGCCACCCGTAGCCTGCCACCAGATACAGTGTGCCACTTTGCACCCATAGCCTGCCACCATATACATACAGTGTGCCATTTGCCACCCGTAGCCTGCCACCAGATACAGTGTGCAACTCCCCCCCCCCCCAGCGGTATTGAAGTTGGGAGGTTATTTGGTGGTTTGCCATGCCCCACCCATAGCCTGCCACCATATACATACAGTGTGCCATTTGCCACCCGTAGCCTGCCACCAGATACAGTGTGCAACTTGCCACCCCCCCCGTACCCTGCCAGCCGATGCAGTGTGCCCTTTGCCACCTGTATTCTGCCACCAGATGCAGTGTGCCCCTTGCCACCTGTATCCTGCCACCAGATGCAGTGTGCCACTTGCCATCCGTATCCTGCCACCAGATGCAGTGTGCCACTTGCCACCTGTAGATTGCCACCAGATGCAGTGTGCCACTTGCCACCCATAGCTTGCCACCAGATGCAGTGTGCCATTTGCCACCAGATGCAGTGTGCCATGCGCCACCCATTGCTTGCCACCAGATGCAGTATGCCATGCGCCTCCCACAGCTGTGTTACTTGCCACCCTGTGTCACCTTCATTACTGTCCAGTGTTCCCGGAAGTGTAGAGAAAAGTAATTACTAGTTAGTAGGTGGTGGCTGTGACCTCAATTTCATTCCGGGACACTGTATTGTCCCAGAATGAAGGTGCCCGGGACCAGGGACAGAAATGGCAATTGCGGGACAGTCCCGGGCAATCCGGGACACGAGGGCAACCTACTCCAGTGACAGTTCCAACTCCCAGCAGATGGCTTTCCTGCCTCCCGCTCCTGAGTCCCGGCTCCCCCATCCAGTGTTGGCTGCTGTTCGCAAAAAGCTGCAAGACATCACCATGTGCGTGTCCCCCTGGCCGAGCACGCCAAGCTTTGAAACTGCACATGCGCAGTTCCAAAGTCGGCTGAAAGACTTTTTTTTTCGGTGCAGCCGCTGTCCGTAACAGACATTTACAGGCAGCTTGTAAATTCTCTGATATTTACAGACTGTCCGTACATTTATGGAAGGTTGGCAACCCCTGCTTGGCAGGAGCGCCAAGCAGAGACTTCTTTGCGTTTTACTTTACATTTTTTTTCAATGCACAAGGTGGAGAGATAGGGCGTTCCATCAGATCAGGCCACCCGTCATATTTGGTAACGGAAATGACGTTCCGTCGCGGCCATCTTGGTACACCCGCACTCGGTCACACTAAGCCTACAGTCAGAAGGCAGCAAGCGGACATCTTTTTACACCCACTGGAGTCTGGCATTTCACACTTATTTTTACCAGTAAACTGAGCTTATATAGTGAAATACAGTATTTTGAAATCCGTCTGACTGTTTTGATGTTGAATTGTAAAAGCAGCGGCAAGCCTGCTGATCTCACAGGTTTGCTAATATGACAGAACACCGCTGCTTTTAAAATTCAACATCAAAACAGTCCGACGGATTTCAAAATCCTGTATTTCACTATATAAGCTCAGTTTTCTGGTTACTGGTAAATGCCAGACTCCGGTGGGTGTAACAAGATATCCGCTTGCTGCCTTCTGACTGCAGGCTTACTGCGGCTGAGTGCAGGGTGTACCAAGATGGCGGTGAAAGAACGTCACTTCCGTTAGCAAATATGACGGGTCGCCTAATCTGACGGGAACAAGGGCAGCGATGTCACAATCTCCACCTCGTCCAATCAGGGAACACTTTGCATTCATTGAGAAAATGCAAAGTGTGCTCACAACCTTCTTTAAGAAAATGTTCTGTCTGGCCCCTTTCCTGCTGCCGTTCTCCCTTAGCCATGAGTGATGTATCTCATCATATACCCCAGGAGGCTGCAGGAGCAGTGACAGACAGAGGCAGGTGGGCAGACCTAGCGAGGTATTGTGTGGCGGGGCTGGTTGCAGATCCTGGAAGCGACAGCTGTCTCCCGATGACATCAGAGAGGAAAATGCAGGACCCTGGCTGCAGCAGTAGATTGGCGCATTGCAACAGGACAGTGCTGAAAAAGCTAGGCACGTGGGTATGCTTTTGGTGAGAGGGGATGAGGGGGGGGGTGCAAGAGGAATGGGAGGGAGCAAGAAGGATGGGGTAATGTTCCTCTTTAAGCCCCTCCCAGTGATAACACAAATTGGCCATATCCACCATTTGGCACAATAGGCACGCTATTAGCCCCAGCCCCACCCACTACTCTGCCTTCCCCCACCCCCCGCCCCATTCTCAGGCCCATTGAAATTAAAAAGTTCCCAGGTATGGTTATACCCAGCAGCAACTGGTCCATAAGGGGCACAGGGGCGCCTCCCCCCTAATCTCCATGCAGGGCTCCAGACGCATAGGAGTTCTATTCTATGGGATTTAAAAAAAATAATTAGTGACACACGTGATTAGAGCCTGAGGCTCTAATTGGCTTCAAAAAGGGTGGGCTCGGGCGCAGAGCACTGCGCCCCAAGCCTACCCACTTGTGACAATAGTGAATCAACATTCGCTATTGCACTTCCTGCTTCTCCTCTTAGCCAATCAGGACAGGAAGCGGGTCCTGAGACCGGATTGGCTGGGAGGAGAAGCCGCCGAAGCCGCCCGGGATCTGGATGGGGTAAATGCAGGGCTGGAGGGCAAGCGGGGGCTGCACAGTGGGCTACCGAGGCTGGTAAAGGGGGTGAGGCTGGAGGGGGGGTGAGTGGAGGGTTTGTTTGGCGCTCCCCCCAAAAAATGGAGCAATAGCCAACACTGTTTATACCCCATCAAAACCAGATTACAAATACTGAACATAGGGTTGCCACCTTTTCTTCAGATCAAACCCGAACACTTTAGCGGTGCACAGCATACTTTTTACAGTATAAACTATACATATATTTTGCATTTAAATAAGATTTCAAATCATATGACTTTAATAAGAAGAGTTCCCCTTTACATCAGAGTCCACAGAGTTCACCTTTTACATCTGAATCCACAGAGTTCCCTTTCACTGTAAGGGGGGACTCTGCAGACTCTGATGTAAGGGAGAACTCTGGGAACCCTGATTTAAGGGGGAACACTGAAAACTCTGATGTACGGTATGTACTCTGATGTAAGGGGGAACACTGGGGCCTCTGGTGTAAAGGTGAACTCTGATGTAAGGGGTGCTCTGAGAACCCTGATTTACCTCAGTGTACTCATTCAGAGGCAGCAGAGAGAAGGGAGGAGACTTCAGTCACAGACAGGGATGGATGGTGAGCTCACTCACCCCTTGGAAGTTAGCACCTCTCATCCAGATGTAGCTGAGGCTGCTGGACTTCAAATTTATGGCCCCAACTTTCCTTTTCTGAGGCACAACGCCAGGGATTGGAGTGTGGGCAGACACAGAGGGGTAGGGGCGGGAGAAAGAGGTGCAGATCGAGCCCCCTCTCCTGTCAGTGTGGGGGGGCGGAGGATGGGGGTAATTGTTAGGTTAGTGTTGGCTTTGGGCAGTGTGAAAGAGAGTGTAACAGAAACTCTCAACTTATCCAACTGCAGCCAGCAAACCTGCTGGGAAGCCATAGGCCGGTCTGAATAATGTGTCCAGGTGTCTGAAACCCGGACGCACGATTCCAAATTGTCCAGGTGGCAACCCTAACTGACATCCAGCTATCGGAATACAATATTTGGCCCCTATAGTATAAGGGCGGTAAACTTACCTTTTTATGTTTTTTATTTGACTTCCGCCAAGTCGCCCACTCAGGATAGAAGGCGCTACAGATGTCATCCCATGCCCGCCCCCTGTGTTTGTTGTCTTTGTACAGCCTGTGGGAGGGATCATAGAGGAGGGGCTGTCCCTGAACCTCCCTTATTAGAATTTCCATACCCAGCACAGCCTGGGACACAGGGTGCCATACTTGCAGAGCTATGGTCTAGTCTAGTGTGTAGAATAGGGTCGCCACCTGTCCGGGATTCTCCCGTACAGTTTGGGTTTGGAATCATGTGTCCAGGTTTCAAACTGCCTGAAACCCGGACACATGATTCAGACCGGACTATGACTTCCCAGCAGGGTTGTTGGCTGCAGTTGTCTAAGCTGAGAGTGTCTGTTACACTCTCTTTCACACTGCCCAAAGCCAGCACTAACAGTTACCCCTCCCCCCTCATTGCCACACACACAGATGGGAGAGGAGAGGGGGCTTGATCTGCTCCTCTTCCTCCCTACCTCTTTGTGTCTGCCCACACTCCAATCCCCGGCACTGTGCCTCAGAAAAGGAAAATGGGGGCAGGAAATTTGAAGTCCAGCAGCCTCAGATACATCTGGATGAAAGGTGATGACTGCCAAGGGGTGAGTAAGCTCACCATCCATCCCTGTCTGTGACTGAAGTCTCCCCCTTCTCTCTCCTGCCACTGAGTGAGTACACTAAGCCCCCGTACACACGGTCGGAAATTCCGACCACAAAATCCGTCTGATTTTTTCCGACGGATTTTGTCCGAAACTGGTGTTGCATACACACGGTTGGACAAAGTTGTCGGAAAATCTGATCGTTCTGAACGTGGTGACGTTCGTGGCGTACTACGGAACTACGTAGAGGCTAGTAGCCAATAGCTTTGGTCTCGTAATCTGATCTGAGCATGCGTGGCACTTTGTCCGTCGGAATTCCCTACACACGATCGGAAAACGTCCGATTGGATTTTGTTGTCGGAAAATTTGAGATCCTGCTCTCAAATTTTTTCCATCGGAATTTCCGACGGAAAAAGCACACGATCAGATTTTCCGACAACATAATCCGATCGGACTTTTTCCATCGGAATATCCGACTGCATTAGGGAAATCAGAGTTCTTAGAGTTCCCCTTTACACCAGAAGCCACAGTGTTCCCCCTTAAATCAGGGTTCCCAGAGCATCCCTTATGTCAGAGTCCCCAGAGTTCTCCCATACATCAGAGTCTGCAGAGTCCCCCCTTACAATGTAGGGCAACTCTGCGTAAAAGGGGAACTCTTGTGATTAACTTCATATGATTAGAAATGTTATTTAATTGCAAAATATACAGTACTTATATATACACAAGTTTATACTATAAAAAAAAATCATAAAGTGGGGTTCCACTGCCTCCACGTTTTTTTTTTTTTCCTGTACATTAGAAATATTAAATGTTTTTAAACTTGTGACTCACGTCTCCCGTCCTTCCCGCTGTCATCCTTTAACTGTCTCCTCCAAGAGTGTAGTTATAAAATCCCCGTACGGGGGGTTTCATCTTGCCTATGCGCATGTGAAACCCACAGGCATTCTCTTCCGGGATGCGGTGACGTCAATTTCCCATCATGCAACGCCCCTTGTCGCAGATCTCACGCATGCGCATTCGACGCGTAGCGGAGCGCCGTTCACAGCTTCTGTTGCCATCACAACAGGCGGCGGCGTCGGAAGTCCCGCCCTGTTGTGATGGCAACAGAGATAATCTAGCCCTCGGCGGTGCTCAAAGACTCCTGGGAAATGGTGACTCACATCTCCCAGGAGCCTTAGCGAACCTTGCCGCCGAGGGAAGTGACGTTTTTAGCCCGCGCAGAGGCAGATTACGTGGGACCACCTAGCAACAGGGAGAACTAGGTAAGTGACATTTTTTTTTTTATCCATTTTTTTTTTTTTTAAGGACATTGTAGGCAGATACAAATCAACTTGTAATTATGGGGGAAACACCACTTTAAATGCAGAAAGAAAAAAAAACATGTTACATTTTGAAAAGCATAGCACAATGCAGCACAGAAAAAACAGCTACAATTTTTAGTATGAGTATGAAGAAGCTGGATGTGTGTGTTCGAACATGTTGTAACACGTGCGTTAAAATGCAACATTGTAAATAAACCCCAAATGTAGTTTATCTGTACATTTAACTATCTATATGGAGATCCCCATTCAAAAGGATATCTTGTGTTGCAGCAATGCTGCCATCTTGTGGTCAAACATTTTAGTACAGCAAGTTAAGGTAATCCAATGACACTAATTCGTTTTATGAAACACAAAAAATCATGGAAGCTTCATAATATGAGCGAGAAACATATAGGCCATGGCGTTACAAATGCTCCTGAGTCGCAAGGCTCACCTGGAAACCAGGGGTCAAGTCCTGGGGAAAAAAGTGTGGGAACTCCCACCCAAGATCCACTACCCCACCAAAAAAAAAAAAAAAATAGGACATCGGAGCATATGGCACCTCAGAGCATGGGGCACATCAGGCCACATGGCACATCAGGGCACGAGGCACATCAGGGCACGGGGCACATGGCACATCAGGGCACATTATGGGGCACATAGCACATCAGTGCACGGGACATATAGCACATCAGGGCATGGGGCACATTAGGGCACATGGCACATCAGGGCACGGGGCACATGGCACATCAGGGCACATTATGGCACATCAGGGCACATTATGGGGCACATAGCACATCAGGGCACATTATGGGGCACATAGCACATCAGGGCACATAGCACATAAGGGCACGGGCACATCAGGCCACAGGGCACATAGCACATCAGGGCACATGGCACATCAGGGCTCCGGGCACATCTGGGCACATTATGGGGCACATCAGGGAACATTATAGGGCACATAGCACATTATGGGGCACATAGCACATCAGGGCACATTATGGGGCACATAGCACATCAGGGCACATTATGGGGCACATAGCACATTATGGGGCAGATAGCACATCAGGGCACATTATGGGGCACATAGCACATTATGGGGCAGATAGCACATCAGGGCACATTATGGGGCACATTGGGGCACATTATAGGGCATGGGGCACATAGCACATCAGGGCATGGGGCACATTAGGGCATCAGGGCACGGGGCACATTACAGGGCACATCTGGGGATCTTACTTGCCAGCATGCAGAGTAGCGCAGGAAGCGTCTGTGTGTAATACGTTTTCTCTCATGTCACGCTGCTCGCTCCCCGGCGGCCCCTCCTCTCTTCTCTTCTCGTTTATCCCAGATGATGTCTCAAGCCAATGGGGATAGACGAGAAGAGAGGAGGGGCCGCCGGGGAGCGAGCAGCGCTGAGTGACATGAGAGAGAACGTATTACAGACATACGCTTCCTGCGCTCCTCTGCATGCATCTCATTCGGCTCTGGCGGCTCTAGTCCTCCAAAGGGAACGGCGTTCCTGCTGTGAAAAAAGTGCAGGGATGCCGTTCCCACGCGTTCCCCCTGGACTCGAGCCCTGCTGGAAACTCCCACTCTGGCTGCTCTGGTACAACCAACCTGTGTTGCAGGCAATCCCTGCTGCTGCGCCAGTCTCTGTGCAGGCATCTGCCTTGAGTATTACCTCTATAAGAGGTATGTCTGGTTCCGCTCCGCTTCCCCAGCGATTTGGGGGCGATCCAGTCCAATGCAGAGGGTTTCTCAACTACAGATGCTGCTCCGGGCGTTTCCCACAGACGGAAGCAAAGAAGGTTTCGTGATATCTTTGCTTTCTGAGAGAGCCTTGGCCTGGGCAAACCCTCTATGGGAGATGCAAAAAGCTGTTGTCTTGAGTTACCCTGAGTTTGTGGTCTCCTTTAAAAGGGTATTTGACATTCCTGCATGCTAGGCTTCTGCTGCCAAGTGCCTCATGTCCATCAAACAGAATGCCAGAACTGTTGCCGACTACGCCATCGAATGACTCCAGACTCAGAGAAAGACTCTATTTTAAGGAGCGCTTGCAGAAGCCTCCTGTACGTTTGCCTCTGAGCTTTGCAGTCCCACCCTTGCCTCCCTCACCTCCCATGCCTCCTGGTACCAACGTCAGGCAGACCATCCCCTGATTTCCATCCAACCTCAGGCAGATCGTCCCCTGATCTCCATCCAACCTCAGGCAGACCATCCCCTGATCTCTATCCAGCCTCAGGCAGTCAATCCCCTGATCTCCATCCAACCCCAAGCAGACCATCACCTGATCTCTATCCAATGTCAGGCAGACCGTTCCCTGATCTCCATCATAACGTCAGGCAGACCGTTCCCTGATCTCTACGCAGCCTCAGGCAGATCGTCCCCTGATCTCCATCCAACCCCAAGCAGATCGTCCCCTGATCTCCATCCAACCCCAAGCAGACCGTCCCCTGATCTCCATCCAACCTCAGGCAGACCATCCCCTGATCTCTATCCAGCCTCAGGCAGTCAATCCCCTGATCTCCATCCAACCCCAAGCAGACCATCACCTGATCTCTATCCAATGTCAGGCAGACCGTTCCCTGATCTCCATCATAACGTCAGGCAGACCGTTCCCTGATCTCTACGCAGCCTCAGGCAGATCGTCCCCTGATCTCCATCCAACCCCAAGCAGATCGTCCCCTGATCTCCATCCAACCCCAAGCAGACCGTCCCCTGATCTCCATCCAACGTCAGGCAGACCATCCTCTGATCTCTATCCAGCCTCAGGCAGATCGTCCCCCGATCTCCATCCAATGTCAGGCAGACCATTCCCTGATCTCTATCCAGCCTCAGGCAGACCGTCCCCTGATCTCCATCCAACCCCAAGCAGACCGTCACCTGATCTCCATCCAATGTCAGGCAGACTGTTCCCTGATCTCCATCATAACGTCAGGCAGACCATTCCCTGATCTCCACGCAGCCTCAGGCAGATCGTCTCCTGATCTCCATCCAACCCCAAGCAGATCGTCCCCTGATCTCCATCCAACGTGAGGCAGACCGTCTCCTGATCTCTATCCAACCTCAGGCAGATCGTCCCCCGATCTCCATCCAACGTGAGGCAGACCGTCTCCTGATCTCTATCCAACCTCAGGCAGATCGTCTCCTGATCTCTATCCAACCTCAGGCAGACCGTCCCCCGATCTCCATCCAACGTGAGGCAGACCGTCTCCTGATCTCTATCCAACCTCAGGCAGACCGGCTCCTGATCTCCATCCAACCCCAAGCAGACTGTCCCCTGATCTCTATCCAACGTCAGGCAGACTGTCCCCTGATCTCCATTCAACGTCAGGCAGACTGTCCCCTGATCTCCATCCAACGTCAGGCAGACTGTCCCCTGATCTCCATCCAACGTCAGGCAGACCATCCCCTGATCTCCATCCAACGTCAGGCAGACCATCCCTTGATCTCTATCCAGCCTCAGGTAAACTCTCCCCTGATCTCCATTCAAGTATTTTCTGTTGTTTGGGAAATATTCTTAGCCTGAAAAAGAAAAAAAAATGCAGCTATCATATCTAAGGACTGCTAAACTTCAATATATTACATTTATGTTCTTGGATTTTATTTTCCTTTAACAATTTATAAGGGGCATCTTAACAATGTTACCTGTTGTTGATATAGTATCAAACAATCGCACACAATGAATGTATTTTAATTTTAACCAATGTATGACAATGTTCTGTCAAACACAAAGAGAGATCCTGATATTTGCCTCCAGACAGGTATAAGGCGGGGTGGTGTACAATGTGTTTCAGTGTCACAACCTCTAGCTATGAGTACAGAATGTGAGCGAGGAAGATGCAGAGTCATTAAGAGTCAGCAATATTGCAGCGTCTTTGTAAACGGCACGTCCTCCAGAGCAGATAGTGTGCTGCTATCCCTGGAGGTCACATAAACCCGAGATAATGACAGGCAGATCTGCTCCCGACCTCCATTCCACACTTAAGTCTTGTACACACGATCAGATTTTCGGACGACCGTTTGTCCGTTTTTTGTTGCATGTGTAGCACCCTGGTGTTTAGGCAGGGTTGCTCCTAAATTTAAATGCGAGGTATAGCTACCTTGGCCAATCGTTGAGGATCAATTGATTTCACTCTAAGCCTGTGGTTGCTGCACTTTTCTCTTTTGTCACTAGGTGGCCGGGGGCACTTGATGGCACTAGATAAAACAAGGGCATTGCAAGGTCAGATTATGGGTTTTTGGGGTTTCTCAGCCAATGGGCAGGGGTTTTCTTAAATCCCTTGGCCTGCTGGGAGAACCTAAATATTCGGGTGAAGTCAGGTGATCGGGGTTCTGGGCCACCTGGACGGCTGTCTGAGTGGACATGTGTTGTATTGCCCAGGCTGCTAGGCCGGAGTTTGGGCCTATCCCGGGCACATTTGACTGCTAGGCTGTCTGAGGGCCTATCCAGATGCAAGAGGGTTAGGATTGCGGCTTGCAGTCCAACCAAAAGTGCCGGTTCTGCCGGCCGGAGAACCTGTCAGGGCCGTTTTTTCCACTGGGCACGCTGGGCAGTTGCCCGGGGGCCCCACTTGCCTGGAGGGCCCCATCCAGGGCCCATCCTCAGTGCTGCAATCTGCTGCTTAAGTTGACTGACTGCACTGGTTGCTCACTTGCTAGATTTGCCGGCCGCCCTGTGTCTAGCTAGCAACCAGTGACGCCAGTCAGAGGCCGCCCCAGCATTCATAGCGCGCCGCCCCATCGGCTAGTGAACAAGCTCCGCCATGTTCTTCAGACAGCATGGAGAGGGAGCGGAGTGGAAAGACGGCCCTTGATAGCTGGTGCTGCCTTGCTCTGCTGTGAGTGACACACTGTACTGCACCAGGCCGGTGGCCTCAAGTAAGTCTAACACTGTCTACTTAAGTTTGTTCAAGTTGTGCATCAAACACAGCCAGTGTCTGTGCCCCTCAAAAGCTGCCACTGTGCCCATCAAACACAGCCACTGTCTGTGCCCCTCAAAAGCTGCCACTGTGCCCATCAAACACTGCCATTGTGCCCATCAAAGCTGCCACTGTGCCCATCAAACACAGCCACTGTGCCCATCAAAGCTGCCACTGTGCCCATCAAACACAGCCACTGTGCCCATCAAAGCTGCCACTGTGCCCATCAAAAGCTGCCACTGTGCCCATCAAAGCTGCCACTGAGCCCATCAAAGCTGCCACTGAGCCCATCAAAAGCTGCCACTGTGCCCATCAAATGCTGCCACTGTGCCCATCAAACTCGTGTTATATTGTCCAAACATTGTGTTAATGTTTAAACACTGATTTTGTTGGAAGTACCAATATAGCCTTATTGATAATTAGAATTTTTATTCTCGTGTGCGATCGTGTAGACAGGGCCCCAGTGCACTGTATTGCCCGGGAGCCTATAATGCTCTTAAGGTGGCCCTGGAACCTGTCGTGGTCGGAGGTAGAGGGGAAGCTGTCGCAACTAAGGGACCAACTACCTTATTACCAGGGACCACAGTGAGTGACTGAAGCAAGTACCGGAGCAGTATTCTCACCAATCGTGGACGGTGGAGAATCTGGAAAACTTCAGTGGGTATCAAGCCAGTGGGGTGACGCTTGAGAAGTATCTTGAGTGCCAAGCTAGGGACCGAGCTGAAAAGCCGGGGTAACGTTTGAGGAAGATACCACCGTGAAGATTGGAGGAGCTCACAGGATTCAGTGGTAGTGAATCATCTAGTCTAATGAGAGAGACTGGGAGCTCAGTGGTCTGAAGAACTACTTGTTTTTCAGCTCTTTAGCGCCACCCTTTGGGCTCCTTCTGCTAATTTTGTGTTAGTAGAAGTTTGGTGAGTGTTGATTCGCACTATTCATTTCACGCTTTTCAGTTTGTTTCTGAACGGCCGTTTGTCAACCAGACATGTTGCGGAATCGGAGGATATAACGTGTTATTTATTATTGGCCTTGGAGTTATTGCTTTGACATTATTTTTTTGGTTGAATAATGATTTGATTTGGTATATTTTCTATATTTTTTGATGCATAGAATGCACTTTTTGGTTAAGTTCTATTGGCAGATAGCATGTCTAATTTTATTTGTTTTCTTTTTTTAATGCACAATAAAAAAAATTGTGTAGAATAATACTTGGCTCTATGTGTTTTACTTCAAATGACAGTTTGTGAGTCGGCAGTTACATTTAAAAAAAAATACAATGTAAGATTGACAAGAGACACCAACATAGTTGTATCTTTGATCTTAAAAACTACGGGATAATGGTGTTGTGGGAACTTGCGCAAATAAAAAAAAATAAAAAAAGAGCATAATAATATTATTCTTGATATCACTAGAAAAAAAAAAAGCCTTTGAAAATTTGTTTGCAATAACTCCATCAGTATCACCAGCAAAGCAGCTTCATTATTATCCAATTAAAGAAGAAGTGAATTATGCGCTGCATTTCAAGATTTCAAAATTTGCTGGGTCATTGTTGTGGAAAATTGTATTAATGTATGTTGTCAGATGCCCCCCAGTGTCGGTTTTGCTGTAATGCGCTCATGTGAGCGTATTCGCACATAAAGACGTTGGCGGAAGACCATTGGCTGCGGAAATCTTCCTGTGGACACTGCAGATGTGTTTGCTGGTTTAAGGAAGTTCATTTGTGCCTCACCCGGAGACTGGCCACTTCCTGGTGACTGCATTAATGACTTCAAGCGAACATCTCTGTGTACATTGGAACTATAGCATAACGATATAAATATTATGGCCCACTGAGCCATGGTTTTATATCGTTCGTTGTCATTGAAAGCAGTTTCGACGGTTTGGACATCACTGCTTAGTCTATTTGAATGTATTCTGTGATTGGTTCTTTTGAAGGAAAACAAATGTCTTTATTGGCTGTCTGTGAAGACACCACCTCCTTCTCCATTGTATTGTTTCAAATCCTTATATGGTTATTCAATTTCCTGTGAGGTGACAATCCTTTGTAATCCCTTTTGTTGTCTTGAATAAAAAGAAGGAAGCTGGAGCACTTGAGGAGAGCCGATGCTGAGATGATGACGTGAGACTTGTGGTAATGTCTGTTTATGGGAATGGGGATCCAGGGAGACATATGATCAGAGGGCGCATTATATCATAAGATTGAAAGGCGCTTATTAGCGCAAGAGTGTGGTGAAATATCCACGACAGTCATGAATGTTAATTCTCCATTACAAACGCTAGTTTACAAGAACGACCGCTTCCGGCCCGTCCTTGCTTCTGAGCATGTGTGTTTGTACTTTGGACTTTTGTCCGACGGACTTGTGTACACACTATCTGAAAATCTGACAACACACATTTGTCTGTGGAAAATTTGAAAACCTGCCATCCAACATTTGTCCGCGGAAAATCCAACAACAATTGTCCAATGCAGCGTACACACGGTCGGATTTACCGCCAACAGCCTGTCATCGAACATTTCCCGTTGGAAAGTCCGATCGTGTGCACGCGGCTTCAGAGTCTGCCAATTAACATTGCAACTGCCTAAGGGTGTCCTGTCCCTAACCCTCACTCCCAAAGTTCTGTTAAGAGAAATAAAATATCTCTTTGCATTGAAGAAGTGTCTGGTGCCCATGAATCTACCTTGCATTACACCCACTATGCCTTGCAACCCACCATATACAGAAGGATGGCGGCTATCTCTGGCCCTGGAGGTTCTCATCAGACTGAAGGAGGCCTGGGACCTTGCTACACAAGCTAGTCTCACGTCGAATGTGAAGAGGTTACTCACCATACGAAAAAATTCTCATATGACAGAACACAACTTCAGAAGTGACGTAATGTGTTGAATAGTTTTGTATGTATTCTTTAGTTTCTAAACATGCGTGGTCTCGTGCTTACGATTTTTTTCGGAACGTAAACCGCACTAATGAAACGAAAATTGGGATGTGGAGTTCACATCCGACCAAAAATTTATAGTTTGCACATCCAGCTTTTGTCGGAGAAAAAATCAGAATCGGCGAAAGCACCGTAGCCAACGATCCAAAAATGGGCAGATCGTTCGTTGGCGAAATTTTATTTCCGATTTAATTTTTTTTCAACATGGATGAGCACCAATGCAAAGATCCAACTGGGTGATAAATGACTCAAATTGATTTACATTTTTATATATATATATTTTTTTTTAGGGCTGTGGAAATTAAAGATTAATTCCTCGATTAATCCTCTCCGCCGACTTCCGGGTCTTCAGGGAGTTCCGCCGGAGATCCGGTGACTTGACGGACATCGACGTCACCGGACTCCTCCCCCCCTTCACCAAGTCCCCCCGTCTGCTAACGAAGGGAAGGGGGGAGGAGTCCGGTGACATCGAAGTTCTGATTGAACGTAACGCGTGCGGGGGAGGAGCTACGCATTACGTCACCCGCTGCTCCCCTACGGAACTAACACGATTGTCGGCTTTACATGCTGTGTTTTTATCATCTTTAGGTGAGTAGTTTGTGTTTGAACACAAAAATGAAATCTTATACTTAAGCGGTGAGCACTTCGATCTTTTCTTTCTACCCATGACCTGGCGTCCTTGCTGAGATCTAAGGAGACGTGAGAGAAGTTTATGGTCCGTGTTAACCCTTTTGATAGCCGCTTGCATGACCACCTGTTTGCACAGGGGTCCATGCCATAAGGTGAGAGTGATTAGATAGACCGGAGGTGGAGGGATTGTCACGCTACTGTGGGAAAAAAAATGACTTATGTCAGTGCTACAGATTGAATTTAAAACGTATTTGTGTGAACTGTGAAGTTAAGTCATGGATTGTGGAAACTAACTAGTGTCGGGTGATTGTATATAGTGTATACCACATTTACCACTGACTAACGCAGAGATGCAATGCAAGGAGATCAGCTAAAAGTAGTTGGATCTGTATGTGCGTTATAATTAATCGAAATTAGTCGATTAATCGATTTAAAAAAATATATAGATTAATCGAACATGAAAATTTTAAACAGTAACAGCCCTAATATTTGTATTTTATTTATAGCCCCCAAAAAAATTTTTTTTGTTTGTTTTACATTTTGGATAGATGATAACGATTAAAACCCCAGTCAGGTCATTCTGTGCTGTCTGCTTGGGAAATGTCCCTTTGCTTCCTGTCATGAAGATGCAGCAAGAAATGAGAGGAAATCCCCACAAAGTGGGTAGAATTCCCACCTTAGGCCCCTGTTCAGATATCACAATAGAGGAACGAGCTTTCCCGCTTGCGATTCTGAAAGCGCAATTCGCAGGCGTTTCTGCGTGTTGTGCAGAGAGCAGCCCATTCACTTCAATGGGCTGCCCTATGTGTGTTTGTCGCCAGTGGTGTATTTTAGACACGTGCAATTCGTTTACTTCCGAATTCGAAAATCTGAAATAATAACAAACTAATTCGGAAATTCGAAAATTTGGAATTCGTAAATTCGAAAATTCGTAAAATCGAAAATGAGAAAATTAGAAAAATTAGGAAATTCGGAAATGTGAAAATTCGAAAATGTGAAAATTCGGAAATTCAAAGATTCGGAAATTCAAAGATTCGGAAATTCAAAGATTCGGAAATGTGGAAATTCGAAAATAAGAAAGGAAGATTTGAAAGAACGAAAATTTGAAATAATAACTACCGCAACTAATAACTATTAAATTATAGGTATTGGAATTTCCTTCCAAACTTGGCTGTTAGTGAACGTAACGAATACAAATTTATCCGAAGTTCCGAATTATCCGAAATAAAGAATGCTGCATGTAAACAAATGGAATGTAACGAATTAATAATAATAATAATAAAAACGTATTATTATTATTATTATTTAGTTCCATTCCATTTGTTTACATGCAGCATTCTTTATTTCGGATAATTCGTATCCAATTGTATTGTATCCAATCAGGCAGATAGACTCCTATGCTGCTTAGTGGATGGTAAATCAAAAGGAGATTGTACAATCTGAGTAATATACACTATATTGCCAAAAGTATTGGGACGCCTGCCTTTACACGCACATGAACTTTAATGGCATCCCAGTCTTAGTCCGTAGGGTTCAATATGGAGTTGGCTCCGCCCTTTGCAGCTATAACAGCTTCAACTCTTCTGGGAAGGCCGTCCACAAGGTTTAGGAGTGTGTCTATGGGGATGTTTGACCATTCTTCCAGAAGCGCATTTGTGAGGTCAGGCACTGATGTGGATGAGAAGGCCTGGCTCACGGTCTCCACTCTAATTCCTCCCAAAGGTGTTCTATCGGGTTGAGCTCAGGACTCTCTGCAGGCCAGTCAAGTTCCTCCACCCCAAACTCACTCATCTATGTCTTTATGGACCTTGCTTTGTGCACTGGTGTGCAGTGATGTTGGAACAGGAAGGGGCCATCCCCAAACTGTTCCCACACAGTTGCATTTTAGGGGCAACAGCCGCATGAATTACAGATTTTTTTTTTTTGAAGCACCTGATTAGAGCAAGAGGCTCTAATAGGCTTCAAAATAGGGTGAGGGGCTCGGATCGCAGAACGGGAGCTCACCCAGGTGTGTTACAACAGCAAATGAATATTCGTTGTTGAAACACTGATCCTCAATCCAAGTGTGAGATCCGTTTTCCGATTAGGCGTAAAGAGAAGACTCCCGATTGGCCCGCCGAGGAGGGGGGAAGAAACAGAAGCCGCCACCGTGGAAAGCATGAGAACAGGAAGCCACTGGTAATGGAGAGCAGGAGAACAGGAAGCCACCGGTGATGGAGTGCAGGAGAACGGGAAGCCGCCGGTGATGGAGTGCAGGAGAACGGGAAGCCGCCGGTGATGGAGTGCAGGAGAACGGGAAGCCGCTGGTGATGGAGAGCAGGAGAACAGGAAGCCACCGGTGATGGAGAGCAGGAGGCCGCCGTCACCGCCGGTCATGGGGTAAGTGCAGCAGACTGACCAACGAGGGGGGGGGGGCGTACTGTTTGCCGCCCCCCAAAAAATGTTTCCACCAGACACCACTGCATGGGAACAAAGTGGGGACAGCAGGAGAACACTGCTGGGCAAATCTCCAGGGAGGACCAGCTAAGTTATACGGTCGGCAAGCTGTTAAGCTATACTGCTCTCCCTCTGAAAAGCAGTCTGCAGTGGATCACCTTTTAGAGTTGTTTGACAGCTGCAGAGGAGTTTTAAACCTTAAAATGCCAACCCGCCACACCACAACCAGCCTGCACTGCGCGCAGTTGCGCTGTGGCCCCCTTAACATGAAGGGGTCATGTTCAGCAGGCGGTACAGCTTGCCAAAAGCGGCTTGCTGTTTTATTTTTTTCTGCAGCCTTGAAGCAAAGCGTCACAACCACAGCATGTGTATAGCCCCTGAGTGGCTGTGTGCCCTTGTTTAGGTTGGTGGCGGTTGGAGGGGGCACTAAAACGCTGGCTCCACCTCCTGCTTTTGCGGTCCCCGGGGGAACAAGTCTAAACGAGTCCAAAATATAGAGACAGCCCAGTGTGCGATGTGGAGTAGGAGGGGTTCCAGTGTCACATCCTGCAGCTATGTGTATGGAATGTGAGAGAGGAAGATGCAGAGTCATCCCTGAATGGGCAGCACTGCGGCGTCTCTGTAAAACAGCACGTCCTCCAGAGCCAATAATGTGCTGCTCTTCCTGGTGGTCACATGACCCGAGACAATGAGCGCAGCATCTACTCCTGGCCTCCCCTCCACTAATAAGCTGGCCCTGTGTGGGCGGAAATTAGTGCAAATATTTTTCCATTTTTGGAACATTCGCTCAATTTTTTAATTGTCAATGAGGTCGACGTGCCTTTCTGAAAAATTCGAAGGAGCTGAATGGCAAATTGTTCTTGAACAGCAAATGTAGTTTCCATTCACGAAATTCCATTCAATCCTAAATGTTAAAGCGGATTTTCACCCCCACGTTGTTTTTTTCTGACACTTCTCACATACAGTATATGTAAAAATCTGGATTTATAGAAAATTACTTATGCCCGTACACACTAGTGAATTTCCAGTCGGAAAAAAAACGTGTTTTTTCCAACGGAATTCCGCTCAAGCTTGTCTTGCATACACACGGTCACACAAAAGTTCTCTGAACTTTCGACAGCCAAGAACACGGTGACGTACAACACTACGATGATCCGAAAAAAAATTAAAGGGGAGGTCCACCCTAAAAAAAAAAAAAAAAAAATGCATAAAAAGGCTCCAAAAAAAGGTTTTCACTTACCAGAAATGGCTGTTGCTAGGCAGATCATCCTAATCTGCCTCTTCCTATTCCGCGGTGATCTTCTGTCTTCTCCTCCTCACGTTGTCTTCTGGTGAATGGGGCGCAGTGTGTTGTGGGAACTGTGTGTGTCCCAGAACACAGCGCGCCCCATTCACAAAGCACCACGCGACTCGCGCATGCGCAGTGGGAAACGGGCAGTGAAGCCGCAAGGCTCCACTGCCTGTTTCCCTTACTTTGAATGGCGGCGCCGGGACCCGAGAGCCGGGTCGGCCTCGGGCGGCCAACATCGCGGGCACCCTAGAAAGGTAAGTGCTTATTAAAAGTCAGCAGCTACAGTGTTTGTAGCTGCTCACTTTTACATTTTTTTTTTTTTTTTTCGCTGGCCCACCCCTTTAAGTTCAATGCTTCCGAGCATGCGTCAAATTGTTTCCAAGCATGTGTAGGAATTTTGCGCATCGGAATTTGTACAGACAATCAGAATTTCCGATCGGAACTTTTTCCAACCGAAAAATAGAGAACCTGCGCTCAATCTTTTGCTGGCGGGAATTCCGATTCCGAAGCATAAACACGGTCGGAATTTCCGGCCAAAAGCTCACATCCGACTTTTGCTGGGGGAATTTCCCATCGTGTGTACAGGGCATTACAACCCCCAAAACGATATACATTGGAACCTCGGATTGCGAGTAACGCCGTTAACGAGCGCTTCGCAATGCGAGCACTGTATTTTTCATAATCATAACTCGGTTTGAGAGTGTTGTCTCGCAAAACGAGCATGATTCAGGCCAAAGTGGTGTGCAGTACCGCATTTGGCCTGAGGTGGGGGGGGGGGGGGGGGGCACTGGAGCCAAGCAGATCTGAACGTCGCCGATCGGAAATGCACGGAAAGGCCAGAGGACAGCTCGGCTGACCTCTGCAAATCTTGGGTACGAAGTCTTTCCGAGGTTTGCCAAAATCAGCCGAGGTGTCCTCGGGCCTTTTCGGACGTTTCCGAGGCTCTCCAGGGCCCCCATCCCGCCTCTGGCCGCATGCGGTATTGCATGCCATTGAAGTCAATGCGGAACAAATTATTTTCATTTCAATTGACTTCAATGGGGAAACTCGCTTTGATTTGCGAGTACTTTGGATTACGAGCATTCTCCTGGAACGGATTATGCTTGTAAACCAAGGTTCCACTGTATATATATATTCTGCCGTGCCAGGTCTCCCATTGTGACATACCAGCGTGATACTGGAGGGGTACTGCTGGTTTCGCTGGGCTCTTGTTCCGGTCCCCACTCACTGACAGCTTACTGTCAGGGTGACACATCCATGCCCATTCAGACCAACGCTTTTCTCGCTTGACCTTCTAACTTATCACGTTCCACCAAGGTAAATGCATAGTCAGCACTCGCTGGCACATTGTCTCAACTTCACTTGACACATTCTTTTCCCTCAAATATCTTTACTAACCGTTCCTTCTTTCCCCTTCCTATGAGATTTCTTCTTCTTCTCCTTGGGTTTAACCGTTTCAATACCGCACACTGTCATATGACGCCCACAAGGTGGATCTACCATCCTGGGTGGGCGTCATATGACGTCCTCGGATTCCCGGCCGCCTGGGGGGCGCTCGGGACCCGGTGCGAGTGCCCGGCGGCCGCGATGTCCGCCGGGCACCCGGGATTGCCCGTTAAAACAACGGGACCGGGCGGAACGTGGAGCTGTGTGTGTAAACACACAGCTCCACGTCCTGTCAGTGCAGAGGAGACCGATCATGTGATCCCAGTACGGAGGAACACATGATCGGTCTCCTCCCCTTAAGTCCCCTCCCCCTACAGTTAGAATCACGTCTATTAACCCCTCCAGCGCCCTCTAGTGTTAACCCCTTCCCTGCCAGTCACATTTACACAGTAATCACTGCAATTTTAGAGCAACGATCGCTGTGTAAATGTGAATGGTTCCAAAAATGTGTCAAAAGTGTCCGAAGTGTCCGCCGCAATGTCGCAGTCACGAAAAAAAAAAAC
Source organism: Lithobates sylvaticus (assembly GCA_028564925.1). NCBI lineage: Eukaryota > Metazoa > Chordata > Amphibia > Anura > Ranidae > Lithobates > Lithobates sylvaticus. The sequence goes on along the minus strand of CM053030.1, from coordinate 518,094,780 downwards.
GCAGATCGCCGCCATTACTAGTAAAAAAAAAAAAAAAAAAATTCAATAAATCTATCCCCTATTTTGTAGACGCTATAACTTTTGCGCAAACCGATCAATATACGCTTATTGCGATTTTTTTTACCAAAAATATGTAGAAGAATACGTATCGGCCTAAACTGAGGAAAAAAATATTTTTTTAAAAAAAAAATGGGATATTTATTATAGCAAAAAGTAAAAAATATTGTGTTTTTTTTTTCAAAATTGTCGCTCTTCTTTTGTTCATAGCGCAAAAAATAAAAACCGCAGGGGCGATCAAATACCACCAAAAGAAAGCTCTATTTGTGGGAAAAAAAGGACGTCAATTTTGTTTGGGTGTAACGTCGCACGACCGCGCAATTGTTAGTTAAAGCGACGCAGTGCCGAATCGCAAAAAGTGCTCTGGTAAGGAAGGGTGTTTAAAAGCCCTGTATTGAAGCGGTTAATGGTGCATCATTGTTCATCTCACTTTGGTCGCTCACTTTACACTATTCTTCCACCGTGGTTACGGGTTCTACTTTAATCTCGTCTTATTGACTTACACCAGTATGGATATATACCACTTATTTAATTTTGCATATTACACCTTGGATACCCATTGGGGAACTAGGTGCTTGCTCCTGTTTTTTCCTATGGTCCTCCTCCTCAGCCCCCGGGCAGGATCCTATTGGCTGACCCTTGGTATGTGGTACCGCACGGTCACTTCTATCAGTTCATACGTGAGTAAACCTTTCTGGCATGGACAGTCATTTCCTTCTTTCCCCCATGTGGGTTGTCACCTTAGATCATTGGTCTCTTATATTCTTTTCTTTCAGAACTTTGATGCATTTTTGCTCCTGACGAGTGGATATAAGTCCACGAAACGCGTAGAGCCTGAATCTGATGCATCCACCTATATCAATAATTGATATGGTTTTACCATGTTGTAGATTACAGATATTGTTCAATGCTTTCAAGGGGGACTACATATACAGAAATGCATGTACTATGTGTCATATTGTGTTATATACATTCCCATTATGCATATTAAATTCCTCATGTTTTTATGCATGTGACATTGTTTTATGCTATGCCAATACAGGGGGTCCCCAAGTTACGAACTCAGTAGGGACTGCCCGCCTGTTCGGAAGTCGGAAATGTTCGTAAGTCGGCCGAGCATGCGCAGACGTTCTGCGCATGTGCGGCAAATTACGGACATTTCCAAAGTTTGCCGGCATTTTCCGAGGCTCCGTATGGCCGCGCATGCGCAGAATGGCCGGAGGACGGCGAAAAATGGCGGAGGGTCCCCGCAGCGCCCCGTTCGTAAGTAGGGGATGTTCGTAAGGCGGGCGTTCGTAAGTCGGGGACCCCCTGTATTTGGCTTATTAATAAATGCCATTTGTTTATACCTATATGATTATGTTTTGGTTCCACCACGCACACCTCATTTAAAGTCCCAACCTCCCCCTTTATATATACAGTATCTCACAAAAGTCAGTACACCCCTCACATTTTTGTAAATATTTCATTATATCTTTTCATGTGACAACACTGAAGAAATGACACTTGTCTACAATGTAAAGTAGTGAGTGTACAGCTTGTATAACAGTGTAAATTTGCTGTCCCCTCAAAATAACTCAACACACAGCCATTAATGTCTAAACCGCTGGCAACAAAAGTGAGTACACACCTAAGTGAAAATGTGCAGATTGAGCCCAATTAACCATTTTTCCTCCCCCGGTGTCATGTGACTCGTTAGTGTTACAAGGTCTCAGGTGTGAATGGGGAACAGGTGTGTTAAATTTGGTGTTATCGCTCTCACTCTCTCATACTGGTCACTGGAGTTCAACATGGCACCTCATGGCAAAGAACTCTCTGAGGATCTGAAAAACATAATTGTTGCTCTACATAAAGATGGCCTAGGCTAAAAGAAGAGTGCCAAGACCCTGAAACGGAGCTGCAGCACGGTGGCCAAGACCATACAGCGGTATAACAGGACAGGTTCCACTCAGAACAGGCCTTGTCATGATCGACCAAAGAAGTTGAGGTCACGTGCTCAGCGTCATATCCAGAGGTTGTGTTTGGGAAATAGACGTATGAGTGCTGCCAGCATTGCTGCAGAGGTTGAAGGGGTGGGGGGGAGGTCAGCCTGTCAGTGCTCAGACCATACGACGCACACTGCATCAAATTGGTCTGCATGGCTGTCGTCCCAGAAGGAAGCCTCTTCTAAAGATGATGCACAAGAAAGCCCACAAACAGTTTGCTGAAGACAAGCAGACTAAGGACATGGATTACTGGAACCATGTCCTGTGGTCTGATGAGACCAAGATAAACTTATTTGGTGTCAGATGGTGACAAGCGTGTGTGGGGGCAACCAGGTGAGGAGTACAAAGACAAGTGTGTCTTGTCTACAGTCAAGCATGGTGGTGGGAGTGTCATGGTCTGGGGCTGCATGAGTGCTGCCAGCACTGGGGAGCTACAGATCATTGAGGGAACCATGAATGCCAACATCTACTGTGACATACTGAAGCAGAGCATGATCTCCTCCCTTCAGAGACTGGGCCGCAGGGCAGTATTCCAACATGATAACGACCCCAAACACACCTCCGAGATGACCACAGGCTTGCTAAAGAAGCTGAGGGTAAAGGTGATGGACTGGCCAAGCATGTCTCCAGACCTAAACCCTATTGAGCATCTGTGGGACATCCTCAAACGGAAGGGGGAGGAGCGCAAGGTCTCTAACATACACCAGCTCCGTGATGTCATCATGGAGGAGGGGAAGAGGACTCCAGTGTCAACCTGTGAAGCTCTGGTGAACTCCATGCCCAAGAGGGTTAAGGCGGTGCTGGAAAATAATGGTGGCCACACAAAATATTGACACTTTGGGCCCAATTTGGACATTTTCACTTAGGGTGTACTCACTTTTGTTGCCAGCGGTTTAGACATTAATGGCTGTATGTTGAGTTATTTTGAGGGGACAGCAAATTTACACTGTTATACAAGCTGTACACTCACTACTTTACATTGTAGACAAGTGTTATTTCTTCAGTGTTGTCACATGAAAAGATAGAAAAAAATATTTACAAAAATGTGAGGGGTGTACTCACTTTTGTGTGATACTGTATATAGATGCGTTTCACAGGGAGTGATATATTTCAAGCATTTCTTCCTTTTAATTTTGATGATTATGGCTTCCAGCTAGTGAAAACCTATAATTCAGTATCTCAGAAAAGTAGAATATTACATAAGACCAATAAAAAAAATTCTTTTTAATACAGAAAATGTTGGCTTAGTGAAAAGTCTGTCCATGTACAGTATAGTGTGCACTCAATACTTGGTCGGGGATCCTTTTGCATGAATTACGGCATCAATGCGGCGTGGCATGGAGGTGATCAGCCTGGGGCACTGCTGAGGTGTTATGGAAGCCCAGGTTGCTTTGATAGCGGCCTTCAGCCCGTCTGCATTGTTGGGTCTGGTGTCTCTCATCTTCCTCTTGACAATACTCCACAGATTCTCTATGGGGTTTAGGTCAGGCGAGTTTGCTGTTCAATCAGTCACAGTGATCCCATGATCATTAAACCAGGTATTGGTACTTTTGGCAGTGTGGGCAGGTGCCAAGTCATGCTGGAAAATGAAATCAGCATCTCCATGAAGCCGGTCAGCAGAGGGAAGCATGAAGTTCTCTAGAATTTCCTGGTAGAGCTGCGCTGACTTTGGACTTGATAAAACACAGAGGACCAACACCAGCAGATGACACGGCTCCCCAAATCATCACTGACTGTGGAAACTTCACACCGGACCTCATGCAACTTGGATTTTGTGTCTCTCCACTCTTCCTCCAGACTCTGGGACCACAAGGTGCAGTGGGAAGTTTCCACATGAGTAAGCACTGACCCTAGTACGAAACGCGTCAGATTTTGTACCCCCCTTTTCTCTTTTGCTGTGGACCATTGGATGTGATGTGATTTTTGATCTTCATTAAACAACACAGAATTTTATCTTCTGCTGCTTTCTGCCTATTGGGGAAGTTGCCACAGTCAGTGATGATTTGGGGAGCCGTGTCATCTGCTGGTGTTGGTCCACTGTGTTTTATCAAGTCAAAATATTGTAAAGTATTGTCTTTCCTATATTTCCCTTTGCCCTTCATTCACAGTCATTGTGTTTTATTTCTTTACACAACTTATAAAACCAGCAACAGCAGTAACGAGGCCTGGCGTCAGCGGTTCAAACAAAGCATATCTTTATTTTATAAGGTGCATTTCATGTGTGGACACATTTCCAGTGATGTCATAATCCTCCTATATGCAATAAATGTTTATAACATTGTAATCAAGGTTTATTATGGCCCCTTTAGATTTACAAGGCCCCAGGGCCGTCTTATCGCACTGGCGCCCCTGGGGTCCTGGTACAGGCGTGTAAATTGTTGGCAAAATGACAGCTCCCAGCCCTTCGTCTGAACCAGACCCTTATGCTAGATGAGGGTCTAGTACAGTATAGATCAGGGTTTCTCAACCAGGGTTCCTCTACAGGTTGCTAGGGGTTCCTTGTAGACATGTGCACAACAGAAAAAATTTGTTTATTTTCGTTTCGTTTTTTTCGTTTCCGTTGATTCGTAACGATTCGTAAATTCGTAAGTCGTCGGTGTTCGTATTCGTAACGATCCGTAAATTCCTAAGTCGTCGGTGTTCGTATTCGTAACGATTCGTATTTTCGGAAGAGTTATTTTTTCGTTGATTCGTTTTTCCGTTAGTTTAATTTTCGTTTATTCGAAATTCGGACGCATTTGTATTTTCGTAGATTTAGTTACATTCGTACTTTCGTTAGATTGATTTATTCGTACTTTCGTAACATTGTTTTCGTAGATTCGTAATCGGAGCATAATTCATAATTTTATGTAATGTGTATGCTATTATTACATTGTAAGAGACACGGAAAATTACGAATCAAAAAAAAAAAATTACGAATGTACAAATTTTTTCGTTCAATCCATTCGAAGCACGTTAAGCAGCGCCATTGTAAGAGACACGGACAATTACGAATCGCAAAAAAAAAAAAAGTTACGAATGTACGAATTTTTTTTCGTTCAATCCATTCGAAGCACGTTAAGCAGCGCCATTGTAAGGGACACGTAAAATTACGAATCGAAAAAAAAAAAAAGTTACGAATGTACGAATTTTTTTTGTTCAATCCATTCGAAGCACGTTAAGCAGCGCCATTGTAGGGGACACGGAAAAATTACCAATTCAACAAAAAAAATAAAAAATTACGAATGTACGAATTTTTTCGTTCATTTTGATTTTCGTTGTTCCTGTTTTTAGGATTTTCTTCTTTCGTAGTTTCGTTGTTTCCAATTTGGTTGTTTCGAGTTTTCGTTGTTTTTCGTATTCGTTCGATTCGTTAAAATTTTTAGCGAATCGTTCGTTCATTCGTACGATAACGAATGAACGAATATAACGAAAAAAAACGAAACGAATTGCACATGTCTAGTTCCTTGAGCAATGGTCAATTTCTGCCTCTCAGGTAAGTTCTCAAGGACACTATTGATCTTTTTAGTTATCCTCCAATAACCACAAGTGTAATGCCTCGTACACACGGTCGGATATTCCGATGGAAAAAGTCTGATCGGATTATGTTGTCGGAAAATCTGATCATGTGTGGGCTCCAGCAGGCTTTCTCCGTCGGAATTTCGACCGAAAAAATTTGAGAGCAGGATCTAAAATTCTCTGACAACAAAATCCGATCGTGTGTAGAGAATTCGGACGCACAAAGTGCCACGCATGCTCAGAAGTAATTTGGAGACGAAAGCTATTGACTACTGCCCTGTACGTAGTCCCGTCCTACGTTTTATACATCACCTCGTTCGGAATGATCGGATTTTCCGACAACTTTGTCCGACCGTGTGTGTGCGCGAAACAAGTTTCGGTCAAAATCCGTCTGGAAAAATCCACTGGATTTTGTGGTCGTATTGTCCGACCGTGTGTACGGGGCATAAGAAGCATTCTTCTCATTGACCATCACACTTATGTATGATGAGTTGTAGATTTTCAATTTTTAGCAGGGTTTCCCCAAGACCGGAGAATTATTTCCAGGGTTCCTCTGTGTTGAAAAAGGCTGGTATAGATGGTAACTGGGGGCCCCCCCACACAAAAAAAATGTAGGGGTTCCCCCATAATTCATACCAGGCTCTTTTAGGTCATTATAGGGGCCCAACACAGAAGTCATAAAGGTTTCCCTCCCCAAATTCTTTACTTCTATGGACTTTATTTTTATTTATTATTTTATTTTTATTTATTTATTTTATTTTTATTTATTATTTATTTTTTTTATGGTTGAACTGGATGGACTTGCTAACTATGTAACTATGTAACCACTTGCTAACCAGACCTTTTCTGATACTTTTTGTTTACAAGTTTAAATCCGTATTGTTTGCTAGAAAATTACTTGTAACCCCCCCAAACATTCTACATTTTTTTTAGCAGAGACCCTAGGGAATAAAATGGCGATCGTCGCAATGTTTTATGACACACCGTATTTGCGCAGCAGTTTTTCAAACACAATTTTTGGGGAAAAAATACACTTTAACAAAAAAAAAAAAACACAATATACAGTGCATCCAGAAAGTATTCACAGCGCTTCACTTTTTCCACATGTTGTTATATTATAGCCTTATTCCAAAATGGATTAAATTCAATTCAAACAATACTCCATAATGACAAAGTGAAAGAAGTTTGTTTGAAATCTTTGCAAATTTATTAAAAAATAAAAAAATCCCATGTACATAAGTATCACAGCCTTTGCTCAATACTTTGGTGAAGCTCCTTTGGCACCAATTACAGCCTCAAGTCTTAAATATGATCCTACAAGCTCGGCACACCTATTTTTGGGCAGTTTCTCCCATTCTTCTTTGTGAGACCTCTCAAGGTCCATCAGGTTGTATGGGGAGCGTCGGTGCTCAGCCATTTTCAGATCTCTCCAGAGATGTTCAATCGGGTTCAAGTCTGGGCTCTGGCTGGGCCACTCAAAGACATTCACAGAGTTGTCCTGTAGCCACTCCTTTGTTATCTTGGCTGTGTGATTAGGATTGTTGTCCTGTTGGAAGATGATCCTTTGCCCCAGTCTGAGGTCCAGAGCGTTCCGGAACATCGAGGATGTCTCTGTACATTGCTGCATTCATCTTTCCCTCGATCCTGACTAGTCTCCCAGTTCCTGCCACTGAAAAACATCCCCACGGCATGATGCTGCCACCACCATAGATTGAAAATCAGGAAGAACTCCGGACAGCTGCACACCGGGAAAATTCAAAATTCAAAAAAGGTTTATTTAAAAGCCAGAATCGCTTCAATCCAAAAACTCGAGAAAGGGGGGTACAGAGCAGACGCGTTTCGCACTGTATTTCAGTGCTTACTCATAGCTCACCACCATGCTTCACTGTATTCATCCCAAAGGTGTTCTATCAGGTTGAGGTCAGGACTCTGTGCAGGCCAGTAAAGTTTCTCCACCCCAAACTCGCTCATCCAGGTCTTTATGGTTCCATGTTGGAACAGGAAGGAGCCATCCCCAAACTGTTCCCATAAAGTTGGGAGAATAAAATTGTCCAAAATGTCTTGGTATGCTGACGCCTTAATTCACTTAATTTTACTGGAACTAAGGGGCCAAACCCAACCACTGAAAAACAACCCCCACACCATAATCCCCCCTCCACCAAATTATTTGGACCAGTGCACAAAGTAAGGTCCATAAAGACATGGATGAGCGAGTTTGGGGTGAAGGAACTTGACTGGCCTGCACCTGACCTCAACCCGATAGAACACCTCTGGGATGAATTAAGAGTGGAGACTGCGAGCCAGGCCTTCTCGTTAGTGCCTGGCCTCACAAATGCACTTCTGGAAGAATGGTCAAACATTCCCATAGACACACTCCTAAACCTTGTGGACGGCCTTCCCAGAAGAGTTGAAGCTGTTATAGCTGCAAAGTGTGGGCCAACTCAATACTGAACCCTACGGACTAAGACTGGGATGCCATTAAAGGTCATGTGCGTGTAAAGGCAGGCGTACCAATACTTTTGGTAATATAGTTTCGTTCTACTGGCTACAGCAGCCATTAGCGATAATCACAAGTGAAATCCGTTAGGCTGGTTGTACCCAAGTTGATCGATCAATCAACTTGGTACATTCAGCCTCCTCATCCACAGTTTTGCTGCTGAACCGCCCAAGATTGGAACCGTCTATGGCCAGCTTTAGTGTCATCTCCTATCTGTGGCTAGGAAAAGGTTCTACAATTTTTCCACGTTCTATCATGACTCAGCAAGAACTTCCTTCTACTGAGAATAAAGGTGAACAGAGCCGCGGATAATCCTTTCCTCATTACAGATCGGGTTGGTCGGCTCAGGACCTGTTCAGTATCACTGGAAGAGAGTGACTGTATACAGCCTGTGAGTTGGACATTGGAAGCTTCCACCGAAGGCTTCTCAAACACGTATTTAGTTTTAATAGGAAACTTCATTTAGCTTCCAGTTATTGACCTTTTAGTGAGTTCAGACTAAACCACATTCTGTCCCGGGACCAGCTATTTTTAGCTGCCAAGCATGCGACCGCGCTGTGGATGAATTGTTAGCAACTTTCCATTTCTATTGACTCTAAATCTGTATAAAGAATGTCTGTCCTCCCGTGTTTGTACACCCAACGTCATGAACACCCCCAGTAATGGCAACCCATCACATAGGCGACATTTTGTCCCCTACAGTGCCTTGAAAAAGTATGCATACCCCTTGAAATTTTCCACATTTTGTCACGTTACAACTTACTGGCCACAAATCTCCTTAACCACTTGCCGCCCGCCCTATAGCAGAATGACGGCGGCAAAGTGGTTTCAATATCCCGACTGGGCGTCATATGACATCCTCAGGATATTAAGCCGCCTCCGACGGAGACTCTTTACCACTTGATCGGCCGTGTCCAATCACGGCTGATCACAGTGTAAATAGGTAGGAAGAGCCGCTGATCGGCTTTTCCTCACTCGCGTCTGTCAGACGCGAGTAGAGGAGAGCCAATCGGCTGCTCCTATGACAGGGGGGGTCTGCGCTGATCGATTATCAGTGCAGCCCCCCCCCCCCGAGGATGCCATTCAGTGCCCACAATGGATGCCAATCAGTGCCCACAATGGACATCACTGATTGGCATGTATTATTGTTTGGCACTGATTGGCATCCATCAGTACAATACATTAAACTACAATGCCGCCTATCATTGCCCATCTGTGCCGCCTATCAGTGCCCATCCGTGCTCATCCGTGCCGCCTATCCATGCCCATCCGTGACGCCTATCCATGTCCATCTGTGCCAATTTGTAGAAGGTAATAACTGTGGGGGAAGAGTTGATGGAGGAAGAGTTGATGGAGAAGGTAGAAGGTAATAACTGTGGGGTGGAATTGATGGAGACGGTAGAAGGTAATAGCTCTGGAGGAAGAGTTGATGGAGAAGGTAGAAGGTAATAACTGTGAGGGAGGAGTTGGTGGAGAAGGTAGAAGGTAATAACTGTGAGGGTAGACTACTATCTCTAGAGGATAGAGATAGTAGAAGGTAATAGCTCTGGAGGAAGAATTGAAGGAGATGGTAGAAGGTAATAACCGGGGGGAGGAGTTGATGGAGAAGATAGAAGGTAATAACTGGGGGAAGGAGTTGATGGAGAAGGTAATAACTGGGGGAAGGAGTTGATGGAGATGGTACAGTTGTTATGTGGAGGTGGGATAGGCTTTCCTGAAGAGATACGTTTTCAGGAATCGCCTAAATGTGGACAAATAAGTTGGGATAGGGAGATCCAGAGGAAGGGAGAGGCTCTGGATTTCTGGAGGGGAGCATTTGAGGAGGAAATGAGGGAGTTGGAGAGCAGTAGGTCTTGGGAGGAGTGAAAAGGATGGTTTGGGTGATATTTTGAGATAATAGTGATGTTCGGGGCGTTGTGCATATTTATTTGTTTGACATCTGGAAGCCAGTGAAGGGATTGGCGGGTGGATGAGTCCAGCAGCATTTGTGGTGGACTGAAGGAGGGATAGCCTGTGTAGGTGTGGGCCAACAACGAGGGAGTTGCAGTAGTCAAAGCAAAACATAACAAAGGAAAGAATTGGTAGCTTGGTGGATTTTGGACAGTGACTGGAAGGCAGAAAGATTTGGACAGTGACTGGATCTTACATTAATCGCACACAGTTCTAAAACGTACTTGCGGGCACAGCAGGCTTTCTATGAAAAAGTTACTTTCTCATTCTATTTTGGGCATATTTGTTACTTGGGCAGTTGTTACTAAACTTCCTCACATCACCCCATAATATTGGCACCTCCATCCTCTGTCAATATTGATTTGGAGATGCCGTGCGCCATGTCCATAGTGACGCACAGATTGCATTCTCCCGTACGCCGAGATCTCTATAATAAATGGGGGATTCACACTCTGTTACCGGCACACCATTTCATAAATATGGAAATGTGCTTTGCGCCTCGCCGTGCGCCTCTACTGATGGTGCACGGCTTTCGGAAATCACCCCCATAGTTTTTTTTTCTTTTAGGCCAAAAAAGTTACATTTTGGTCTCATCTGACCAGATCACCTTCTTCCACATGTTTGCTGTGTCCCCCACATGGCTTCTCACAAATGGGATTTCTTATGACTTTCTTTCACCAATGTCTTTCTTCTTGTCACTCTTCCATAAAGGTCAGATTTGTGGAGAACACGACTAATAGTTGTCCTGTGGACAGATTCTCCCTCCTGAGCTGTGGATCTCTGCAGCTCCTCCAGAGTTCCCATGGACCTCTTGGCTCTTCTCTGATGAATGCTCTCCTTGCCCGGCCGGAAAGTTTAGGTGGACGGCCATGTCTTGGTAGGTTTGCAGATGCGCCATACTCTTTCCTTTTTCGGTTGGTGGATTGAACAGAGCTCCACAAAAACAGCTCTAGCAGCGAAAAGGGTTAAAAGGGTGGTGCAAGTGGCACAAAGGGTAATGACTGTGGGGGAGGAGTTGGTGGAGAAGGTAATGATTGTGAGGGAGGAGTTCGTAGAGAAGGTAATAGCTCTGGAGGAAGAGTTGAAGGAGATGGTAGAAGGTAATAACCGGGGGGGAGGAGTTGATGGAGAAGATAGAAGGTAATAACCGGGGGGAGGAGTTGATGGAGAAGATAGAAGGTGATAGCTCTGGAGGAAGAGTTTATGGAGATGGTAGAAGGTAATAACTGTGAGGGAGGAGTTGGTGGAGAAGGTAGAAGGTAATAAGCGGGGGGAGGAGTTGATGGAGAAGATAGAAGGTAATAACTGGGGGAAGGAGTTGATGGAGAAGGTAATAACTGGGGGAAGGAGTTGATGGAGATGGTACAGTTGTTATGTGGAGGTGGGATAGGCTTTCCTGAAGAGATGAGTTTCCAGGAATCGCGTAAATGTGGACAAATAAGTTGGGATAGGGAGATCCAGAGGAAGGGAGAGGCTCTGGATTTCTGGAGGGGAGCATTTGAGGAGGAAATGAGGGAGTTGGAGAGCAGTAGGTCTTGGGAGGAGTGAAAAGGATGGTTTGGGTGATATTTTAAGATGATAGAGATGTTCGGGGCGTTGTGCATATTTATTTGTTGGGCATCTGGAAGCCAGTGGAGGGATTGGCGGGTGGATGAGTCCAGCAGCATTCGTGGTGGACTGAAGGAGGGATAGCCTGTGTAGGTGTGGGCCAACAACGAGAGAGCTGCAGTAGTCAAAGCAAGACATAACAAAGGAAAGAATTGGTAGCTTGGTGGATTTTGGACAGTGACTGGAAGGCAGAAAGATTTGGACAGTGACTGGATGTGGCCAAAGGTTTGTGGACACCTGACCATTGCAACTATATGAACTTGTTGGATATGGACATCAATATGTGGGCCTAACATCATCCAATCTCCTGGGAAGGATTTCCACCAGATTTTGGAGGGTGTCTGTGGGAATTTGTGTCCATTCAGGCAGAAAGTGAACATAATGGGCAAGTGTAAGGAGTTGAGGGACTTTGACAAGTAACAAATTGTAATGGCTAGACGACTCCAAAACCTCAGCTCTTGGTCTGCAGTGGTCAGTGGTCAGTGATATATATGTGTATATATATATATATATATATATATATATATATATATATATATATATATAAATATATATATATATATATATATATATGTATATGTGGGGTATATAGAGGGATGTGGGGGGTCAGTGGGGTATATAGAGGAATGTGGGGGGTCAGTGTGGTATATAGAGGGATGTGGGGGGTCAGTGGAGTATATAGAGGAATGTGGGGGGTCAGTAGGGTTGCCACCTCATCCCTTTAAACCTGAACACATATGGATTACACAGGTTCTGAGGCTAATTTAATGCAGATAAGGCATCAAGTGAGTTTAATTATCACCTTAATCAGTCACAGAACCCGTGTAATTCATATGTGTTCGGTTTAAAGGGATGAGGTGGCAACCCTAGGGGTCAGTGTGGTATATAGAGGAATGTGGGGGGTCAGTGGGGTATATAGAGGAATGTGGGGGGTCAGTTGGGTATATAGAGGAATGTGGGGGGTCAGTGTGGTATATAGAGGAATGTGGGGTGTCAGTGGGGTATATAGAGGAATGTGGGGTGTCAGTGGGGTATATAGAGGAATGTGGGGTGTCAGTGGGGTATATAGAGGGATGTGGGAGGTCAGTGGGGTATATAGAGGAATGTGGGGGATCAATGGGATATATAGGGGGATGGGGGGGGGTCAGTGGGGTATATAGAGGAATGTGGGGTGTCAGTGGGGTATATAGAGGAATGTGGGGTGTCAGTGGGGTATATAGAGGAATGTGGGGTGTCAGTGGGGTATATAGAGGGATGTGGGAGGTCAGTGGGGTATATAGAGGAATGTGGGGGGTCAATGGGATATATAGGGGGATGGGGGGGGTCAGTGGGGTATATAGAGGAATGTGGGGGTCAGTGGGGTATATAGAGGAATGTGGGGTGTCAGTGGGGTATATAGAGGAATGTGGGGTGTCAGTGGGGTATATAGAGGGATGTGGGAGGTCAGTGGGGTATATAGAGGAATGTGGGGGGTCAATGGGATATATGGGGGGATGGGGGGGGGTCAGTGGGGTATATAGAGGAATGTGGGGGGTCAGTGGGGTATATAGAGGAATGTGGGGGGTCAGTGTGGTATATAGAGGGATGTGGGGTGTCAGTGGGGTATATAGAGGAATGTGGGGTGTCAGTGGGGTATATAGAGGGATGTGGGAGGTCAGTGGGGTATATAGAGGAATGTGGGGGGTCAATGGGATATATAGGGGGATGGGGGGGGGTCAGTGGGGTATATAGAGGAATGTGGGGTGTCAGTGGGGTATATAGAGGAATGTGGGGTGTCAGTGGGGTATATAGAGGAATGTGGGGTGTCAGTGGGGTATATAGAGGAATGTGGGGTGTCAGTGGGGTATATAGAGGAATGTGGGGGGTCAATGGGATATATAGGGGGATGGGGGGGGGGGTCAGTGGGGTATATAGAGGAATGTGGGGGGTCAGTTGGGTATATAGAGGAATGTGGGGGGTCAGTGGGGTATATAGAGGAATGTGGGGGGTCAGTGTGGTATATAGAGGAATGTGGGGTGTCAGTGGGGTATATAGAGGAATGTGGGGTGTCAGTGGGGTATATAGAGGAATGTGGGGTGTCAGTGGGGTATATAGAGGAATGTGGGGTGTCAGTGGGGTATATAGAGGGATGTGGGAGGTCAGTGGGGTATATAGAGGAATGTGGGGGGTCAATGGGATATATGGGGGGATGGGGGGGGGGGTCAGTGGGGTATATAGAGGAATGGGGGGGGGTCAGTGGGGTATATAGAGGAATGTGGGGGGTCAGTGGGGTATATAGAGGGATGTGGGGGGTCAGTGGGGTATATAGAGGGATGTGGGGGGTCAGTGGGGTATATAGAGGGATGTGGGAGGTCAGTGGGGTATATAGAGGAATGTGGGGGGTCAGTGGGGTATATAGAGGGATGTGGGAGGTCAGTGGGGTATATAGAGGAATGTGGGGGGTCAGTGGGGTATATAGAGGGATGTGGGAGGTCAGTGGGGTATATAGAGGAATGTGGGGGGTCAGTGGGGTATATAGAGGGATGTGGGGGGTCAGTGGGGTATATAGAGGAATGTGGGGGGTCATTGGGGGTATAAAGGGGGTTTTGGGGTGTCAGTAGGGGTATATGGAGAACTGTGGTGGGTCAGTGGGGTATATAGAGGGATGTGGGGGGTCAGTGGGGTATATAGAGGAATGTGGGGGGTCAGTGGGGTATATAGAGGGATGTGGGAGGTCAGTGGGGTATACAGAGGAATGTGGGATGCTGTTGTGGGTATTTAGGAGGTTTTGGGGTGTCAGTGGGGGCAGAAATTAAGGAATATTAAAGAAGAGTGATAAGTCGGGATAAGTCGGTACATTTCCCCTCCCCAGTCTGATGTCTGTCCAGGAACGCTCATTGGACAATAGTCAGTTGTGTCTCCCCGTTCAGGGAGGCGGGGCCACGACTATAGCGCAGACCACATGGAGGCGTGTCCAATCCGCTCAATCACGAGGCTCGGTTTCCAGGTAACCCTCCGGTGACGTCACCGTCCTCCCAATCACGCACATTCCATATATAGACAGTCCCAGCTTCTCGTAATTTCCTCCCTGACAGGTCTTACGGCTCCGCCCCTTTTCATCAGGTCTCAAGGCTCCGCCCCTTCCCCCCTCTCCACCAATCAAGAAGAAGCCGGTACACGTGTTACATCATGGGCTATTGCATCATGGGAAATGTAGTTCCAGAGTAATAGAACCTGTAGTGCCTCAGGAGTGAATGAACGCGCCCCAGAGGATCCTCTCCTCTATTCCCAGCTATTAGGACTCGGAGCTCCGGGCACTGTGCGCGCTCCCGACCTTCTGGTGTCATAGGAAGGTCATTATGGACTCCGCCGACGTGTGAGCTCCGCCCCGTGACGTCACATGCCGGCTGAATTACTTTTTATCATCCCGGCGGACTGAGAACCACAGAGAGGAGAATCCCCGCACTGTACACAGGTGAGCGGCCAATCCGTACCTCATACCTCTACATCATACAATGCATACCTCACCCACCTCATACATCATACAATACATACCTCATACCTCTACATCATACAATCCGTACCTCTACATCATACAATACATACCTCATACCTCTACATCATGTGTCTGGGCCCCCCCCCCCCCTTAGTCAGGACTCCAGGGCCTCCTCCTTTAGGCCCCGCTCTGGTACCTCATACCTCCTCCTCAGCCCTGACTTCGGGGCCTCCCACCTCTTGTGCCTCATGGCCCCCCCCCCCCCCATATTCCCCAGGCCTTACATCAGTGCCTCATACCTCCCTCTTTAGCTTCCACATTAGTGCCTCATCATGCCACCCACCTCCTCTGCCCTCCTCCCCCCCCTCCTCCCCCCCGTGCCCTCTTTCTCCCCCCGTGCCCTCTTTCTCCCCCCCCGTGCCCCTCTTTCTTTTCTCTCCCCCCCCCCCTCCGTGCCCTCTTTCTTTCTCTCCGTGCCCCTCTTTCTTTCTCCTCCCCCCCCCCCCCCGTGCCCTCTTTCTTTCTCTCCCTCCCCCCCCCGTGCCCTCTTTCTCTCCCCCCCCCCCCTCCGTGCCCTCTTTCCCTCTCCGTGCCCTCTTTTCTCTCTCCCCCCCCTCCGTGTGCCCTCTTCTATCTTTCTCCGTGCCCTCTTTCCTCCCCCCCCCCCCTCCGTGTGCCCTCTTTTCTTTCTCCCTCCCCCCCCCTCCGTGCCCTCTTTCTTTCTCTCCCCCTCCCCCCTTCCTCTCCGTGCCCCTTTTCTTTATCTCCCCCCCCCCCCCCTTCTCTCCTCTCCCCCCCCCCCCCCTCCGTGCCCTCTTTTCTTTCTCCCCCCCCCCTCCGTGCCCCCTTTCTCCCCCCCCCCCCTCCGTCCCTCTTTTCCTCTCTCCCCCCCCCCCCTCCCGTGCCCCCCTTTCCCTCCCCCCCCCTCCGCCCTCTTTTCTTTCTCTCTTTCTCCCCCCCCCCCCCCTCCGTCCCCTCTTTTTCTTCTCCCCCCCCCCCCCCTCCCCCCTCTACTTTCCTCCCCCTCCCCCCCCCCCTCCCGTGCCCTCTTTTTCTTCTCCTCCCCCCTCCCCCCCCCCCTCCGTGCCCTCTTTCTTTCTCCTCCCCCCCCCCCCGTGCCCTCTTTTCTTTCTCCCCCCCCCCCCCCCTCCCCCCCCCCGCCCCCCGTCTCCCCCCCCCCCCCCCCCCACCCCCCCCCCCCTCCCCCCCCCTTTTTCCCCCCTCCCCCCCCCCCCCCCTCTTTTCTCCCCCCCCCTCCTCCCCCCCCCCCCTCCCTGCCCCTTTTCTCTTCTCCCCCCCTCCCCCCCCCCCTCTCCTGCCCTCCTCTCCCCTCCCCCCCCCTGCCCTCTTTTCTTCTCCCCCCCCCCCCCCCCCCCTCCCCCCCCCCCCGTCCCTCTTTCTTCCCCCCCCCCCCCCCCCCCCTCTTTTTCCCTCCCCCCCCTCCCCCCTTTCCCCCTCCCCCCCCCCACCCCCTCTTTCTCTCCCCCTCTCCCCCCCCCCCCCCCCCCCCCCCCCTCCCCCCCCCACCCCCCCCCCCCCCCCCCCCCCTTTCTTTCTCCTCCCCCCCCCCCCCCCCCCCCCCCCCCCTCCCCCCCCCCCCCCCCCCCCCCCCCCCCCCCCCCCCCCCCTCCCCCCCCCCCCCCCCCCCCCCCTCCCCCCCCCTCCCCCCCCCCCCCCACCCCCCCCCTCCCTCCCCCCCCCCCCCCCCCCCCCCCCCCCCCCCCCCCTCCCCCCCCTCTCCCTTTCTTTCTCCCCCCCCCCCCCCCTGCCCCTTTCTTTCCCTCCCTCCTCCCCCCCCCTCTCCCCTCTCCCCCCCCTCCCCCCCCCCCCCCCATCCCCCCCCCCCCTCCCTCCCCCCCCCCCTTCTCCCCCCCCCCCCCCCCCCCCCCCCCCCGCTCCTCCCCCCTGCCCTCTCCCCCCCCCCCCTCCCCCCCCCTCCCTCCCTCCCCCTCCCCCCCCTCCCACCACCCCCCCCCCCCCCTCTTTCTCTCCCCCCCCCCCCTCCGTGCCCCCACCTCCCCTCCCCCACCCTCCTCCCCCCCCCCCCTCCGTGCCCCTCTCTCCTTCCCCCTCCCCCCCCCCCCTCCGTGCCCTCCCTCTCCCCCCCCCCCTTCTTTCTCTCTCCCCCTCTTTCCCTCTCCGTGCCCTCTTTCTTTCTCTCTCCCCCCCCCCCCCTCCGTGCCCTCTTTTTCTCTTGCCCTCTCCTCTCCCGACCCCCCCCCCCCTCCGTGCCCTCTTTCTTTCTCTTTGCCCTCTCCCCTTTCCCCCCCTCCGTGCCCTCTTTCTTTTCTCCCCCCGTGCCCTCTTTCGTTGCCCCCCGTGCGTGACCCCAAAAGAAATACAATGGTTTGCTGTAACTAATTATAAAGTATGAGCGGGAGTTTGGTGTCAGTGTATGTAAATCTGCTGCTACATCTAACACTCCACCTCCCCGCAGACTGACAATGCTGCTGTCTGCTGTGCCCCCTGTGCTCCTCCATGCAGAGTGTTTTCTGTATAATACAGGAGGTGTGTTACTGGGCAGATCACCAGGTGGGGGGGCCTATAAAGGAAAATGTATGCAGCCTCCACATCTAACGACTGGGAAGCTGCAATATAATAAGATTTTGGGTTTTAATATCGCTTTAAAAAAAACAGATTGGGGAGGGGGGGGGGGGGTTCTGGTTGCAGCTCCTATTGGTGGATGACACGTTTCCTGGAATGCGCGGTCGGTTTCCTCACTCATATTATGTAATATTGGAGAACTTATCCAGTCACCTGGCTGTGTGTCGTCAGACTGCCGGGACTCGGGTTCCCGGGGTGGGGGAGGGGAAGGGGCCGGTGGTGTAATGGAGGTCATTATGTTGCAATATTGCAGCAGTTTTAAAGTGCGTTTCCAAAACTCTTCTTCTTTTATTTGTTTGCTGGAGTAAGGAATGTTACCCCCCCCCCCCCCAATGACATAAGTCTGTATTAAGATTGTAAAATTGAAATATAGCGCTGCTTTACCACCGACGCCACTCCCCCCCCCCCCCCCCATGTGGAAGGGGCCTTAAGGATGCAGCTAGAAATGCTGGGACTGATGATTTCAGAGCGGCTGTGCTCTGCTGAGAGCCGCTGGGACTTGTAGTCCCTTCCCTGTCTTGGTTCCGCTGGGACTTGTAGTCCCTTCCCTGTCTTGGTTCCGCTGGGACTTGTAGTCCCTTCCCTGTCTTGGTTCCGCTGGGACTTGTAGTCCCTTCCCTGTCTTGGTTCCGCTGGGACTTGTAGTCCCTTCCCTGTCTTGGTTCCGCTGGGACTTGTAGTTCCTTATTAGCTGCGTGTTGCTGTTTCGAAACGCAGGACTGCTGGAAGTTTCCCTCTCCCTCTCCCTCTCCCTCTCCCTCTCCCTCTCCCTCTCCCTCTCCCCCTCCCCCTCCCTCTCCTCTCCCCCTCCCTCCCTCCCTCCTGGGGTGACTATGTAGTAGTCTTGAGTGACCTGTATAAGCCCCAATTCACCATCACCTGGAAGAGTTGGGTGATGATAACTACTTTTTAAAATGAGAGATTCGCTAACTGAGCGCACCGTCATTCACTGACCTGTACATTTCTTCACCAAATAAGTTACGGTTTTGTGCCCATAGCAAAAAGAATGTTTGTTTGATATATTTTTTGTGGAAATGTGACTGGGAGTCGGGTACATTTTGCTATTTATCATACATGTCAAGGACCGGAGTGCAGATATATCTCTATCTCTATCGTGTGACAAATTGGACTTGCAGACCACATCCCAAAATAAAACCATAGAGCCATGGAAAATGTCAAAGGCTGTAGAAGAAGGAATGTATACAGGAGACTAGGGATGAGCCGAACACCCCCGGGTTCGGTTCGAACCAGAACCTTCGAACGACCGAAAGTTCGCGCGAATTTTCGAACCCTATACGTTATAATGGACGCGAACGTTCGAAATCAAAAGTGCTAATTACAAAAGCCAATATGCATGTTAATGTCATAAAACAGGTTTGGGGACCCGGGTCCTGCCCCAGGGGACATATATCAATGCAAAAAGAACTTTTAAAAACTAACGTTTTTTCGGGAGCAGTCATTTTAATGATGCATAAAGTGAAAAAAAAAAAGTGACATTTTTCCTTTAAATATGGTACCTGGGGGGTGTCCAAAGTATGCCTGTGAAGTGGCATGTGTTTTCCCGTGTTTAGAACTGTCCTTGCACAAAATGACATTTGTAAAGGAAAAAAAGAAGCCATTTAAAACCACTTGCGGCTTTAGGTTTGATCTTAAGTAGAATCTGAACAGGTACATTATGAAGTGTAGCTCCATCCCAAAAAAATCTATTTTTAAGCTTTTTGGAGAACATAGGGAGGGTTATCACCCCTGTAACATTTGCTGTCTTTGCACATCTGTTCAGAACATGTCACCTCACTTTCCGTCCCAATGATAAATGTTTTTGGAAAAGTGGGGTTTTTAATTGAAACAAGGATTGGTGATAAAGTATCAGTAGAGAGGAGATACCTTTTTCCCCAAATTAAATCTAACAGGATAGAATTTCCCTTCCTAGGGTAGATTTCCTCTCACTTCCTGTTTTCTCTTTCCATTTGCAAGTAGGAGTCGTTTGTAAGTTGGATGTTTTGAAAGTAGGGGCCTGGCGTATATACTCTGCAGAAATTTGCCCTATTAGATGTTGGTGTAGCCACAAGACTGGTGGCACAGGAATGGGCCCTGCTGTGAGTTAATAGATCAAGATTTGTAATTGCATGCACCTGTTGAACAGGGCAGAAAAATTGGGGGGTGGTGGTGGTGGTGTGGTGGTGGACGGTTTTTTGCCACAAGACTGTAAGCTCTCACAGTTACTCTTGGTGGGCGCAGGAAATGGGCCCTGCTGTGAGTTTATTAGATCAAGATTTGTAATTGCAAAGCACCTGATGAACAGGGCAGAAAAATTGGGGCCTTTGGCGGTGGTGGTGGAACGGTGTTGCCACAAGACTGTAGGCCCTCATAGTTACTCTTGGTGGGCGCAGGAATGGGCCCTGCTGTGAACTATTAGATCAAGATTTGTAATTACCCTCCCCTGTTAAACAGGGGCTGAAAAATTGTGCCCTTAGGCACTGGTGCTGGTGCCACAACACTGCAACCCCTCACAGAGACTGTACTTGGAGCACAGCAGTCACACGTGTTGCAAGCATTTTTTAAAAAATTGTAAGTACACGCCCCTACTTGGAGCACAGCAGTCACACGAGTTGCGAAGCATTTTTTTAAAAATTGTAAGTACACGCCCCTGTTAAACAGGGGCTGAAAAATTGTGCCTTAGGCACTGGTGCTGGTGCCACAACACTGCAACACGGCCCTCACAGAGACTGTACTTGGAGCACAGCAGTCACACGTGTTGCGAAGCATTTTTTTAAAAATTGTAAGTACACGCCCCTGTTAAACAGGGCTGAAAAATTGTGCCTTAGGCACTGGTGCTGGTGCCACAACACTGCAACACGGCCCTCACAGAGACTGTACTTGGAGCACAGCAGTCACACGTGTTGCGAAGCATTTTTTTTTAAAAATTGTAAGTACACGCCCCAGTTAAACAGGGCTGAAAAATTGTGCCTTAGGCACTGGTGCTGGTGCCACAACACTGCAACACGGCCCTCACAGAGACTGTACTTGGAGCACAGCAGTCACACGTGTTGCGAAGCATTTTTTTAAAAAATTGTAAGTACACGCCCCTGTTAAACAGGGGCTGAAAAATTGTGCCTTAGGCACTGGTGCTGTGGCATGGATCATTGAGGAGGAGGAAGAGGATAGTCAGTGAACATAAGAGGACAGTCACTCAGCATCAGCATAGGCAGTCTTGAAGGGATGTGACATTAAAAATTATTCGGTTATATCCGCCTCAGGTGCCTGGTAGCTGGTGGTGATCCAAGACTGATTCATTTTGATGAATGTCAGTCGATCAACCGAGGCGGTGGACAGGCGCACCCTATGATCAGTCACAAATCCTCCAGCAGCACTGAATGTGCGTTCGGAAAGAACGCTGGAGGCAGGACAGGCCAGTAGCTCAATTGCATACTGTGCAAGCTCTGGCCAGTGATCCATCCTCAGGACCCAGTAAGCCAGAGGATTTTCGGTGGGAAAGGTGTCCAAGTCTGACCTTGCCCCAAGGTATTCCTGCACCATGTATATCAGACGCTGGCGATGGTTGCTGGAACCGATCATACCTTGGGCTGCGGACTAAAAAATTGTCTGAACGCATCGGTCAGACGTCCACCTTCCCCACCGCTCCTTCTGCCACTGACCGAAGCCTCAGCAACTCGTCGCCCAGGACCAGGAGTTTGTAGCCTCCCAGATTCTGGGAACGCGTTGCACAGACCTTTCTGCAAGGCCTCCCTGAGATGTCTCATCCTCTGCTCCCTCTGCGACGGCAAGATAAGGTCCGCAACCTTACCCTTGTACCGCGGATCAAGGAGAGTGGCCAGCCAGTAATGGTCCCTCTCCTTGATCCGAAGAACACGAGGATCCTTCCCGCAGGCTTTGCAGGATCAGGGAGGCCATGCAGCGTAGGTTAGCTGAGGCATTCGGTCCGGAGTCTTCTGGGTCACTGAGGATGACATGATCGCCAGCCACCTCCTCCCAGCCACGTACAAGTCCACTGGCTTGTTGGGACTGTACATCATCCCTAAAAGACTGCTGCTGCTGATGCTGAGTGCCAGGCTCCACCTCCATGCTCACACAATCCTCCTCCTCCTCCTCCTCCTCCTCCTCCTCATCCTCTTCCTGTGTGATGGGTGGGACAGAAGGAACACTGTCCGGATATAGGGGGCCTTGAGAGGCAAGGAAGTCCTCCTCTTCCTGCCTCTGTTCTGCCTCAAGTGCCCAGTCCATTATCCCACGCAGCGTATGCTCCAACAGGTGGACAAGAGGGACAGTGTCACTGATGCATGCACTGTCACTGCTCACCATCCTCGTGGCCTCCTCAAATGGTGAGAGGACAGTGCATGCATCCCTGATCATGCTCCACTGACGTGGGGAAAAAAACCCAAGCTCCCCTGACCCTGTCCTGGTGCCGTAGTCGCAAAGGTACTCATAGATGGCCCTCTGCTGCGTGTGCAGTCGCTGCAGCATGGCCAACGTTGAGTTCCACCTGGTGGGCATGTCAGATATTAGGCGGTTCTTGGGCAGGTTCAGCTCCTTTTGCAGCTCAGTCAGCCGAGCACTGCATTATAAGATCGGCGGAAATGCACACAGACTTTCCTGGCCTGCCTCAGGACATCCTGTAAGCCTGGGAACCTGCCCAAGAACCGCTGCACCACCAGGTTGAGGACGTGAGCCATGCAGGGCACATGGGTGAGCTGCCCCTGTCGCAGGGCGGAGAGGAGTTGGTGCCATTGTCAGAAACGACCATTCCTGGCTTAAGCTGACGAGGCGTCAACCACCTCTCGGCCTGCCCCTGCAGAGCTGCCAGAACCTCTGGCCCAGTGTGGCTCCTGTCCCCCAAACACACCAGCGCAAGCACGGCATGGCATCTTTTTGCCTGCGTACTTGCGTAGCCCCTTGAACGCCTACGGAGCACCGCTGGTTCCAAGGACAGAGCACTGGAGGAAGAAGAAGAGAGGGGGTGGAGGAGAGAGGTGTGTCACAACCAGTAGCAGTAGTCGCGTTTTGGAGGCGTGGTGCGGAACAACCTCCAACACTACTGCACCTTGTCCTGCATCCCTCCCAGCTGCCAATAGAGTGACCCAATGGCCGTGAAAGAAAGGTACCGTCCCTGTCCATGCCTGCTGGACCATGAGTCAGCGGTAATATGCACCTTACCGCTGACCGCCCTGTCCAGCGAGGCATGGACATTGCCCTCCACATGCCGGTAGAGAGACGGAATCGCCGTCCGCGAGAAAAAGTGGCGTTTGGGAACCTGCCACTGAGGAACCGCACATTGAACAAACTCACGGAAGGGGGCCGAGTCTACCAACTGAAAAGGCAGCAGTTGAAGTGCTAGCAATTTAGCAAGCTAGCATTCAACCGCTGGGCATGTGGATGGCTGGAGTGTACTTCTTTCTACGGTCCAGCAGCTGGGGCAGGGAAATTTGCCTGCTGCATTCGGACGTCGGTGTACTGCAAGTACTTGGTTGTGACACACCGAATTCTACACCTTCAGTCCTCTCAGAGCAGCTTTCAGAGAGGACTGAAGTGTAGTGGGGATGGAGATCCCAGCTGAGGAGGAGCAAGGAGAGGTCCGCTTAGTTCTTTGTGTGGGTCTTTTATGTGTGCCTGCCAACGAGCTGCATGCAGGTCGCCATATGTCTGGTCATGCTTGTCGTGCCCAAGCGGCTGATGTTTGGCCACGCGAGATACGCTTGAGACAAATATTGCAAATAGCAGTGGTGCGATCTGCTGCACTCGTCTCAAAAAAGGCCCACACCAAAGAACTTTTCTGATAACGTGCAGAGGCAGCGCCCTGCACAGGCGGAGCTCTGCGGTGTTGTACAGTTGCTGTGCTGGCCTCTACCTGGCCTCCAGGGGGCATCCTGCCTCGTTGGACATGTGACGCCGCATCCTCCTCCTCCTCGTCCTCCTCCTCATCCTCTCTCCCTTGAGGCACCCACGTGGAGTCAGTGACCTCATCATCCCCTCCCTCTTCACCACTAGAGCAAACCTGGCAGTAAGCTGCAGCTGGTGGAACTGTACTGCCAGATTCCTCAAGCTGGGTATCGTCATCCGAGCCTTCGAATCGTGGGCATCCTCCTGGAGCATGTACCCAACACTGTGCTCAAAGAGTTCGGGGGACTCCTCAGGAGGACATGGTGGGTCTAGGGAAGGGGTGGCTGATGATGCTCTGTCAGTACCCTGAGCCTGGGTGAGAGAGGATGAGGAGATGAGGAGGGCTTGGTCATCCATTCTACCAAGCCTTCAGCATGATGCGGCTCCACATGTCCAGCTGCCGAAAACAAAGACGCGCGTGTCCCATGGCCACGTGCTGATGACGATGCACGACCACGTCCACGTCCACGGCCACGTCCACTAGAAACAGAGCCTGCCTGCCCTGTGTTCTTGGCTCTGCACGCTCTGCCTCCCCTTGGCGGTCTTCCAGCCATTGTAGTCGGTAGTCCTGTGGGTGCTGCTGAGAAGAAAATATAGGAGCTCTGTGTGATGCCACTAACACACTAGAAGTCCTATGGGTGCTTCTGCAAAGAAAATAGAGGAGCTCTGTGTGATGCCACTAACACACTAGAAGTCCTGTGGGTGCTTCTGCAAAGAAAATAGAGGAGCTCTGTGTGATGCCACTAACACACTAGAAGTCCTGTGGGTGCTTCTGCAAAGAAAATAGAGGAGCTCTGTGTGATGCCACTAACACACTAGAAGTCCTGTGGGTGCTGCTGAGAAGAATATATAGGAGCTCTGTGTGATGCCACTAACACACTAGAAGTCCTGTGGGTGCTTATGCAAAGAAAATAGAGGAGCTCTGTGTGATGACTAACACACTTCAAGTCCTGTAGGTGCTTCTGGGAAGAAAAGATTGCTCTGTGTGTGTAATGCCACTAACACACTAGAAGTCCTCTAGGTGCTTCTGGGAAGAAAATAGAGCTCTGTGTGTGTAATGGGACTAACACACTAGAAGTCCTGTAGGTGCTTCTGCAAACAAAATAGAGGAGCTCTGTCTGATGCCACGAACACACTAGAAGTCCTGTAGGTGCTTCTGGTAACAATATATAGGAGCTCTGCCTGCCTGCCACTAACACACTACAAGTCCTATGGTTGCTTCTGGGAAGAAAATAGAGCTCTGTGTGTGTAATGGGACTAACACACTTCAAGTCCTATAAGTGCTTCTGGAACAAAATATAGGAGCTCTGCCTGCCTGCCACGAACACACTTCAAGTCCTATAGGTGCTTCTGGAAGAAAATATAGCTCTGTGTGTGTAATGGGACTAACACACTTCAAGTCCTATAGGTGCTTCTGGGAAGAAAATATAGCTCTGTGTGTGTAATGGGACTAACACACTTCAAGTCCTATAGGTGCTTCTGGGAACAAAATATAGCTCTGTGTGTGTAATGGGACTAACACACTTCAAGTCCTATAGGTGCTTCTGGGAAGAAAATATAGCTCTGTGTGTGTAATGGGACTAACACACTTCAAGTCCTATAGGTGCTTCTGGAACAAAGTATAGCTCTGTGTGTGTAATGGGACTAACACACTTCAAGTCCTATAGGTGCTTCTGGGAAGAAAATATAGCTCAGTGTGTGTGATGGGACTAACACACTTCAAGTCCTATAGGTGCTTCTGGGAACAAAATATAGCTCTGTGTGTTATGGGACTAACACACTTCAAGTCCTATAGGTGCTTCTGGGAACAAAATATAGCTCTGTGTGTGTGATGGGACTAACACACTTCAAGTCCTATAGGTGCTTCTGGGAAGAAAATATAGCTCTGTGTGTGTAATGGGACTAACACACTTCAAGTCCTATAGGTGCTTCTGGGAAGAAAATATAGCTCTGTGTGTGTAATGGACTAACACACTTCAAGTCCTATAGTGCTTCTGGGAAGAAAATATAGCTCTGTGTGTGTAATGGGACTAACACACTTCAAGTCCTATAGGTGCTTCTGGAAGAAAATATAGCTCTGTGTGTGTGATGGGACTAACACACTTCAAGTCCTATAGGTGCTTCTGGGAACAAAATATAGCTCTGTGTGTGTAATGGGACTAACACACTTCAAGTCCTATAGGTGCTTCTGGGAAGAAAATATAGCTCTGTGTGTGTAATGGGACTAACACACTTCAAGTCCTATAGGTGCTTTCTGGAACAAAATATAGGAGCTCTGCCTGTATGCCACGAACACACTTCAAGTCCTAATAGGTGCTTCTGGGAAGAAAATATAGCTCTGTGTGTGTAATGGGACTAACACACTTCAAGTCCTATAGGTGCTTCTGGGAACAAAGTATAGCTCTGTGTGTGTAATGGGACTAACACACTTCAAGTCCTATAGGTGCTTCTGGGAAGAAAATATAGCTCTGTGTGTGTGATGGGACTAACACACTTCAAGTCCTATAGTGCTTCTGGGAAGAAAATATAGCTCTGTGTGTGTAATGGGACTAACACACTTCAAGTCCTATAGGTGCTTCTGGGAACAAAATATAGCTCTGTGTGTGTGATGGGACTAACACACTTCAAGTCCTATAGGTGCTTCTGGGAACAAAATATAGCTCTGTGTGTGTAATGGGACTAACACACTTCAAGTCCTATAGTGCTTCTGGGAACAAAATATAGCACTGTGTGTGTGATGGGACTAACACACTTCAAGTCCTATAGGTGGCTTCTGGGAAGAAAATAAGCTCTGTGTGTGTAATGGGACTAACACACTCAAGTCCTATAGGTGCTTCTGGGAAAAAATATAGCTCTGTGTGTGTAATGGTACTAACACACTTCAAGTCCTATAGGTGCTTCTGGGAAGAAAATATAGCTCTGTGTGTGTAATGGACTAACACACTTCAAGTCCTATAGGTGCTTCTTTGTTTCTTCCCCCCCCTCTTTCTCTCCCCCCCCCCCCCCTCCGTGCCCTCTTTCTTTCTCTCCCCCCCCCCCGTGCCCTCTTTCTTTCTCTCCGTGCCCTCTTTCTTTCTCTCCCCCCCCCCTCCGTGCCCTCTTTCTTTCTCCTCCCCCCCCCCCCTCCGTGCCCTCTTTCTCTCCCCCCGTGCCCTCTTTCTTTGCCCCCCCGTGCGTGACCCCAAAAGAAATACAATGGTTTGCTGTAACTAATTATAAAGTATGAGCGGGAGTTTGGTGTCAGTGTATGTAAATCTGCTGCTACATCTAACACTCCACCTCCCCGCAGACTGACAATGCTGCTGTCTGCTGTGCCCCCTGTGCTCCTCCATGCAGAGTGTTTTCTGTATAATACAGGAGGTGTGTTACTGGGCAGATCACCAGGTGGGGGGGCCTATAAAGGAAAATGTATGCAGCCTCCACATCTAACGACTGGGAAGCTGCAATATAATAAGATTTTGGGTTTTAATATCGCTTTAAAAAAAACAGATTGGGGGAGGGGGGGGGGGTTCTGGTTGCAGCTCCTATTGGTGGATGACACGTTTCCTGGAATGCGCGGTCGGTTTCCTCACTCATATTATGTAATATTGGAGAACTTATCCAGTCACCTGGCTGTGTGTCGTCAGACTGGCCGGGACTCGGGTTCCCGGGGTGGGGGAGGGGAAGGGGCCGGTGGTGTAATGGAGGTCATTATGTTGCAATATTGCAGCAGTTTTAAAGTGCGTTTCCAAAACTCTTCTTCTTTTATTTGTTTGCTGGAGTAAGGAATGTTACCCCCCCCCCCCAATGACATAAGTCTGTATTAAGATTGTAAAATTGAAATATAGCGCTGCTTTACCACCGACGCCACTCCCCCCCCCCCCCCCAGTGTGGAAGGGGCCTTAAGGATGCAGCTAGAAATGCTGGGACTGATGATTTCAGAGCGGCTGTGCTCTGCTGAGAGCCGCTGGGACTTGTAGTCCCTTCCCTGTCTTGGTTCCGCTGGGACTTGTAGTCCCTTCCCTGTCTTGGTTCCGCTGGGACTTGTAGTCCCTTCCCTGTCTTGGTTCCGCTGGGACTTGTAGTCCCTTCCCTGTCTTGGTTCCGCTGGGACTTGTAGTCCCTTCCCTGTCTTGGTTCCGCTGGGACTTGTAGTTCCTTATTAGCTGCGTGTTGCTGTTTCGAAACGCAGGACTGCTGGAAGTTTCCCTCTCCCTCTCCCTCTCCCTCTCCCTCTCCCTCTCCCTCTCCCTCTCCCTCTCCCCCCTCCCCTCCCTCTCCCTCTCCCCCTCCCTCCCTCCCTCCTGGGGTGACTATGTAGTAGTCTTGAGTGACCTGTATAAGCCCCAATTCACCATCACCTGGAAGAGTTGGGTGATGATAACTACTTTTTAAAATGAGAGATTCGCTAACTGAGCGCACCGTCATTCACTGACCTGTACATTTCTTCACCAAATAAGTTACGGTTTTGTGCCCATAGCAAAAAGAATGTTTGTTTGATATATTTTTTGTGGAAATGTGACTGGGAGTCGGGTACATTTTGCTATTTATCATACATGTCAAGGACCGGAGTGCAGATATATCTCTATCTCTATCGTGTGACAAATTGGACTTGCAGACCACATCCCAAAATAAAACCATAGAGCCATGGAAAATGTCAAAGGCTGTAGAAGAAGGAATGTATACAGGAGACTAGGGATGAGCCGAACACCCCCGGGTTCGGTTCGAACCAGAACCTTCGAACGACCGAAAGTTCGCGCGAATTTTCGAACCCTATACGTTATAATGGACGCGAACGTTCGAAATCAAAAGTGCTAATTACAACGGCCAATATGCATGTTAATGTCATAAAACAGGTTTGGGACCCGGGTCCTGCCCCAGGGGACATATATCAATGCAAAAAGAACTTTTAAAAACTAACGTTTTTTCGGGAGCAGTCATTTTAATGATGCATAAAGTGAAAAAAAAAAAGTGACATTTTCCTTTTAAATATGGTACCTGGGGGTGTCCAAAGTATGCCTGTGAAGTGGCATGTGTTTCCCGTGTTTAGAACTGTCCTTGCACAAAATGACATTTGTAAAGGAAAAAAAGAAGCCATTTAAAACCACTTGCGGCTTTAGGTTTGATCTTAAGTAGAATCTGAACAGGTACATTATGAAGTGTAGCTCCATCCCAAAAAAATCTATTTTAAGCTTTTTGGAGAACATAGGAGGGGTTATCACCCCTGTAACATTTGCTGTCTTGCACATCTGTTCAGAACATGTCACCTCACTTTCCGTCCCAATGATAAATGTTTTTGGAAAAGTGGGGTTTTAATTGAAACAAGGATTGGTGATAAAGTATCAGTAGAGAGGAGATACCTTTTTCCCAAATTAAATCTAACAGGATAGAATTTCCCTTCCTAGGGGTAGATTTCCTCTCACTTCCTGTTTTCTCTTTCCATTTGCAAGTAGGAGTCGTTTGTAAGTTGGATGTTTGAAAGTAGGGGCCTGGCGTATATACTCTGCAGAAATTTGCCCTATTAGATGTTGGTGTAGCCACAAGACTGGTGGGCACAGGAATGGCCCTGCTGTGAGTTAATAGATCAAGATTTGTAATTGCATGCACCTGTTGAACAGGGCAGAAAAATTGGGGGTGGTGGTGTGGTGGTGGTGGTGGACGGTTTTGCCACAAGACTGTAAGCTCTCACAGTTACTCTTGGTGGGCGCAGGAATGGGCCCTGCTGTGAGTTATTAGATCAAGATTTGTAATTGCAAGCACCTGATGAACAGGGCAGAAAAATTGGGCCTTTGGCGGTGGTGGTGGACGGTGTTGCCACAAGACTGTAGGCCCTCATAGTTACTCTTGGTGGGCGCAGGAATGGGCCCTGCTGTGAACTATTAGATCAAGATTTGTAATTACCCGCCCCTGTTAAACAGGGGCTGAAAAATTGTGCCTTAGGCACTGGTGCTGGTGCCACAACACTGCAACCCCTCACAGAGACTGTACTTGGAGCACAGCAGTCACACGTGTTGCGAAGCATTTTTTTAAAAAATTGTAAGTACACGCCCCTGTTAAACAGGGGCTGAAAAATTGTGCCTTAGGCACTGGTGCTGGTGCCACAACACTGCAACACGGCCCTCACAGAGACTGTACTTGGAGCACAGCAGTCACACGTGTTGCGAAGCATTTTTTTAAAAATTGTAAGTACACGCCCCTGTTAAACAGGGGCTGAAAAATTGTGCCTTAGCACTGGTGCTGGTGCCACAACACTGCAACACGGCCCTCACAGAGACTGTACTTGGAGCACAGCAGTCACACGTGTTGCGAAGCATTTTTTAAAAAATTGTAAGTACACGCCCCTGTTAAACAGGGCTGAAAAATTGTGCCTTAGGCACTGGTGCTGGTGCCACAACACTGCAACACGGCCCTCACAGAGACTGTACTTGGAGCACAGCAGTCACACGTGTTGCGAAGCATTTTTTTAAAAATTGTAAGTACACGCCCCTGTTAAACAGGGGCTGAAAAATTGTGCCTTAGCACTGGTGCTGTGGCATGGATCATTGAGGAGGAGGAAGAGGATAGTCAGTGAACATAAGAGGACAGTCACTCAGCATCAGCATAGGCAGTCTTGAAGGATGTGACATTAAAAATTATTCGGTTATATCCGCCTCAGGTGCCTGGTAGCTGGTGGTGATCCAAGACTGATTCATTTTGATGAATGTCAGTCGATCAACCGAGGCGGTGGACAGGCGCACCCTATGATCAGTCACAAATCCTCCAGCAGCACTGAATGTGCGTTCGGAAAGAACGCTGGAGGCAGGACAGGCCAGTAGCTCAATTGCATACTGTGCAAGCTCTGGCCAGTGATCCATCCTCAGGACCCAGTAAGCCAGAGGATTTTCGGTGGGAAAGGTGTCCAAGTCTGACCTTGCCCCAAGGTATTCCTGCACCATGTATATCAGACGCTGGCGATGGTTGCTGGAACCGATCATACCTTGGGGCTGCGGACTAAAAAATTGTCTGAACGCATCGGTCAGACGTCCACCTTCCCCACCGCTCCTTCTGCCACTGACCGAAGCCTCAGCAACTCGTCGCCCAGGACCAGGAGTTTGTAGCCTCCCAGTTTCTGGGAACGCGTTGCACAGACCTTTCTGCAAGGCCTCCCTGAGATGTCTCATCCTCTGCTCCCTCTGCGACGGCAAGATAAGGTCCGCAACCTTACCCTTGTACCGCGGATCAAGGAGAGTGGCCAGCCAGTAATGGTCCCTCTCCTTGATCCGAAGAACACGAGGATCCTTCCGCAGGCTTTGCAGGATCAGGGAGGCCATGCAGCGTAGGTTAGCTGAGGCATTCGGTCCGGAGTCTTCTGGGTCACTGAGGATGACATGATCGCCAGCCACCTCCTCCCAGCCACGTACAAGTCCACTGGCTTGTTGGGACTGTACATCATCCCTAAAAGACTGCTGCTGCTGATGCTGAGTGCCAGGCTCCACCTCCATGCTCACACAATCCTCCTCCTCCTCCTCCTCCTCCTCCTCCTCATCCTCTTCCTGTGTGATGGGTGGGACAGAAGGAACACTGTCCGGATAAAGGGGGCCTTGAGAGGCAAGGAAGTCCCTCCTCTTCCTGCCTCTGTTCTGCCTCAAGTGCCCTGTCCATTATCCCACGCAGCGTATGCTCCAACAGGTGGACAAGAGGGACAGTGTCACTGATGCATGCACTGTCACTGCTCACCATCCTCGTGGCCTCCTCAAATGGTGAGAGGACAGTGCATGCATCCCTGATCATGCTCCACTGACGTGGGGAAAAAAAACCCAAGCTCCCCTGACCCTGTCCTGGTGCCGTAGTCGCAAAGGTACTCATTGATGGCCCTCTGCTGCGTGTGCAGTCGCTGCAGCATGGCCAACGTTGAGTTCCACCTGGTGGGCATGTCAGATATTAGGCGGTTCTTGGGCAGGTTCAGCTCCTTTTGCAGCTCAGTCAGCCGAGCACTGGCATTATAAGATCGGCGGAAATGCACACAGACTTTCCTGGCCTGCCTCAGGACATCCTGTAAGCCTGGAACCTGCCCAAGAACCGCTGCACCACCAGGTTGAGGACGTGAGCCATGCAGGGCACATGGGTGAGCTGCCCCTGTCGCAGGGCGGAGAGGAGGTTGGTGCCATTGTCAGAAACGACCATTTCCTGGCTTAAGCTGACGTGGCGTCAACCACCTCTCGGCCTGCCCCTGCAGAGCTGCCAGAACCTCTGGCCCAGTGTGGCTCCTGTCCCCCAAAACACACCAGCGCAAGCACGGCATGGCATCTTTTTGCCTGCGTACTTGCGTAGCCCCTTGTACGCCTACGGAGCACCGCTGGTTCCAAGGACAGAGCACTGGAGGAAGAAGAAGAGGAGGGGGTGAGGAGAGAGGTGTGTCACAACCAGTAGCAGTAGTCGCGTTTTGGAGGCGTGGTGGCGGAACAACCTCCAACACTACTGCACCTTGTCCTGCATCCCTCCCAGCTCCAATAGAGTGACCCAATGGGCCGTGAAAGAAAGGTACCGTCCCTGTCCATGCCTGCTGGACCATGAGTCAGCGGTAATATGCACCTTACCGCTGACCGCCCTGTCCAGCGAGGCATGGACATTGCCCTCCACATGCCGGTAGAGAGACGGAATCGCCTTCCGCGAGAAAAAGTGGCGTTTGGGAACCTGCCACTGAGGAACCGCACATTGAACAAACTCACGGAAGGGGCCGAGTCTACCAACTGAAAAGGCAGCAGTTGAAGTGCTAGCAATTTAGCAAGGCTAGCATTCAACCGCTGGGCATGTGGATGGCTGGGAGTGTACTTCTTTCTACGGTCCAGCAGCTGGGGCAGGGAAATTTGCCTGCTGCATTCGGACGTCGGTGTACTGCAAGTACTTGGTTGTGACACACCGAATTCTACACCTTCAGTCCTCTCAGAGCAGCTTTCAGAGAGGACTGAAGGTGTAGTGGGGATGGAGATCCAGCTGAGGAGGAGCAAGGAGAGGTCCGCTTAGTTCTTTGGTGTGGGTCTTTTATGTGTGCCTGCCAACGAGCTGCATGGCAGGTCGCCATATGTCTGGTCATGCTTGTCGTGCCCAAGCGGCTGATGTTTTGGCCACGCGAGATACGCTTGAGACAAATATTGCAAATAGCAGTGGTGCGATCTGCTGCACTCGTCTCAAAAAAGGCCCACACCAAAGAACTTTTCTGATAACGTGCAGAGGCAGCGCCCTGCACAGGCGGAGCTCTGCGGTGTTGTACAGTTGCTGTGCTGGCCTCTACCTGGCCTCCAGGGGCATCCTGCCTCGTTGGACATGTGACGCCGCATCCTCCTCCTCCTCGTCCTCCTCCTCATCCTCTCTCCCTTGAGGCACCCACGTGGAGTCAGTGACCTCATCATCCCCTCCCTCTTCACCACTAGAGCAAACCTGGCAGTAAGCTGCAGCTGGTGGAACTGTACTGCCAGATTCCTCAAGCTGGGTATCGTCATCCGAGCCTTCGAATCGTTGGGCATCCTCCTGGAGCATGTACCCAACACTGTGCTCAAAGAGTTCGGGGGACTCCTCAGGAGGACATGGTGGGTCTAGGGAAGGGGTGGCTGATGATGCTCTGTCAGTACCCTGAGCCTGGGTGAGAGAGGATGAGGAGGATGAGGAGGGCTTGGTCATCCATTCTACCAAGCCTTCAGCATGATGCGGCTCCACATGTCCAGCTGCCGAAAACAAAGACGCGCGTGTCCCATGGCCACGTGCTGATGACGATGCACGACCACGTCCACGTCCACGGCCACGTCCACTAGAAACAGAGCCTGCCTGCCCTGTGTTCTTGGCTCTGCACGCTCTGCCTCCCCTTGGCGGTCTTCCAGCCATTGTAGTCGGTAGTCCTGTGGGTGCTGCTGAGAAGAAAATATAGAGCTCTGTGTGATGCCACTAACACACTAGAAGTCCTATGGTGCTTCTGCAAAGAAAATAGAGGAGCTCTGTGTGATGCCACTAACACACTAGAAGTCCTGTGGGTGCTTCTGCAAAGAAAATAGAGGAGCTCTGTGTGATGCCACTAACACACTAGAAGTCCTGTGGGTGCTTCTGCAAAGAAAATAGAGGAGCTCTGTGTGATGCCACTAACACACTAGAAGTCCTGTGGGTGCTGCTGAGAAGAATATATAGGAGCTCTGTGTGATGCCACTAACACACTAGAAGTCCTGTGGGTGCTTATGCAAAGAAAATAGAGGAGCTCTGTGTGATGGGACTAACACACTTCAAGTCCTATAGGTGCTTCTGGGAAGAAAATATTGCTCTGTGTGTGTAATGGGACTAACACACTTCAAGTCCTATAGGTGCTTCTGGGAAGAAAATATAGCTCTGTGTGTGTAATGGGACTAACACACTTCAAGTCCTATAGGTGCCTCTGGGAACAAAATATAGGAGCTCTGCCTGCCTGCCACAACACACTACAAGTCCTATAGGTGCTTCTGGTAACAAAATATAGGAGCTCTGGCTGCCTGCCACTAACACACTACAAGTCCTATAGGTGCTTCTGGGAAGAAAATATAGCTCTGTGTGTGTAATGGGACTAACACACTTCAAGTCCTATAAGTGCTTCTGGAACAAAATATAGGAGCTCTGCCTGCCTGCCACGAACACACTACAAGTCCTATAGGTGCTTCTGGGAAGAAAAAATATAGCTCTGTGTGTGTAATGGGACTAACACACTTCAAGTCCTATAGGTGCTTCTGGGAAGAAAATATAGCTCTGTGTGTGTAATGGGACTAACACACTTCAAGTCCTATAGGTGCTTCTGGGAACAAAATATAGCTCTGTGTGTGTAATGGGACTAACACACTTCAAGTCCTATAGGTGCTTCTGGGAAGAAAATATAGCTCTGTGTGTGTAATGGACTAACACACTTCAAGTCCTATAGGTGCTTCTGGGAACAAAGTATAGCTCTTTGTGTGTAATGGGACTAACACACTTCAAGTCCTATAGGTGCTTCTGGGAAGAAAATATAGCTCTGTGTGTGTGATGGGACTAACACACTTCAAGTCCTATAGGTGCTTCTGGAACAAAATATAGCTCTGTGTGTAATGGGACTAACACACTTCAAGTCCTATAGGTGCTTCTGGGAACAAAAATATAGCTCTGTGTGTGTGATGGACTAACACACTTCAAGTCCTATAGGTGCTTCTGGGAAGAAAATATAGCTCTGTGTGTGTAATGGGACTAACACACTTCAAGTCCTATAGGTGCTTCTGGGAAGAAAATATAGCTCTGTGTGTGTGATGGGACTAACACACTTCAAGTCCTATAGGTGCTTCTGGGAACAAAATATAGCTCTGTGTGTGTAATGGGACTAACACACTTCAAGTCCTATAGGTGCTTCTGGGAAGAAAATATAGCTCTGTGTGTGTAATGGGACTAACACACTTCAAGTCCTATAGGTGCTTCTGGGAACAAAATATAGGAGCTCTGCCTGCCTGCCACGAACACACTACAAGTCCTATAGGTGCTTCTGGGAAGAAAATATAGCTCTGTGTGTGTAATGGGACTAACACACTTCAAGTCCTATAGGTGCTTCTGGGAACAAAGTATAGCTCTTGTGTGTAATGGGACTAACACACTTCAAGTCCTATAGGTGCTTCTGGAAGAAAATATAGCTCTGTGTGTGTGATGGGACTAACACACTTCAAGTCCTATAGGTGCTTCTGGGAAGAAAATATAGCTCTGTGTGTGTAATGGGACTAACACACTTCAAGTCCTATAGGTGCTTCTGGGAACAAAGTATAGCTCTTTGTGTGTAATGGGACTAACACACTTCAAGTCCTATAGGTGCTTCTGGAAGAAAATATAGCTCTGTGTGTGTGATGGGACTAACACACTTCAAGTCCTATAGGTGCTTCTGGGAACAAAATATAGCTCTGTGTGTGTAATGGGACTAACACACTTCAAGTCCTATAGGTGCTTCTGGGAACAAAATATAGCTCTGTGTGTGTGATGGGACTAACACACTTCAAGTCCTATAGGTGCTTCTGGGAACAAAATATAGCTCTGTGTGTGTAATGGGACTAACACACTTCAAGTCCTATAGGTGCTTCTGGGAACAAAATATAGCTCTGTGTGTGTGATGGGACTAACACACTTCAAGTCCTATAGGTGCTTCTGGGAAGAAAATATAGCTCTGTGTGTGTAATGGGACTAACACACTTCAAGTCCTATAGGTGCTTCTGGGAAGAAAATATAGCTCTGTGTGTGTAATGGGACTAACACACTTCAAGTCCTATAGGTGCTTCTGGGAAGAAAATATAGCTCTGTGTGTGTAATGGGACTAACACACTTCAAGTCCTATAGGTGCTTCTGGGAACAAAATATAGGAGCTCTGCCTGCCTGCCACGAACACACTACAAGTCCTATAGGTGCTTCTGGTAACAAAATATAGGAGCTCTGCCTGCCTGCCACTAACACACTACAAGTCCTATAGGTGCTTCTGGTAACAAAATATAGGAGCTCTGCCTGCCTGTCACTAACACACTACAAGTCCTATAGGTGCTTCTGGTAACAAAATATAGGAGCTCTGCCTGCCTGCCACTAACACACTACAAGTCCTATAGGTGCTTCTGTAACAAAATATAGGAGCTCTGCCTGCCTGTCACTAACACACTACAAGTCCTATAGGTGCTTCTGGTAACAAAATATAGGAGCTCTGCCTGCCTGTCACTAACACACTACAAGTCCTATAGGTGCTTCTGGTAACAAAAATATAGGAGCTCTGCCTGCCTGCCACTAACACACTACAAGTCCTATAGGTGCTTCTGGTAACAAAATATAGGAGCTCTGCCTGCCTGTCACTAACACACTACAAGTCCTATAGGTGCTTCTGGTAACAAAATATAGGAGCTCTGCCTGCCTGCCACTAACACACTACAAGTCCTATAGGTGCTTCTGGTAACAAAATATAGGAGCTCTGCCTGCCTGCCACGAACACACTACAAGTCCTATAGGTGCTTCTGGTAACAAAATATAGGAGCTCTGCCTGCCTGCCACGAACACACTACAAGCCCCTCTTTGTCAATCAATCTTTGTAACTGAATCTATCTAACTCAATCTCTGCAAGTGAATCTCTCTCTCTATCTATCTAAATGCAGCAGAGTGTCACAGGAACAGCCTGCTCAATCTGCGCCGGAACAGCATGTGACCGGCGCAGACGGCGTGGCGGCGTTTTATAGGGGGGGGCGTGTACTACAGCCCCTGAGCTGTAATTGGCTACAGGCGTCCTGCCTGTAGCCAATTATGGCTCTTCGAGTTTCCGGGCTGTGATTGGCCAAGCATGCGGGGTCACAGTGCATGCTTGGCCAATCATCAGCCAGCAATGCACTGCGTCGGCCGCGCGCCGGCCGCAATGCATTGCGGGCCGCTCGCATCACACGAAACGTGATGCGAGCGGCCAAAAAAGTTCTGGGCTCGCCGAGCGAG
Source organism: Lithobates sylvaticus (assembly GCA_028564925.1). Classification (NCBI taxonomy): domain Eukaryota; kingdom Metazoa; phylum Chordata; class Amphibia; order Anura; family Ranidae; genus Lithobates; species Lithobates sylvaticus. The sequence continues at coordinate 518,057,777 of CM053030.1, read as the reverse complement.
CGAACGCCCGGTGCTCGATGCGAACGTGGGTTCGCATCGAGCACCGGGCCCATCCTTACAGGAGACTAGACGGTGGGAATGGACAGATCCTTGAAGAGAGGTAGTGACGCGTTTCTTCTCCCCCTGATCGGCAGGCTTGGGGGGGTGACCGCGTTTCTTCTCCCTGATCGGTAGGTTTGGGGCGACCGCGGTTTTTCTCCCTGATTGTCAGGATTAAGGTGACCGCGATTTTTCTCCCTGATCGGTAGGTTTGGGGCGATTTTTATTTATTTATTTTTCTGTGTCCTTCGTGTGTCTCCGGGGGCCCTTTTTTTTATTTTTTTATTTTTTTTTTGCTTCTAGTGATCTCTGTATCCCTATATCTTCTGTGCCCCCCCCCCCCAATTCTTGTGTTTTTCTGGTGACCCCTGTGCACACACACGTGTGACTCTGAGCATTTATGTGCCTCCATTGACCTCTGAGCTGCTGTCCTTCGTAACCTCCTTTGTGTGCTCTTGTACATCCTGTGTCACCCAGTGAGTCCGGGGCACTCCCAACGTTCTGTTGTCATCCTGTTATTTAAGTGGTCCTGAATGTCTCTGACGTTTCTCAACGCAGCCTCAAGACGCAATAGACGTTATTTACTAAAACTTGAGAGTGCAATATCTGGAGCAGCTCTACATAGGAAACTATTTTAGCTTTCAATTTTATTTATTTTTTTTGGTCAAAGCTTAAAGCTGAGTTACACTCAAAAATGGAACTTCCGCTTTTCGGATTCCCCGCTAAGGTATCACATTTTGGCACCTTTCGGGGGGAGGGGGGAGCAGATGCCTGTATAATCCAGGTATTTGCTCCCACTTCCGGGCATAGATCTACGCCGTGTCCGGCCCCTCCTCCGTCCCCCTGCCCCCGCTGTCTTCTGGGAGACGCACCGGTCCCAGAAGACACCAGTGAGGACGCGCGACTTGCGCAGTAGGGAACCAGGCTGTGAAGCCGTAAGGCTTCACTTCCTGATTCCCTTACCGAAGATGGTGGCGCCTCCACCTGAGGGACAGATCAGCTTCGGGTGAGGACATCGCGGGCGCCCTGGACAGGTGAGTGTCCATATTTTAAAAGTCAGCAGCTGCAGTATTTGTAGCTGCGGACTTTTAGAAAAAAAAATTTGGCGGAACTCCGTTTTTTTTTTTTGGGTCATGTGACCACTGTGATTGGACTGTCGCAGAGGTCACATGATCAGAAAGCTCCTGATCATAAGTACAGGGGGTCCCCGGGTTACGAACCCGTTGGGGACTTTCCCCCTGTTTGCAAATCAGAAATGTTCGTAAGTCGGCCACGCATGCGCAGTTACGGACATTTGCGATGTTCCGTCGAATGCGTTCTGCGCATGCGCGGCAAATTACGGACAAATTATGGACATTTCCGTCATTTTCCATGGCTCCGTCTGGCCGCGCATGCGCAGAATGGCCGATGTCCGCGCAGACCGGCAGAGGGTCCCCGCAGAGCCCGGTTCGTAAGTAGGAGTTGTTCGTAAGTCGGGGACCCCCTGTATGCATTGGGAGCTCTCTGGTCTCCACCGGTAACTGTGCTGGGAGCTCGCACTCTCATCGCAGAGAAGTGTCTACATATATGCGGCCTCTCGGCATTAGAGCCCACCCGCGTATATATGGGTATGGCTGGCGGGAACAGCTTAGTTGAACAAGCTGAAGTTACAAGCTGATTGGCTGACGTGCACAACTGCACCAGGTTTTGCACCCTCCAGTTTTAGTAAATCGCACCCCCCCCCCCCCCCTAATATTCACAACGCACTCCTTCTAGAGAAATGGCTGCATATGGCATTGGGTGCTGCAGCAACTACCAAGTGGAAACTGTACATTTTGAAAGCAGAAAGCATGAATGGGTCCAAAGCTTTATTCAGGAATCTCATCGTCGTTGCAGAAGCACGTTTTTTACAGAAGCGACGTTTCGGAGCCTCGCAGGACTCCTTCGTCGGGCATCAGCCCCAAAAATGCTCCTACATCACCTGGACGCTATTGGTGAATACGGATCCCTGGCAGTTCTATGTATACAGGGATCCCTGGCCTAGGGCACCACTTTGGTTCAGCGATGCTCTTATACCGGTCTTATGTACAAGAGGCAGCAGGATTTTATTTTTATTTTTTCCCTAGGAGCCGTCTTCATTGGTATCTAGAGAAATCCGGGTGCCAGCTGTAATTTTCTAAGGAGCCTTGGCTGCCTCCTCTCTTGGTGCTGGTCTACGTGCGATTCTTCTGGCTGTAGTGAGGGGTTTATATAACAATACTGTCTGTTTAAGTTTTATATATTTAGGATCAACTTGTTACTTTTTGTGCTTGAAAAACAGAATGTGGCTTTTCTGGAGTCCTGCAACATTGTTTCCACTGTTCACACAGTGATGTTCAGTGCAGAATTATGAATGTAATACAAGTGAGTGATCACCGGTACTGATGATGGTTTAACTGGTTTGCGCCACCTGTAATCCCAAGTTGTCCATTTTTGAATTTTTTTTATTTTTTTTATCATATCTGGTTACCATAGAAAAATACAAACCAGGAGGGCACAAACTCCTAGTGCTGAGGTCTCCAAACTTCATAAACAAAGGGGCAGTTTACTATCCTTCAAACTTTTTTTTTTTTTTTTTTTTTTTTTTAGTGGGGCCAGACTGTAGCCAGTGGGAGGACTGGTGCCCCCCCCCCCATCGTTGGTGTCGGCGGGGAGGACTGGTGCCCCCCCCATCGTTGGTGTCGGCGGGGAGGACTGGTGCCCCCCCCAATCGTTGGTGTTGGCGGGGAGGACTGGTGCCCCCCCCCCCCCCCCCATCGTTGGTGTTGGCGGGGAGGACTGGTGCCCCCCCCATCGTTGGTGTCGGCGGGGAGGACTGGTGCCCCCCCCCCATCGTTGGTGTCGGAGGGGAGGACTGGTGCCCCCCCCCCATCGTTGGTGTCGGCGGGGAGGACTGGTGCCCCCCCCCCATCGTTGGTGTCGGCGGGGAGGACTGGTGCCCCCCCCCCCCCCATCGTTGGTGTCGGCGGGGAGGACTGGTGCCCCCCCCCCCCCCCCCATCGTTGGTGTCGGCGGGGAGGACTGGTGCCCCCCCCATCGTTGGTGTCGGCGGGAGGACTGGTGCCTCCCCCCATCGTTGGTGTCGGCGGGAGGACTGGTGCCCCCCCCCCCCCCCATCGTTGGTGTCGGCGGGAGGACTGGTGCCCCCCCCCATCGTTGGTGTCGGCGGGAGGACTGGTGCCCCCAATAGTTGGTGTCGGCGGGAGGACTGGTGCCCCCCCCCCCATCGTTGGTGTCGGCGGAGAGGACTGGTGCCCCCCCCCCCATCGTTGGTGCCGGCGGGGAGGACTGGTGCCCCCCCCCCCCATCGTTGGTGTCGGCGGGGAGGACTGGTGCCCCCCCCCCCCCATCGTTGGTGTCGGCGGGGAGGACTGGTGCCCCCCCCATCGTTGGTGTCGGCGGGGAGGACTGGTGCCCCCCCCCCATCGTTGGTGTCGGCGGGGAGGACTGGTGCCCCCCATCGTTGGTGTCGGCGGGGAGGACTGGTGCCTCCCCATCGTTGGTGTCGGCGGGGAGGACTGGTGCCTCCCCATCGTTGGTGTCGGCGGGGAGAACTGGTGCCTCCCCATCGTTGGTGTCGGCGGGGAGGACTGGTGCCCCAAGGGCTGGATAAGGGCAACAAAGGGCTGCAGTTTGGAGACCGCAGGCCTAGTGCATTACCAAGCGATTTATTCTAAAATAACGCCAAATACATACTCGCAATGCACATATTTTGTCCTCTTTTTGCATTACACTGATGACAGTCCATTGGAGGCGAAGTGTCGCCCCCCCCCCCCCCCACCCAGTGCACCACAATGCTGAAAAGCTAAAGTGTTTCGGGGGGACGTACCCCCTTCTGAGCTCTGTAATAGGGGGCATGTCCCGGAAGCATGTTGGCTTTTCAGCATTGTGGTGCAGTGAATGGGGCGACACTTCGCCACCAATGGACTGCCATCGATGTGTGTGTGTGTGTGTGTGTGTGTGTGTGTGTCGATGTGTGTGTGTGTGTGTTTGTGTGTGTTTTGTTTTTTTTTTTTTTTTTTCTCCTCTTCTGTATGTATTTGGCGTTGTTTGCTAATCAATCCCTTGGTAGTGCACTAGGCGTTTGCTCCTGTTGTCCGAATTTTCACTCTGCCCTACTGACTCTCATTGATGAACATTTTGGATTATATAGAAGTCCTCTGAGCCCCGGGGGAGTGTCTTGGGGTTTTGGTTGTCAGAATGAACAAGTCAAGTCTGCATTACAGCTACGCTTTTTGTCGGTGAAGTTTGGATCACTTGCTGGACTAAACGGTTCCTTCCCGTGTCTTATACACACATCCCAAAGTCAGAGGGCCCTGCTCTTTATTTTTTATTTATTACAGGATTTATATAGCGCCAACAGTTTACGCAGCACTTTACAATATAAAAAGGGGGAGACAATACAGTTATAATACAATAAAATACAAGAGGATTAAGAGGGCCCTGCTCAGAAGAGCTTACAATCTCTAATAGGGTGGGGGAGGTGATACAAAAGGTTGTAACTGTGGGGAATGAGCTCTTTAGAGCTTACAATCTAATTCTTCCTGTATTGAATTGTATTGTCTGCCTTCATGTTGTAAGGCGCTGCACAAACTGTTGGCGCCATATAAATCCTGTATAATAATGTGGGGTGATGGTGGATTCCGATAAGGAAGTCTCCTGTATTTTATCTCCTTGCCATAAATCAGTAGCTGACAATACAATCGTCATTATTATATTTTTTGCTTGTATAATTCTGGTCTAACCTGTATTTGTAGAACACGGGTTATGCGGATGGCCCCTTATCGGTCTGTGTAAATATGGTGCTCCAATGTTAGAACCTCGGACAGGAAACTTCCACACTACTGGATATATGATAAAACTGGAGCACAGAATCAGTAGCCAATCAGCTTCTAACCTAAGCTTGTTCAATTAAGCTTTAAAGGGGTTGTAAAAGTAAAAGTTTTTTTTTTTATTTATTTTTTTTAACGTGTGTCAGCATGGGAATTCAATTTTTAGTCATTTTAGATGACTAAAATGTCCTGGAGATTTAGTCGACTAAATACGACTAAAACAATTGCAAAAGACTAAAACTAAATCGAAATTTGCTGCCATAAGTGGTTGTTGTATGGGTTAGTTTTTTTCTTTTCTTTTTTTTAAATAACAAACATGTTCTACTACCACTGTGCAGTTCGTTTTGCACAGCGTGGCCCCGATCCTCCTGTTCTGGGGTCCCTCGGCGGCTGTCTCGGCTCCCCCCCTCCCCTCTGGGAAGCTCTATTCCGAGTGGGTTAGCTTGTGGGCGCACTCCCTGTCATACACACTGCGTCCATAGACACCGGGTATATGACTTGGTCCCGCCCCCAGCAGGCCGTGTCATTGGATGTGACTGACAGCAGCGCGAGCCAATGGCTGCACTGCTATCAATCTATCCAATCAACGGCCAGACTCTGTGGAGAAGAGGATGCCGGGGGACACGCACAGCAGGTGAATGGGCTCAGGTATGTAAACGGGGGGGGGGGGGGGCGGCATCATTGCCAGGTGTGTTTTTTTTTTTTTTTTTTTTTTTTTTTTATTTATTTTTTTACCATAATGCATAGGGTGCATTAAGGTGAAAAAAAAAACAAAACACAGACCTTTACAACCCCTTTAACACCGTTTGCTACAATGCAAAGTAGTGTGTACAGCTTGTATAATACCCCTTTCACACTGGCGGCGGCGAGGCAGTTAGCGGTAAAGCGCCACTAGTTTTAGCTGTGTTTTTACCGGCGCTTTTTGGCTGCTAGCAGGGCGCTTTTAACCCCCGCTAGTGGCTGAGAAAAGGGTTAATAGCGCCCGTTTTGCAGCGCTGCCCATTCATTTCAATGGGCAGGGGCGGTGGAAGAGCGCTCTGCCTCAAAGATGCTGCTTGCAGGACTTTTTTTTTTTTTTATTTATTTATTTATTTTTTTTTCAACCTTACAAGCGCACCGCTCCAGTGTGAAAGCACTCTGGATTTTCTTTTCTTTTTTTCTTTTATAGCACAAAAATAAAAACCGCAGAGGTGATCAAATGCAGCCAGAAGAAAGCTCTATTTGTGGGGGGGAAAAAAGGACATACATTTTATTTTGGGTACAGAGTCGCATGCCCGTGCAATTGGCAGTTAAAGTAAACGCAGTGCTGTATCGCAAAAAAAGGCCTGGTCATGAAGGGGGGGGTAAATCTTCTAGCGCTGAAATGGTTAATGCTGTGCCGCCATATAACACAGGCAGGGTCGTCTGAGAGGCATCAATGGATGAAAACAAGAATTTCGGTTTATTTTTGACTCTGCTTTAGAAAACGAAATGTCGTCCCGTTGGGGTTTGCATCTTCAAGTGTGTATTATCGCACACCACAACTAAACCTGTGTTTATTGGTCCCTTCACCCTCTCTATACAGCCAGCCAATCATCTCAGATTTTCTCATTCCTAAAATCTTTCTTACAATGATGTTTTTCTTTGTTCCTTTTGCAGACAATATGGCCTCAAGCACCGGAGACGTCCTGCCAACCTACGAGCTGGGCGATACTCAGACGTCGAAGTTGATAAGAAAATCCAAGGAGTCTCCATTTGTACCAATAGGTGAGCGACTCTGAGCGGATTCCAAAAATGACATTTTGTTGGCCTTTAATTGCTTGCATCTGATGCTCACCTAAATGCTCGGCATGCAACGCCTAAAAGGTGCCCTCTAGTGTCCGGGAGGCTTGCCCTTTAGTCCTCAGGTGACAAAGGTAAATCAAATGTTAACGTTTTGACACAGCGGAAGACAATCAGCAGATGCAATGGCGACCGAGACCCACCAATTCCTCACAGGAGAGGCAAAACGGTGGTCTGCCTATGTATACAAGGCAGACCGCCGTTCTGTGAGGGAGGAAAATGGAGATCTTGTGTTCCTGCTAAGCAGAAACGCAGATCTGTTTTCCTCCAGTCACAGCACCCCCCCCCCCCCCCACACACACACACAGTTAGAAAGCACTCCCTAGGAGCACACTTAACCCTTTGATCGTCCCTGGTGTTAACCCCTTTCATGCCAGTGTCATTTATACAGTGATAGTGCTTTTTTTTCCTCTTTCTAGCACTGATATACTGTATTTGTCACTGGTCCACAAAAACTGTCTGTCAGTGTCAGATTTGTCTGCGGCATTGTGTTGCAGTCCTGTTAATTTAATGATTTTTTTATTACAAACTATGGGATTTTCTTTTTTTTTTTTTAAAAAGACGCTATAACTTTTGAGTGTGTGTGTGTGTGTGTGTGTGTGTGTGTGTGTGTATATATGTGTATATATATATATGTATATATATATGTATGTGTGTGTGTTTTTATTTTTTACTTGCCAGAAACCCCTGTGGCTAATCTCTTCCTATTCCGCGGCGCTGTTCCTTAACTTCCCCCTTCGGTGAGCTGCCCCGTTGTCTTCTGGGACGTGTGTGTGTCCAAGAAATCAACAGGGCCATTCCCAAAGCGCTGCGCGACTCGTGCATGCGCAGTAGGAAACAGGCAATGAAGCCGCAAGGCTCCACTGCCTGTTTCCCTTCATTAAGATGGCGGCACCCGATCCGATGGACGGATCGGCCTCGGGGGGGGGGGGGGGGGGGGGGGGCGTCATCGAGGGCTCCCTGGACAGGTAAGTGTCCTTTATTAAAAGTCAGCAGCTACAGTGTTTGTAAAAAAATAAAAATAAATCGCAATAACTGCTTTATTTTTATTTATTTAATTTTTTTTAATATGTAGTAGTTAAAGGACCTCAGTCTTGTTGTTTTTGTTATTTGTGTTCTGTCGGCCCACTTCCTCTGTTATGTTGAGTCTCCAGGGCAAGACTTGATAAAATTTATTTAATGGTGAAACAGACTATAAAAGCACTTCTGCTAGTTCAGTAGGGAAATGTTGGAGCTTGTCAGGGTATTGTTGGCAAACTTCTTTACTTTCCGCTGTTGCTGGCACAGGAAGCGCCTAGAAATGTCCCATAGGGGGGTGGATCGGAATGCAGAGGGCACTCGGGCTTGTGCTGCTCTGATTTTATTTTGCGCAGACCTTGGCAGTCGCTGTGCCGTATGCTTTGGGTACATCAATAGTTACAGTATAACGGATGATTTTTTATATTTTTTAGGTATTGCTGGATTTGCTGCTGTCGTGGCCTTTGGGCTGTATAAGCTGAGACACAGAGGGGACACCAAAATGTCCGTCCACCTTATACACATGCGTGTAGGAGCTCAGGGGTTCATTGTCGGTGCAATGACTTGTGGTGAGTAATGTGGATTTATCGGACCTTTTTACAACGCTCTAATAATCGGCTTCTGTTGAACAGAAGGGAAACTCCCATTGATTCCTGCTGAAACTTTTTTAATGCATCTATGGCCAGCTTGAAGCGGAACTAAAATCCTGCTCTTTACCCGCTTAACCAACTCTGAGTGGATGTTCGGGAACGTCCACTCAGAGTGCTCGTAGGACGGCCACTATCATTATTACCATCTCCATCATTTATGATCACAGAATCCAGCTGAGCAGAGATCGGATTATGGGCACTGTGATTGGCCCTCCCAATCACGTGACGGCTGTGTCCAATCACAGCCGTCGCAATGTAAAATGCATTTTTTTTTTTTTTTCGGTTTTTTTTTTTTTTTTCTTTATTTGTAGCGTAAAAAATAAACCCAGCAGTGATTAACTGCTTGCTGACCGACGGCTGTCAATTGACGGCCAGGCGGCGCAGCTCTCGTTGCGGGAGGGCGTCATATGATGTCCTCCCCTTCCCGGCCCACCAGGAGCGTGTGTGTGTGTGTGTGTGTGTGTGTGTGTGTTTGTGTGTGTGTGTTTTTTTTTTTCTTCTCCTCCAAGGGCTCTGGGGTAGACACGCAGCCGGAGCCCCGCTCACTTTCGCTGTAATTGGGCACCGGGAGCCAATCACAGCCATCACAATGTAAACAGAGACGTGTGTCACTGTTACAGATCACCCCACAAACACCAAGCACCACTGATACCCCTGTCCCTATTTTTTTTAATTTCGGTCTTTTTATTTTTTTTTACATTTTTTTTTTATTTTTTATTTGTAGCGTAAAAAATAACCCCAGCGGTGATTAACTGCTTGCTGTCAGTTGATGGCCAGGCGGCGCAGATCTTGTTGCGGGAGGGCGTCAGATGTCCTCCCCTTCCCGGCCCACCAGGGGGGCGCGCGCGCCGTGTCACTGGGGACGCCGTGCGCGTCCCGCGATTGCCCGGTAAAACAGCAGGACCGTGGATCTGTGTATGTAAACACACAGATCTTTGGTCCTGTCAGAGGAGACCGATGGTGTGTTCTCAGCACAGAGAAACACCGATCGGTCTCCTCCCCTTGTGAGTCCCCTCCCCCTACAGTTAGAATCACTCCCCCTAGGATACACATTTAACCACTTCCCTGCCAGTGTCATTTACACAGTAATCAATGCATTTTTATAGTACTGATCGCTGTATAAATGACAATGGTCCCAAAATAGTGTCAAAAAGTGTCCGCTGCAATATCGCAGTCACGATAAAAATCGCAGATCACCGCCATTACTAGTAAAAAAATAAAAATAAATAACAATAAAGTAAAAAAAAATGATATACATACATACATACATACATACATACATACATACATACATACATACATACATACATACATACATACACCACCAAAAGAAAGCTCTATTTGTGGGTACAGTGTTGCATGACCACGCAATTGTCATTCAAAGTGTAACAGCGCTGAAAGCTGAAAATTGGTCTGGGCAGGAAGGGGGTGAAAATGACTGGTATTGAAGTGGTTAAAAAAAATGATATTAAAAATAAAAACCCAGTGGTGATTAAATGCCAACAAAAGAAAGCTCTATCTGTCTCAAAAAAAAAAGATAAAACTGTAATACTGGTCCAGAGTTGCATGACTGCGCAATTGTCATGCAAAAGCGGTGAAAGCTAAAAAGTCGGCCTGGGCAGGGAGGGGGTGAAAGTGCCCAGTAGGCAAGTGGTTAATGGCCGTGGTTTTGGGGGTGGGACATCCCAACAAACTCACACAGACATGATGGTCGGCTGTCCACAATCCTTTGGCCATATAGTGTAATGTGTGCACAGTGGTCATGGTAGAGCAATTAGATTGTTAGCTCCTCTGAGACAAGAAATGATGGAAATGTTTTTTTGTACTCTAAATTGCTGTAAAGTTTTTATCTTTTGTATGAATTTAGCAGCATAATTGTCTTATGGTTGTCCCTCTGCTCCTGTCTCTGCAGGTGTTCTGTACTCCATGTACAAGGAGTATCTGGCCAAGCCCAAGGAGTAGACGATGAGCACCGAGCAATTCCCACGGCACAGAGTGGCGATATGGACCTCACATTGGGGTGGCATTCTATTTAGTTGCATGCGTGCATACGGCACATTCTCTGCAGGGATGACCTTGCAATACATTGCAGACAAATCCAGCAGTTTAGGGATTGAAAATTTTTTGGTTCTCTTTTAAAAAAAAAAAAAAAAAGACACTTAAATCCACTTCTGTAAATGAGTTTAGAATCTATTTATTTCTTATTTTATAACTTAAAAACCTTTGATAAGGGCAGTTTAAACGTTATCGGTGCTGTTATGGGGTTTTATTTCTCTAGCCCTTGGGCTGCTGCATCTGACGATAACCCATCGAGAGATTATATATTTTTTTTATTTAAATTTGCCCTTTTTTATTTTCCTATTCTATAAAAAAAAAAAAGAAATGGGGGGAAAAAAAAAAAAAAAGAAATGGTGGTCGAAGTTTCTCCCAAAGTCGATGCCGCCTCACTAGGCACAATGTGTTCTCCGCCTAACCCTGTGGAACCCTCGGAATTCGGTGAAACAGAAAAACCATTACAGACGTCTGCTCTGTAGGGCGATTGGATTTGTTTTGTTACATTCCACTTCTATGTGTTTCTGTTTTTGTTGACAATAAATCGGACATCTCACCCACTGCTGTCTCTGATATAATTGATCAGCTCTGTACAAAATAAGGGCCTTACTGCAACACATGGTCATCTCTGCATCGCTGTGGTTCATTCAGAACAGTGATCTCCTCCAAACTGCAGCCCTTTGCATGCTCTTATCCGGCCCTTGGGGCACCGTTCCCTCCCCGCTGACCTCCCAAGGGTGGGGGCACCCCCGTTCCCTCCCCCGCCGACCTCCCCAAGGGTGGGGGCACCCCCGCCGACCTCCCAAGGGTGGGGGCACCCCCGTTCCCTTCCCCCGCCGACCTCCCAAGGGTGGGGGCACCCCCGTTCCCTTCCCCCGCCGGCCTCCCAAGGGTGGGGGCACCGCATCCCTTCCCCCGCCGGCCTCCCAACTTGTCAGGAAGATTTAAACACTTGAATGTCAATAGCCTGGCCACTTTTGAAAGCCTTTCAACCTTAAAGGACCAACAGGTAGCCAGATGAGGCAGGGCCTAGCTTAAATGTTTATCGAAAAAGTGGAGATTTTCACATGACTTCAACAGTTTTATCTCTGCCGATTTTTGCTTTGGCATGCTGGTTTTACTAATGGTATCCTCTGTTTTTTTTTGTTATCGCATTCTTGGTTTGAATTTCTCAGATTTGTGGCCAATTTACTGTAAACAAAGAAGGAATTGATGGACAATTATCAAACTGGCAGTCTGGTGTTTCTGGAGTGAAATTGGCTCTGGGATAATGTGTTGCATGATATGGAATATATATTAAGGCAGCCACCAACATTGGACATGGCGATGACACCAAATTCCTTTCTTCCAAGGAAATCTGCAATACTCACATATAAAAGGTCCACTCTAAACTGAACCCGAGACTTGCTTTCAGCTAAACCCCCGCCCCCCCCCCCCCTCAGGAGCGAAGTATAAAGCTTTACCTAGACCTTCAAACGTGCACTGCCCCTAAAAAAAACTTGGGTGCTTATTTAGGACACTTGTCACTTTTGGTAAAAACATGATTGAGCTGTGGTTTTATTGCCCAGCCACTCACCCACCAGCCACCTAAAATCCAACATACAGCTGGAGGGGGCTGTCCACATGCTGTGTTTCGTTGCGGCCGTAGCAAATTCAGCATGGCATGCTAAGATGCCAATCGCCACCACATGCCAATCTCGCCCTGTCAAATCCAATGAGGCCATGCCTCATCGGATAGCTGCCTCAATGCCCGGAAGCTGCGACTTAGCCACCCTCTTAGACCCAAGCCACCACAGATTGCTGCAGCAGAGACTGCTGAAGTGCCACTTTCTGCTGTCCTCAATACACTGCCAGGATGCTCCACGCCGCATGGACAATTATTAAAATGCAGGCAGTGGTAAAGGGTCTCTAGCTTAAAGTGGTTGTAAACCCTTCCGTATACCCAGTGACGTGACTGGCCTATATCCTCCTACATAAGTTGTACCCGTACCAGGAGGGATGGGAGGGGTGGAATGCAGCACATCGCCGGGGAAGAGACACAGTCCTCTCAGACTTGGATTGGGGGGGAAGGGGCAGGGCCAGTCGTAGAGACCCAGGACACAGGAGTCGCCACTACAGAAAAAGAGGAGGAGAGCCCCGTCACTCCAGGAGAGAGCAGAGCCCTGCCACACGATCGGTAAGTGCCGCTGGACCGGCCACGTGCGTGAGGGGGGTTGGTTAAAGTGACAGCCGGGGGATGCGCCTGGCTGCATTTGCTGGGCACAGCGAGGCTGCAATTGATTTTTTTTTTTTTTTATTATTAATTTTTCAGCTTGTTCGAGGGCCCCCCCCCCAAAAAATAATTTGAGTGCTAGCCGCCACTACGTCTAGGTGCCAAGAACCCCGATCCCCTGACTCCACCCAAATATTTAGGCTCTCCCAGCAGGCCAAGGGACCAAAGAAAATCCCTGCCCATTGGCTGAGACACCCCATCCATTCATGTCGGAGCTTGCAAAGCCCCTGTCTTATCTAATGTCATTAACACAGTGACAGAAGAGAACGGGTGCAACAAGTCCATATTTAGAGAGGAAACAATTGACCTAGGCAACTAAATTTGATAGCAACCCTGCCTAAACAGCAGCTTGCTACATAATTATTGTTATACAGGATTTATATAGCACCAACAGTTGCATCACTTTACAATGTATACACTGTGCGTGCGTGTGTGTGTGTGTGTGTATAATATATATAATATATTAGTATTCTCTCACAAAAGTCAGTACACCCCTCACATTTTTGTAAATATTTTCTTCTATCTTTTCATGTGACAACACTGAAGAAATGACACTTGTCTACAATGTAAAGTAGTGAGTGTACAGCTTGTATAACAGTGTAAATTTGCTGTCCCCTCGAAATAACTCAACACACAGCTATTAATGTCTATACTGATGTCCAAGTTGGGCCCTGTTAGCCATTTTCCCTCCCCCGGTGTCATGTGACTCCTTAGTATTACAAGGTCTCAGGTGTGACTGGGGAGCAGGTGTGTTAAATTTGGTGTTATCGCTCTCACTCTTATACTGGTCACTGGAAGTTCAACATGGCAAAGAACTCTGATGATCTGAAGATAAGAATTGCTGCTCTACATAAAGATGGCCTAGGCTATAAGAAGATTGCTAAGACCCTGAAAGTGAGCTGCAGCATGGTGGCCAAGACCATACAGCGGTATAGCAGGACAGGTTCCACTCAGAACAGGCCTCGCCATGGTCCACCAAAGAAGTCGAGTGCATGTGCTCAGCGTCATATCCAGAGGTTGTCTTTGGGAAATAGACATATGAGTGCTGCCAGCATTGCTACAGAGGTTGGGGGGGGGGGGGGGGTCAGCCTGTCAGTGCTCAGACCATACGCCGCACACTGCATCAAATTGGTCTGCATGTCTGTCGTCCCAGAAGGAAGCCTCTTCTAAAGATGATGCATAAGAAAGCACACAAACAGTTTGCTGAAGACAAGCAGACTAAGGACATGGATTACTGGAACCATGTCCTGTGGTCTGATGAGACCAAGATAAACTTATTTGGTGTCAGATGGTGACAAGCGTGTGTGGGGGCAACCAGGTGAGGAGTACAAAGACAAGTGTGTCTTGCCTATAGTTAAGCATGGTGGTGGGAGTGTCATGGTCTGGGGCTGCATGAGTGCTGCCGGCACTGGGGGGCTACAGATCATTGAGGGAACCATGAATGCCAACATGTACTGTGACATACTGAAGCAGAGCATGATCCCCTCCCTTCAGAGACTGGGCCTCAGGGCAGTATTCCAACATGATAACGACCGCAAACACACCTCCAAGATGACCACTGCCTTGCTAAAGAAGCTGAGGGTAAAGGTGATGGACTGGCCAAGCATGTCTCCAGACCTAAACCCTATTGATCATCTGTGGGACATCCTCAAACGGAAGGTGGAGGAGCGCAAGGTCGCCAACATCCACCAGCTCTGTGATGTCGTCATGGAGGAGGGGAAGAGGACTCCAGTGGCAACCTGTGAAGCTCTGGTGAACTCCATGCCCAAGAGGGTTAAGGCAGTGCTGGAAAATAATGGTGGCCACACAAAGTATTGACACTTTTGGGCCAATTTGGACATTTTCACTTAGGGGTGTACTCACTTTTGTTTCCAGCGGTTTAGACATTAATGGCTGTGTGTTGAGTTATTTTGAGGGGGACAGCAAATTTACACTGTTATACAAGCTGTACACTCACTACTTTACATTGTAGACAAGTGTCATTTCTTCAGTGTTGTCACATGAAAAGATTTACAAAATTGTGAGGGGTGTACTCACTTTTGTGTGTGTTTGTATGTATATGTATATATACACACACACGCACGCACGCACGCACGCACGCACGCGCCATAAAGCTCCAACCACTAACAGGTGAAGAGAAGAACATTGATAATTTCTTTACAATGGCGTCTGAAAGTGGATGGGATATATTAGGCAACAAATGAACATGTTATCCCTGAAGTTGATGCGATAAAATCAGACTAAATAGACAAGTGTAAGGATTTGAGAGACTTTGACAAGAGCTACATTTATAATGTCTAAACGACTGGGTCAGAGCAACTCCAAAACTGCAGATCTTTGGGATGTTCCCGGTCTACAGTGGTCAGAACTGGCCAAAAGTAGTACAAGGAAGAAGAGCCAGCAAACTGGATCATGGATGCCCCTAGCTTATTGATGGAGGTGGGGGAGGGAAGGCTCATTGATGGAGGTGGGGGAGGGAAGGCTCATTGATGGAGGTGGGGAGGGAAGGCTCATTGATGGAGGTGGGGAGGTGGGGATGGAGGTGGGGAGGGAAGGCTCATTGATGGAGGTGGGGAGGGAAGGGAAGGGTAGGCTCATTGATGGAGGAGGGGAGGGAAGGCTCATTGATGGAGGAGGGGAGGGAAGGCTCATTGATGGAGGAGGGGAGGGAAGGCTCATTGATGGAGGAGGGGAGGGAAGGCTCATTGATGGAGGTGGGGAGGGAAGGCTCATTGATGGAGGTGGGGAGGGAGGGCTCATTGATGGAGGTGGGGAGGGAAGGCTCATTGATGGAGGTGGGGAGGGAAGGCTCATTGATGGAGGTGGGGTGGGAAGGCTCATTGATGGAGGTGGGGAGGGAAGGCTCATTGATGGAGGTGGGGTGGGAAGGCTCATTGATGGAGGTGGGGTGGGAAGGCTCATTGATGGAGGAGGGGGAGAGAAGGCTCATTGATGAGGGTTAGGAGGGAAGGCTCATTGATGGAGGAGGGGAGAGGAGGCTCATTGATGGAGGTGGGGAGGGAGGGCTCATTGATGGAGGTGGGGAGGGAAGGCTCATTGATGGAGGTGGGGAGGGAAGGGTAGGCTCATTGATGGAGGAGGGGAGGGAAGGCTCATTGATGGAGGTGGGGAGGGAAGGCTCATTGATGGAGGTGGGGAGGGAAGGGTAGGCTCATTGATGGAGGAGGGGAGGGAAGGCTCATTGATGGAGGTGGGGAGGGAAGGCTCATTGATGGAGGTGGGGCGGGAAGGCTCATTGATGAGGGTTGGGAGGAAAGGCTCATTGATGAGGGTTGGGAGGAAAGGCTCATTGATGGAGGTGGGGAGAGAAGGCTCATTGATGGAGGTGGGGAGGGAAGGTTCATTGATGGAGGTGGGGTGGGAAGGCTCATTGATGGAGGAGGGGGAGAGAAGGCTCATTGATGAGGGTTGGGAGGGAAGGCTCATTGATGGAGGAGGGGAGAGAAGGCTCATTGATGGAGGAGGGGAGAGAAGGCTCATTGATGGAGTAGGGAAGGGAAGGCTCATTCATGGAGGTTTGTAGAGAATGTTTTAATGGAGGTGGGGAAAGAAGGCTCATTGGTGGATGTGTGGGGGGCTGGACTGTATAGTCCAATCAAATAGAAGAGCTACTGGAGCTCAAATGGCTGAAAAAGTGAATGCTGGTTCTGATAGAAAGGTGTCAGAACACACAGAGTATGACAGTTTTATCAGGTCAGGGCATCCATGCTGACCCGTGTTCACAGCCAAAAGTGCCTACAATGGGCACAGGAGCATCAGAACTAGACCACAGGGCAATGGAAGAAGGTGGCCTGGTCTGATGAATCACATTTTCTTTTACATCATGTGGATGGCTGGATGTGTGTGCGTCTCTTACCCGGAAGAAGAGATGGCACCAGGATGCAGTATGGGAAGAAGACAAGCTGGCGGAGGCAGTGTAATGCTGTGGGCAATGTTCTGTTGGGAAACCTTGGCTCCTGCCATTCATGTGGATGTTACTTTGACACGCACCACCTACCTAAACACTGTTGGTAACCAAGTACCCCCCTTTATGAAAACAGTATTCCCCGATGGCAGTGCCCTCTTTCCGAACATCGCCTGTACACCTGTTTGGCGAACACCCCGAATTTGCAGGGCATTCGGCGGGTGTTCGCCCTGCTGAAGCCGGCCCTTTGGGTCTGATATGGGTTTTAGGGGGAACCCCACTCCAAGTTTTTTTTTTTTAAATGGCATGGGGTCCCCCCCCAAAATCCATACCAGACCCTTATCCGTGCATGCAGCCCAGCAGGATTTTTCATTTTTATTGTGTATCATTAAAATCACTGCTCCTTTAAAAACAATTGTTGTACAAATTATTTGCATTGATACATGTCCCCCAGGGCAGTATCCGGCCCCCCATACATTTTTTTTATGGCCAATTACTTGCATATAAGCCTTCAAAATGGGGACTCTGCTGCAAACCGAAGCGGGGGGTGTTCAGCCCATCTCTAGTGTATGGCCAGCTTTACTTGTGAATAAAACAGACATTTGTATTCAATGAAGAATAATTCTGTATTATCTGACAGATTCAACCATGCTGATTGGTCCCCTCCAAGAGCTGTGAGATGTCAACCAAGAACCTCCCCATTATTGCCATACTTGGCATTAATCAGCGTATTGCTACCTCCAGGTTGAGTTGGGTCCTCTTTTGGTGGGACCAAAGGAAATGCCCCTTTCCCCTCTTTATTAAACCTGGGTTCGCACAGTTCACATCTCTGCGAATTGTTCAGCCTCCTGAAAATCGCGGTAAATTGGCAACTGTCCACCCCAAAACGCAAGGCGAATTCGCACCTCACACAAATTCGCAGTACATCGCATCGCGGTAGTGTGAAGGCTTGAAGTCCAGGAGGTTATATGACGTCTACCCCATCACCTTCCCACGGAGTTCATCGCATTCTACCAAAATCCTTAACTGTTTTGAGAAAATTTTCCAGGACATGAGAACTTTCAATTTTGCTCATACTTACCACTGATATCGTATCTTCGCAAATATCCAGGATGTGTACAAATCTTCAACAAATTCAAGGAGCAAATAAAACTAATGCCCCGTACACACGGTCATTATCCGACGGAAAATGTCCTATCGGACAAAGTTGTCGGAAATTCCGACCGTGTGTAGGCTCCATCGGACATTTTCCGACGGACAAAGTTTTGTCCGATCGTGTGTAGCGAATTCCGATGGACAAAGTGCCACGCATGCTCAGATAAAATTACAAGACCAAAGCTATTGGCTACTAGCCTCTACTTAGTCCCGTCGTAGGCAACGAACGTCACCACGTTCAGGATGATCGGATTTTCCGACAACTTTGTCCGACCGTGTGTACGCAACACCAGTGTCGGACTAAATCCGTCGGAAAAAATCCGACGGATTTTGTGGTCGGAATTTCCGACGGTGTGTACGGGGCATAAGAGAAGTTTGATCAAAGTTTTTACTTTAGAAGTCAGTACAGCTTTCATATTTTCTGAATAAAGTCCCAATATTTCAATCTTTTTTTTTTTTATTCTTTATTTTCATAGAAATTATGATACAATTATCAAAAGCATATATCACCCCACTATGACATCACTTTGACAATACCACCTATATCTATATCACAACCCTATTGCCTTGTCATTGTACATTATCCAGTTGCCGACCTCCGCACGCCGATATACGTCGGCATAATGGCAGCAGTGGGCAAATGGGCGTACCTGTAAGTCCCCTTTAAGTACAGCACGACCGTGCCCGCTTTCTCCCGGCGATCCCGTCACGGAGCCTCAGAACGGGGAAGTGCCTATGTAAACAAGGCATTTCCCGTTCTGGCTTGTGTCATGACAGAGATCACCGCTTCTTGACGTCGGGAGCGGTGATCGCTGTCATGTGACTTGAAGCCCACCCCACAGTTAGAATCACTCCCTAGGACACACTTAACCCCTTGATCGCCCCCTAGTGGTTAAGCCCTTCACTGCCAGTGTCATTTACACAGTAATCAGTGCATTTTTATAGCACTGATTGCTGTATAAATGACAATGGTCCCAAAATAGTGTCTGATGTGTCCGCCATAATGTCGCAGTGCCGATAAAATTCGCAGATCGCCACCATTACTACTAATAAAAAAAAAAATGTATAATAAAAATGGCATAAAACACTCCCCTATTTTGTAGACGCTATAACTTTTGCGCAAACCAATCAATATACGCTTATTGCGTTTTTTTTTTTTTTTTTTTTTACCAAAATGTAGAAGAATACGTATCGGCCTAAACTGAGGAAAAAAAACGTTTTTTTTTTTTATATATTTTTGGGGGATATTTATTATAGCAAAAAGTAAAAAATAATGTGTTTTTTTCAGAATTTACACTTTTTTTTGTTTATAGCACATTAAAAAAAAAAAAACGCAGAGGTGATCAAATACCACCAAAAGACAGCTCTATTTGTGGGAAAAAAAGGACGCCAATTTTGTTTGGGTGCCACGTCGCACGACCGCGCAATTGCAAAGCGTGTATTAATTTCCTCGAACTATCCACTGTGATCAGTTCCATAACAAAATATGACTTCTCTTCTTTTTTTTTTTTTTTCTTCTTTGACCAAGAGAACCTCATGTTAATATCAAAAAATAATAAGGGAAAGGGGAAAAAAAAATAAAAAAAGCCTCCCCTCCCCCGAGCCGACAGCGCCAACAACCCTACCCATCTTCTCAAAGCCCCTCCCTATAGGCTGGATAAGGGGCCCATATCTTCTGATATTTCTCATCTTGCTCTTTCAGCATCACGGTAAGATTCTCCATTTGTTGCCAATATTGTAATCTTGATAACTGCAGCATGAAGTACCATAATAAAGAATAAAATAAAATAAAAAGCATTTTGTGCTCAGTACTGGCGACCAATAATGTGTTTCCGTCTCTTCTTGATACAAGTTACGGTATATGGAGTCAGAAAGGTCTTCAGTGTATTGTCCACTCTTTACGGGGATTGTCGGGGGGTGTCCTGGAGACAAACGTCAGGACTGGCGGGATCCTCATGCTCAGGTCTTCGTAGGACATTGGATTTTGTAGCCGACTACGTATGCCTGGACATACACCCGGACCTGGTTGATCCTGCCAGAAGACACCAACATTCAGAAGGGCTATCAACACCAAAACAGTCAAACCCAAGTACAACTCTGCCAGATTTTTTAAGCAAAAAGTCATCTCCTGGCACCTGCCTTATAGAGGGGGTCTAACCAGCTTCAACTCTTCTGGGAAGGCCGTCCACAAGGTTTAGGAGGGTGTCTATGGGAATGTTCGACCATTCTTCCAGAAGAACATTTGTGAGGTCAGGCACTGTTGTTGGACGAGAAGGCCTGGCTCGCAGCCTCCACTCTAATTCATCCCAAAGGTGTTCTATCGGGTTGAGGTCAGGACCAGTCAAGTTCCTCCACCCCCAAACTCGCTCCTCCATGTCTTTATGGACCTTGTTTGTGCACTGGTGCGCAGTCATGTTGGAACAGGAAGAGGCCATCTCCAAACTGTTCCCACAAAGTTGGGAGCATTCAATTCCAAAATTCCAAAATGTCTTGGTATGCTGACACCTTTATGCCGTGTACACACGGCCGGACTTTTCAACGGACTGAATTTCGTCTGACTTTGATGGACTTCCGTAGAATCGGACTTGTCTACACACAATCACACCAAAGTCCGACGGATTTGACCGTGATGACGTACGACCGGACTAGAATAAGGAAGTTCATAGCCAGTAGCCAATAGCTGCCCTAGCGCCGGTTTTCGTCTGTTGGACTAGCATACAGACGAACTGATTTTTCGACCGGACTTGAGTCCGTCGGAAAGATTTGAAACATGTTCTAAATCTAAAGTCCGTCTGATTTTTCGACAGCAAAGGTCTGATGAAGCCCACACACGGTTTGAATTGCTCAACGGATTCGTCCTGTTGGACTTTTGCAGTCGAAAAGTCCAGCAGTGTGTAAAAGGCATAAGTTTTTCCTTCACTGGAACTAAGGGTCCAAGCCCAACCCCTGAAAAACAACCCCCACACCATAATCCCCCCTCCACCAAATGATTTGGACCAGTGCACAAAGCAAGGTCCATAAGGACATGGATGAGCGAGTTTGGGGTGGAGGAACTTGACTGGCCTGCACAGAGTCCTGACTTCAACCCGATAGAACACCTTTGGGATTTATTAGAGCGGAGACTGCGAGCCAGGCCTTCTCATCAAACATCAGTGCCTGACCTCACAAATGCGCTTCTGGAAGAATGGTCAAACATTCCCATAGACAGTAAAAAATGTAGCAAAACACCGCGCTAGTAAATGCAAAAATATTGAAATGCCCCAATACAGCAAATATTAGGGCTAAAAAGTGACATAAAATGAAGTGTACATAGGTAGCAGCAGCAAAAAAATGTGGATACACACATAAACAAGATAAAACAGTAAATAAAGCCGCGCTAATTAAACAAATAGGTGATAGGTGACCTATACCTTGGTGTAAAATAAATCCTCAAGCAACAATGTGATAAATGCAAAGGAAAAACAACAAATTGTATATCAAACAATATGTGTGCACATTTCCCAATACACCCAAACAATAAAGTCCAGTGACATAAAAGATGAATATAAAATGAAAAAAGTGAAACAAATTTGTGATAAATAAAAAAATAGTTCATAAATGTGATGATGTGAACTTGGACTTCTGGTGACAATAAAAATCGAAAACACCGTGATCCACCACCAATATAAGATTGCGCTTACCAGAAGGCAAGCTTAAAAAAGCCTGTAGTGTGATGTAAACGGGACAGATATGGACCTTCGGACATCAGCAGCAATCTGGATCTCCTCAGACAAGTTAGACCAGGGATAGAGATTCCAATGATGTTTTACCGCTTGGATCAATCAGAAATGGACACCCCAGAAGACGACTATTGGTCGAAACGGACGTAGGGAGGCTGACGCACTGACGTCATCGCGTTCCGCGTTGTGAGCGGGTGTATTGCAAGCCGGCCGGCGTATTTTACTTGTCCTGCTTATATGCTTTTCGTTTTGTGTAAGTAGGATTCCTTTTTCTTTTAATAAACGTAATATTTGGTATCACACTATGGGAGCATCCCCTTTTCTTCCTGTATTCCATATTGGCTGCTGAATGACTCTGGGGTCGATGCCTTTGTTTGGAGAGTGTGTCCATTTCTGATTGATCCAAGCGGTAAAACATCATTGGAATCTCTATCCCTGGTCTAACTTGTCTGAGGAGATCCAGATTGCTGCTGATGTCCGAAGGTCCATATCTGTCCCGTTTACATCACACTACAGGCTTTTTTAAGCTTGCCTTCTGGTAAGCGCAATCTTATATTGGTGGTGGATCACGGTGTTTTCGATTTTTATTGTCACCAGAAGTCCAAGTTCACATCATCACATTTATGAACTATTTTTTTATTTATCACAAATTTGTTTCACTTTTTTCATTTTATATTCATCTTTTATGTCACTGGACTTTATTGTTTGGGTGTATTGGGAAATGTGCACACATATTGTTTGATATACAATTTGTTGTTTTTCCTTTGCATTTATCACATTGTTGCTTGAGGATTTATTTTACACCAAGGTATAGGTCACCTATCACCTATTTGTTTAATTAGCGCGGCTTTATTTACTGTTTTATTCCCATAGACACACTCCTAAACCTTGTGGATGGCCTTCCCAGAAGAGTTGAAGCTGTTATAGCTGCAAAGGGTGGGCCAACTCAATATTGAACCCTACGGACTAAGACTGGGATGCCATTAAAGTTCATGTGCGTGTAAAGGCAAGCGTCCCAATACTTTTGACAATATAGTGTATAACTACATACAGTATATACTACTGAACTATGCATTACACACTCCTAACCCCTGCTCCCTGTGTCTTATGCACTCCTTACCCTCTCCTGTCATGATATACTGTACTACTGTAGCATTGTATAATATGTTGGGCTGTCATCATCACACCAAGTACCCAAAACCAGGAATATTTCCTCTGCTTGCTCAGAATAATCCACACTCACGAGAAGTGCTGCACGCCCACATTCTAAGGTGGGCCCCACTCTGCTTTTCTTGGGTGGGCCCCGAGTATTCCTACAAGCAGGGGCGTTGCTAGGTCTATAAATGATCTGGGGCTAGAGCCCATAGCAGCGAAGTAAAGAACGCCATACGCTTGGGCGGGCATACACATGTATATACAGTAATATACGTGTGTGTGTATATATATCCCCAAAGAGCTCCCCTTACATCAGGGTCCCCAGAGAGCCTCCTCCTTACATCAGGGTCCCCAGAGAGCCCCCCTTACATCAGGGTCCCCAGAGAGCCCCCCTTACATCAGGGTCCCCAGAGAGCCCCCCTTACATCAGGGTCCCCAGAGAGCCCCCCTTACATCAGGGTCCCCAGAGAGCCTCCTCCTTACATCAGGGTCCCCAGAGAGCCTCCTCCTTACATCAGGGTCCCCAGAGAGCCTCCCTTACATCAGGGTCCCCAGAGAGCCTCCTCCTTACATCAGGGTCCCCAGAGAGCCTCCCTTACATCAGGGTCCCCAGAGAGCCTCCCTTACATCAGGGTCCCCAGAGAGCCTCTCCCTTACATCAGGGTCCCCAGAGAGCCTCCCCCTTACATCAGGGTCCCCAGAGAGCCTCCCCCTTACATCAGGGTCATCAGAGAGCCTCCCTTACCTCAGAGAGCCTCCCCCTTGCTTCAGGGTCCTCAGAGAGCCCCCCCACTTACATCAGGGCTTCCAGAAAGCCCCCCTTACATTAGGGTCCCCAGAGAGCCTCGCCCTTAAATCAGGGTCCCCAGAGAGCCCCCGACTTACATCAGGGTCCCCAGAGAACCTCCCCTCCCCTTGGGGACCCCTGCAGAGACTCGGGGCTATGGGCCCCAGATTCAGGGCTATAGCCCCAAAAGCCACCCCCTAGCGACGCCACTGCCTACAAGTATACTAGAAGTGTAGTAGGAATGCAGTAATCCTTAGAAATGGACCAGCACTTATCTTTCACTTTTCTTACATTTCTATGTTGAAGAAAGGTGTGATCTGATTCTTGGTTGGAGGTGAGGGAACTATACAAACTCTCTTGGGAACTGCGCTTCTGATTGTTGGCTGGAGGTTTTGTCACGGTACAAACAATTCTGGGAACTGTGCCCTGCAGTCGTGCTTTTCCATGAAATTATTGACCAGCAGAAAGCACGGTATGTTATGGGTCTTTCCTAAAACCTGGGTGGTACTCCAAAACAGAACTCCTCTTCCTCCATGCAAACCAAAACCCTGGCTAGACCATGTCTACGCCACTCACCATCCTCGGACAACCCATCACCCCCAGCACTAAAGCCAAAAGCCTCGGAGTCATCTTTGACTCAGACATGACAATGGATGCAGAAATAGGATCAGTACTCAGTGGATCCCACTACCTTCTTTGCCTACTGCGTAGATTCACCCCCTTCCTCCCGGAAGGAGATACAGCTGTAGTTGGAACAATCAGCAATTCCCGACTCGACTACGCAAATTCCCTCTACCAAGGACTTCCCAAATACCAAATTTCACATCTACAAATCATCCAGAACACAGCAGCCAGACTGGTAACTGGAAAAAAAAACCTGGGACTCAATCACCCCGCCCCTGAGGACCCTCCATTGGCTAGCCGTGAAGGACCGGGTTACATTTAAGACCCTCTGCCTCGCTCATAAATAACGGGTCTTGGGGAAGAAAACCTTCTGGCCTTCAGGAAGAAGCTCAAGACCCATCTCTTCTGAAGACTGAAGGACCGGGTTACATTTAAGACCCTCTGCCTCGCTCATAAATAACGGGTCTTGGGGAAGAAAACCTTCTGGCCTTCAGGAAGAAGCTCAAGACCCATCTCTTCTGAAGACCGTGAAGGACCGGGTTACATTTAAGACCCTCTGCCTCGCTCATAAATGTACACAAGGAAAAGCCCCAGGCCGCCCTCTCCGGTCAACTTACCAGAACCTCCTCCACATCCCCAAGACCCGTTATAAATTAAAAGGCGAACGAAGGTTCGCAGTCCATGGACCGCGGCTATGGAACGCTCTACCCGCGGACATCCGCTCAGAAGAACACCTTCTGGACTTCAGGAAGAAGCTCAAGACCCATCTCTTCTGAAGACCCAGATGGACACTGGCGGCAAAAAGCGCCTTGAGGCGATTTAGTTTGCATATGTAGCACTATACAAGTTATTCATTCATTCATACTTACCGATATTTGGTACACAATTGGACCCCCAGGGGACCACAGCGTTCCACATAACTCTCTCGCACCCCCTGGCGGACGGCTCTTGACGTGCTCAGCTTGGTGGTAACGATAGGACATGTCCTGCATGAGAATAAGGGACACAATAATTTATAGGGATGTAGTAATTTTCTACATTTTTACTATATTTTGGGATTCTGGGTTTTTTTGCTCAGTGTAACACCTGTCTAGTTCCTGGGACTTTGGGTCTAAGGATTTGCAGTGGTGGAAGGATCTCCACTCTTGAGAGGAACCCTTGAAGATACTGGCTGCCATGGAGTTCTATTTAGTCCTAGAGGAAGTGGACTGCAGTTGTCCCTCACTCTGGAGGTGGTAAGTGACTGACTGACTAGGAAAGTAACACAGGAACCTTTTTAACCACTTCAGCCCCAGACCAATTTGCAGCCAAAGGACCAGGCCCCTTTTTGCGATTCGGCACTGCGTCGATTTAACTGACAATTGCGCGGTCGTGCGATGTGACTCCCAAACAAAATTGGCGTCCTTTTTTTCCCCACAAATAGAGCTTTCTTTTGGTGGTATTTGATCGCCCCTGCGGTTTTTATTTTTTGCGCTATAAACAAAAATAGAGCGACAATTTTGAAAAAAATGCAATATTTTTTACTTTTTGCTATAATAAATATCCCCAAAAAATATATAAAAAAACTTTTTTTTTCCTCAGTTTAGGCCGATACGTATTCTTCTACATATTTTTGGTAAAAAAAAAAAATCGCAATTAGCGATTATTGATTGGTTTGCGCAAAAGTTATAGCGTTTACAAAATAGGGGATCGTTTTATAGCATTTTTATTAATATTTTTTTTTACTAGTAATGGCGGCGATCAGCGATTTTTATTGTGACTGCGACATTATGGCGGACACATCGGACATTTTTGACACATTTTTGGGACCATTGTCATTTATACAGCAATCAATGCTATTTAAATGCACTGATTCCTGTATAAATGACACTGGCAGTGAAAGAGTTAACCACTAGGGGGCGGGGAGGGGTTATGGTCTGTGACGTGTGTGTTTTTTTTTTACATTAGGGGCTGACGTCTGATGTCATTGATCGTCTTTCCCGATGACAGAAAACAGCCGATCAGTAACAGGCAGTGTAGGAAGCGCGGGGAGAGGTTTGTTTACACAGACCTCTCCCCGTTCTTCAGCTCTGTGACCCGATCGCGGGACAGCAGCGGCAATCGGGTCCGCTGGTCCCGCGGCCGGGGTCACGGAGCTCCCGACCGGGTCGCGAGCGCGCCGCCGGCCGTGCCATTCTGCCGACGTATATGTGCAGGAGGCGGTCGGGAAGCGGTTAAGCTGTCCTACTTTGAATACTAATGCCGCGTACACACAAATCGGACTTTCCGACGGGAAATGTTGGCTGTGAGCTTGTTGGCTGAAAGTCCGACCGTGTGTACGCTCCATCGAACATTTTTCGGCGGACTTTCCACCTACACAATGTTGGGTAGCAGATTCTCAAATATTCCACCAACAAAATGTTGTCAGACTTTTCGATTCATGTGTACACAAGTCCGTCGCACAAAAGTTCAAGCATACTCGGAATCAAGTACGAGCCGGAAGCGCTCGGTCTTGTAAAACTAGCGTTCGCAATGGAGATATCACATGACTATAGAACCTTCTTTTTTCTCGGCTCGCCGTACGTCACTACATTCATAATTGTTGGCCAACATTTGTGTGACTGTGTGTATGCAAGACAAGTTGGAGCCAACAACCTTCGAACACAATTCCACGGTTTTGTTGTCGGAAAGTCCGATTGTGCGTACGGGGCATTAGACTGAGATACCACCGGGAGTCAATTTAAAGTTTATGGGGTATATTTATAAAACATTTGCAAACCTGCATTTACATTCATTCTGTGTGAATGCTGGGAAAATGTTATTAGGTGATTTTTCCCACCTGGTCAAATGTTCTTAATTCATAAGAATATAATGAATCAGGAAAATACTACTTTATGGCTGATGAGGAAATACTTATCAGCTTCAACTAGTGGCCATAACATGATATTATCATGATTCTGGATGAAGAACGTCTGTCCTGGGATGCATATAGCCTGGTAACATTTGATTTTTCCTGCATTCATGCAAAATGAATGTTCATGCAGTTTTGCAGGATGAATAGCTTTGCAAACTTTTCTTAAATACACCCCTGAGAGTACAGCTGGTAGAGCCCTGTGAGAGAGGGCCAAAGAAAGTTAAAAAGACATAAAGAAGACCAAGGACTACTGTGTCCTAAGTAGAAACTTACAGGTATCCAGGGAGGGAGAGGGGGAGAGAGAGAGAGAGGGGGGGGGGGGGAGGAGGGAGAGAGAGAGGGGGGGGGGGGGGGGGGGAGAGAGAGGGGGGGAGGAGGGAGAGAGAGAGGGGGGAGAGAGAGAGGGGGGAGAGAGAGAGGGGGGGGAGGAGGGAGAGAGATGGGGGGGGAGGAGGGAGAGAGAGATGGGGGGGGGGGGGGGGAGAGGGGGGAGGAGGGAGAGAGAGAGAGAGAGAGAGAGAGAGAGAGAGAGGGGGGGGGGGGGGGAGAGAGTGGGGGGGGGGGGGGGTGTGGGGGGGGGGGGGGGGGGGGGGGGGGGGGGGGGGGAGAGGAGAGAGAGAGAGAGAGAGAGAGAGAGGGGAGGGAGAGAGAGGGGGGGGGGGGGGGAGAGAGAGATGGGGAGGAGGGGGGGAGGAGGGAGAGAGAGAGAGGGGAGAAAGAGGAGAGGAGAGAGAAAGTGGAGAGGGGGAGAGAGAGACAGAGAGACAGAGAGAGGGTTGAGAGGGGGAGAAAGAGGGAGAGAAGGGAGAGGGGGGAGAAGGAGAGGAAGAGGAGAGGGGGGGAGAGCGAGATAAAGAGAGAGAGGGTTGAGAGGGGGAGAGAGAGAGAGAGAGGAGAGAAAGAGGGGGGAGAGAGAGGAGAAAGAGAGGGGAGAGAGAGGGGGGGGGGAAGAGGGAGAGGAGAGACAGAGAGAGGGTTGAGAGGGACAGAGAGAGGGTTGAGAGAGAGAGAGAGAGAGAGAGAGAGAGAGAGAGAGAGAGAGAGAGAGAGAGAGAGAGAGAGAGAGAGAGAGAGAGAGAGGGGGGGGAGAAAGAGGGGGGAAAAGAGGGAGAGGAAAGAGAGACAGAGGGGGAGAGAGAGAGAAAGACAGAGAGAGGGTTGAGAGAGACAGAGAGAGGGTTGAGAGGGGGAGAGAAGGGTGGGGGGAGAGAGAGAGAGAGAGAGAGAGAGAGAGAGAGAGGGGGAGAGAGAGAGGGGGAAAAAGAGGGAGAGGGAGAGAGAGAGGAGAGACAGAGAGGGAGAGAGAGAGGAGAGAGAGAAAGACAGAGAGAGGGTTGAGAAGGGGAGAAAGAGAGAAGGGAGAGAGAGAGGGGGGGAAAAGAGGGAGAGAAAGTGGAGAGAGAGGGAGAGGGAGGGAGAGAGAGAACTGTCTAATACCAGCTCACACCTACTGACCCCCATACCAGAGCTACTTACAGCCTCTCACAGCGATGTCCCGCAGTGCCCGGCACACACTCACACTTGTTGAAGGGTTTACAGGTCGCCCCATGTTGGCAGGGGGGTACACAGGGCTCAGCGACAGCTGGAAGAGAGGCAGAGAGATGAAAGATAAGAAGGGGGGTATTATTGGAGGATTATGGGTAATAAGCAGATGTGATGTGAGGCCTTTTTGGCTTGCTCTGTTCTTCAGATGTAAATCAAGGTGGTCATTACGGGGGAGGGGAACGATTTAGTTAAAATTGATTTCTGGTATAAAATTAGCAATTCTGCTGCTTTCAAATCTTCACTAAAAGATCAATCTACTCTTTATTTAAAGGGTGTGTTATTTGGGGGTGTTTTTCGGGTAGTTTTGTTCATTTAATGTAGGGGGTCCATTTATACAAACATATGCTGAACAAATGTCACAAATTCTCACCATGTCTTGCCCAATATGTTTATTTCTTACGATCATCAGCTCTATCCAGCGGTCATAATGCGGAATTTTCCCAATTGAGGTATTGCAGGGAAATACAACATTAAAGGCCTCTAGATGGAGCTGAAGATCAGAGGAAATAAAGGTATCAGGCAAAATACAGCAAGAAATCATGATGACTAGGTGAATGCTTTTGACATTCATCCACCCCTTATTTATTTTTACATAGACCCCATACATATTTTTGTATTTTTATTTATTTTATTTATTTATTTTTTGTATCTGTTGTCTGTTTTTTTTTTTTTTTTCCCTTTTCTATCCGTGGGGGGAAAAAAATCTTAACACAGAAAGGCTTCTTTACAGTAAGAGAAAATAGACTTTCAAAGAAGTTAGTTCTCTAGTCTGTTAAGAAAAGACTAAATTACATAGTATAACTGACCATTTACCAGTTGTGGGCACTGAGCCTGCTACACCCCCCCCCCCTCCATTCACACTGGTGCGATTTGTCATGTGACTCTGGACGTCAAAGTCGCATGACAAGTCACAGCCCATTTTTTTTTTAATGGCACCCATTCAAATCGGTGTGACTGCCTGCACTATTTTGGTGCAAGTTTGATGCCAATTAGATCCACTTAGTGCGAAGTCGGATCAAAGCTGCACCGAAAGTCGCCTCTAAATCACGCTAGTGTGAATGGAGCCTTAATGGAGAAGCTACTCTCAACAAAATCAATCAATAAACACTGCTCAAATGCCAGATAAAGGGACACAAAGTAACATTGTTTATAAACATTGCTCAGACACCAGATAAAGAAATACAGTGTAACATTGTTTATAAACATTGCTCAGACACCAGATAAAGAAATACAGTGTAACATTGTTTATAAACATTGCTCAGACACCAGATAAAGAGATAGAAAGTAAGATTGTTACTTTTGTACTAAGGTCTTATTCACACTGGCGCTGAGGTCCATATACCGTGAAAAATCTTCTTTGGCGTCTCTAGCCTCAACGTTGTTTAGGATGCAGTGGCTGCATGGACACCTCATGGCTTGTAAGGCCTCATGCTTTACTCTGTTTTATTCATCTGCTGATGAAAGGGATGAGCATCCATCTGTATTAGGATGTCATATAAAATGATGTCATGATTGGATGAGGTGGAGAGGCGGGGGAGGTGATATCATGTTCTCCATCGCATCCAATCAGAGTATGTTTTGCATTCATTTAGAGCAGGGAGTCTCAAACTGGCAGCCCTCTAGCGGTTACGAAACTACAAGTCCCATCATGCCTCTGCCTGTGGGAGTCATGCTTGTAACTGTCAGCCTTGCAATGCCTCATGGGACTTGTAGTTTCGCAACATCTGGAGGGCCGCCAGTTTGAGACCCCCGATTTAGAGAATGCAAAGCATTCTCGAAAAATGGCGCCGGTGCCTCCTTCATTCACAATGGATCGGGCTGACCACTCAGCTTGTGACTCAGAATCTAGTGGAGATGACTGGAGCAGCGATGTCTACTTCAGTGATTTCCAGCAGCATCGGCCTAGCTAGACCAATGTAATTACGTACAACATACCAATGCCTGGAATTATTCCTTAACTCAACTCCTTCCTTCCCTTCTCCCCTTAGCTATTTTATTTTTTTTAATCATTATTTTTTTTATTTAATTTTCATTCATATTGTTTGTTACTTTGTTTAGTGTTGAACAGCAAAAAAAAATTAGCACACTGTAAAGCTTCACCTCATTTACTAAGCTTTGCAGCAAATTCCCTTGAAGAGAGCAACTGCACCTGCAAAGTGAACAGTCTATTTTCCCCAATATTCAACCCCCTGTAATGGGACTTTCATTGGGTGTTATGCAATCATCATAACTCGGTGAAGCTGGTTTAGGATCAATGATGATGTCTCTCACCCGTTTCGCACTGAGGCCCTTGAAATCCAGCAGGACATCGGCAGATGTTGTACCCCACACATCGGCCCCCGTTCTGGCACGGCTTCTCACAGCGCACAGGCTCTGGAAGTGAAAGACAAGAAAGTTGTAATCATGATTAATTTTGTTACATCATCACTGCCCGTCTTCGGATCACCAGGTCTTACACCATCCATAACCACTGAATGGCAGTCACTTGAGGAGGGAAGTCCAGAGGTCCCCTGCCTCTCAGGCCTGCTGCTTAAGGAGGGTGGGGGTCCAGAGGTCCCCTGCCTCTCAGGCCTGCTGCTTAAGGATGTAGTATATTATATCTAATATATATATATGTATACATATATATATATATTATATATATACATATTTATTATATGTAGTGTTTTTATTTAGGCATTCTAAAGACAAGTTTATTCTAGGCAGGCCACTTTGGTAGCTGTTAATCTAATCGCGCATATTAAAAGAGGGTTTGTTGCCACATACCAAAGGGGAACAGATAATGATTATCTTAATCTAATCAGTATTCACACATGTCAAAGGGGGAATATGCAAGAATGTAAATTGGGGCAGCTTTATAATTACAACTATTCACAGCTTGGGGTTGTCTCCTGTCACTCTGAAAGACCAGGCCAGATATAAGTTGACAATGTTATCTGTTACCCTTTGATGTGTAAATCTTATGCAAGTTGTGTGTGTGAGGAATAGCCTTTTAACCTAGTATTTATTGATGGTAATTAGACCTTGAGGTCTAACCCGGGGGGGTATTCATGGAAAACATTTGGTTGACCCCCCCCCCAGTGTCAGATCAGTATATGAGAAGACAGGCAGGTTGTCAGCTAGTCTAGAGAAAGATGGTCTGAGAGAAGGTTCTGTATCCATGAAGGCATAGGTATAAGAGGAAATATTCGTTGTCATGAACTCTGTTGGATTTTTGTCATCTGTAAGAATGTTCTGTTTTGGAAGCCAATAAAGTGTTTCTCTCTGGGAGAATCGGGTTTTGCTGCGGACAATACTTTTAATAACTATATACCATCTACGAGGAACGATTATATATTAGATCACTACAAAGGAGGGTGGGGGTCCAGAGGTCCCTTGCCTCTCCTTGCATTCTCTGGGGATAATGTATGTTTGAAGGATCTATCAGGCTTAAGGAGGGTAGGAGTCCAGAGGTCCCTTGCCTCTCAGGCCCACTGCTTGAGAAGGGTGGGAGTCCAGAAGTCCTTTGCCTCTCCTTGCATTCCCTGGGCACAATGTGTGCTTGAAGGGTCCAGTCCTGGCCTTTCAGGCTTGAGGATGGTGGGAGTCCAGAGGTCCCTTGCCTCTCAGGCCTGCTGCTTGAGAAGGGTGGGGGTTCAGAGGTCTTTTGCCCCTCCTTGCATTCTCTGGGGAGAATGTGTGTGTGAAGGGTCTAGTCCTGGCCTCTCAGGTTTGAGGAGGGTAGGAGTCCAGAGGTCCCTTGCCTCTCAGGCCCACAGCTTGAGGAGGGTGGGGGTCAAGAGGTCCCTTGCCTCTCAGGCCTGCTGCTTGAGAAGGGTGGGGGTTCAGAGGTCTTTTGCCCCTCCTTGCATTCTCTGGGGAGAATGTGTGTGTGAAGGGTCTAGTCCTGGCCTCTCAGGTTTGAGGAGGGTAGAAGTCCAGAGGTCCCTTGCCTCTCAGGCCCACAGCTTGAGGAGGGTGGGGGTCAAGAGGTCCTTTGCCTCTCCTTGCATTCTATGGGGAGAGTGTGTGTGTGAAGGGTCCAGTCCTGGCCTCTAAGGCTTAAGGAGGGTGGGAGTCCAGAGGTCCCTTGACTCTCAGGGTTGCTGCCTGGGGAAGGAAGCTGAAAAAGTCTTGACGGCCCCTTGATTTTAAGGAGAGGGAGCCTCAGCTGTTGGAAACATCCTTACAAAGGATAACCACCTTCCCCAAGCAGCAGGCCTAGGAGGCCAGGACTGGACCCTTCACAGACACATTCTCGCCAGGCAAAGCCTGGGAGGGAAGGACCTCTTACAGTTACATCCTCTCTAGACAAAGCCTGGGAGGGCGAGACCTTAAAAAGACGACCTGCCATCAAGCAATTTCCCAACCAATCTCCCATTTTAAAATTTGTCACACCTTTGTCTGCGTTTTTTTTACTTTGCAGGCTGTAAGTCCTATGAGTGCCATGGTTTGCTGGACACCTGTCTGGAACTTACGGGGAAGATAGGTATTTAGACAAAGTTACAATGTTAAGGCATATCTGATAGATGTAGGTTTCTGTCACCCCCCCCCCCCCCCCTATGACAACTATTTGCAAGTATATAGTGGTAGGGCAGGCGGGCCTTAAAGTGGAACTCAACTGTATCTGAGCATTACAAACTGAAAACCCTCTTTAATTCATTTTTAATATTTGAAGCAAACCCCCCTATCCATTCATGCTTGTTGAGAAATCTTGAGTAAGAGCAGATAAAGCACATTATTAATGGAACCCAGCACTGCCTGTGACCTAGATGGGGTAAGTGCTGGGCTGGTGACCGAACGTCCCGGGGGGGGGTCCTGTCTGTGACCTGAATGACGAGGGCAGCGTCATGTAGATTGTTTGGTGCCCTCCCCCCCAAAAAATATACCACCAGCCACGACTGGTTAAAGGTTCTACACGGGTTTGTACACCTATGCTACCTAGCATTCCTGCTTAGTCAATTGCCAGTTCCGGAGTAAAGGTTCGAAATTATACATTTCTGGTCTCAGCTTGAAGCTTAACAACTATACAATGAGAGGGGCTGCAGAAACATAAAGTCTGTTTGGCCTATGGAATATGAATTAGCCTGTGGCAGAGGTTGAAGATACTACAAGATACTGCTGAACGGTGGGAATTTTTGCTGCTGTTTTTGGGTATCCTGTACCCCCCCCAACCTTCTCGCCATTGGCCAACAAAATTTTTCTTCTTGTCCCTTGGGACAAAATCTTCAAAAAAGAAGATGGAGTGGGTAGGTTGGTCCAAACAACACAAAACAATCTCCTGCACTTGGGAGCGTAGTAGACATGTGCACTGACAAAAAAATGTGTTCATTTTTGTTGCATTATTTTTTTTCGAAAATTCGAAATTTGAAAATTCGCAAATGTGAAAATTCGGAAATCCGAAAAAAATTCAGATTTCCGAACTTCTGAATTTAGAATTTCCAAATTCTCGAATTTCCAATTTATGAAATTCTCGAATTTCCAATTTATGAAATTTAGAATTTCCAGTTTCCGGAAATTGCCAATTTCCGAAAATCACCAATTTCCGAAAATTTGGAAATTTGAAAATTCGGAAATTTTGAAAATTTTAAAAAATTGGAAATTCGGAAATTCACAAATTTGTCAAAATTCATTAAAAAACGAATTCGGAACTAAACAAATTGTACTAGGACTGTGGAAATTAAAGATTAATTACTTGATTAATCGTTAATTTTTTTAATCTATCAAAATTTTTTGGATCGAATAAAATTCTTTTGATCGGTACTTACCTCTCCGCCGGCTTCAGGGTCTTCAGGAAGTTCCGGTGACGTCACGGACATCGATGTCACTGGACTCCTCCCCCCTTCCCCAAGTGCCTCTGCTAACGAAGGGAAGGGGGGGAGGAGTCCGGTGACGTAGAAGTTCTGATTGAATGTAACGTGTATAGGGGAGGAGCTACGCATGACGTCACCTGCTGCTGCCCTACGGAACTAACACGATTGTCGGCTTTACATGCTGTGTTTTTATCATCTTTATGTGAGTAGTTTGTGTTTGAACACAAAAATGTAATCTTATACTTAAGCGGTGAGCACTTAGATCTTTTCTTTCTACCCATGACCTGCGTCCTTGCTGAGATCTAAGGAGACGTGAGAGAAGTTTATGGTCCGTGTTAACCCTTTTGATACCCGCTTGCATGACCACCTGTTTGCACAGGGGTCCATGCCATAAGGTGAGAGTGATTAGTTAGACCGGAGGTGGAGGGATTGTCACACTACTATGGAGAAAAAAATGACTTACGTCAGTGCTACAGTTTGAATTTAAAACGTATTTGTGTGAACTGTGAAGTTAAGTCATGGATTGTGGAAACTAACTAGTGTCGGGTGATTGTATATAGTGTATACCACATTTACCACTAACTAATGCAGAGTTGCATTGCAAGGAGATCAGCTAAAAGTAGTTGGATGTGTATGTGCGTTATAATTAATCTAAATTAGTTGATTAAAAAAAAAATCGATTAATCGAACACGAAAATTTTAATCAGTAACAGCCCTAAATTGTACATGTCTAGGGCTTAGTCTATAGGTAGGTTGTGCGGCCAACCCTTTGGCTTGAATGGGGAATGTCAGTCTTGATGCCCTCCTCAAAACAATTGGTACCCTTAAAACTGAAAGGTGCGCCCTCTTTTTTTCTTTATATTTTTCTTTATTTGGTGGGTAGGTCGGTGCCTGGGGGCAGCTACAGGGCAGATCCCCAATAGGAAGGCTAGGGGGGGCCCGTAAAATTCAGCAGCTCATTCAGGGTCCATTGCTCATCTGTGCTCATGACACACCCAACACATAGAAAAGCTCTCACCTATCTGGCAGCGTGCCCCGAGCCACCCGCTGGGACACACACAGTTGTTGACGTCAATGCATTTCCCTCCGTTCAGGCAGGGCGGGGTACAGAGCGCTGGGAACAAACAGATACCCAATTACATATACTCCAAATAACACACTTCAGCAGTTTACTTCTGCACATGTAGCTGTTTGTACAGATTTAACAGGCAGTAAACAAATCTTTCAAACAAGCCCACACTGACCTCGTTAGCTGCAGGCACTGTGGAGCAATTTATTCTCAAATTAGCTCCCCTCTTTCAGCAGTGAGTGTGGAACCTTCCATCCTTCTAACTTTTAATGTAGAAAATCAGGAAAAGGGGATAGAGCAGAGTGCCGAAATCTGACTTGAGGACTTCACTGCTCCTGCTATAAACTTTGAGGATGAGTTTCACCAGAGTGCCGGTGGCTACAGAGGCCAGTGAGGGCTTGCTTTAGGTTTTAATTCACCACTTGTTAGAAACATTCAAAAATGTGCAGGTTCGTAGCTTGGCTATGTTTTGAAGACTTTTAACTATAAAGGACTAACAGGGATGCAGAGGTCTAGCAAAGCCTAGCAAAATATTTGCAGGAAAAGTGGAGATTTGCAGAATGACTTCAGCTGCTTTATCTCTCCTGATTGCTGCGACATGCAGTTTTCATTGATGGTGTCCTCTGCTTAGAAGTCTTTACATCACACGCTCGTCAGCAAGCAATCTTTCAAACAAGCCCACATTGACCTCTTTAGCTGCAGTCACTGTGGAGCAATTCATTCTCAAATTCTGCTCCCCTCTTCCAGTAGTGAGTTTGGTATCTTCCATCCTTCTAACCTCTAATGTAAACACAGGGTAGAAGCTCGGGAAGAGAGCAGAGTGCTGACATCTGACTTGAGGACTTCGCTGCTCTTGCTGTGAACTTTGAGGATGAATCTCACCAGAGTGCAGGTGGCTACAGAGGCCAGCAAGGGCTTGTTTTACAATGTATTCACTGCTTGTAAAAAATATTTAAATATTTGAAGGTCCATAGCCTGGCTATTTTTTAAAGCCTTTTAATTTTAAAGGACTAACAGGGAGGCAAATGTGGCAGGACCAAGCGAAATATTTATTATTATTATTATTATTATTATTATTATTATTACTATACAGGATTTATATAGCGCCAACAGTTTACTTAGCCCTTTACAATATAAAAAGGGAGACAATACAGTTATAATACAATAAAATACAAGAGGATTAAGAGGGCCCTGTTTAGAAGAGCTTACAATCTAATTGGGTTTGGGCAGGTGGTACAAAAGGTTGCAACTGTGGGGAATGAGCTGATGGAAGTGGTAGGAGATTAGTTGGAGACGTGATAGGCTTTCCTAAAGAGATGAGTTTTCAGGGACCGCCTGAAGGTAGCCGGACAGGTTGAGGTAGCGAGTTCCAGAGGTTGGAAGAGGCTCTGGAGAAATCCTAGAGACGGGCATGGGATGAGGAGATGAGAGAGCTAGAGTAGGAGGTCTTGAAAAGAGCGGAGAGGACGGTTTGGGATATGTTTGGAGACAAGATTGGTGATGTAGCTCGGGGCAGAGTCGTGGATGGCTTTGTAGGTTGTGGTTAGTATTTTGAATTTAATTTGCTGGGTAATTGGGAGCCAGTGTAGGGATTGGCGGAGAGGGGTGGCAGACACTGAACGGTTGGTAAGGTGGATAAGTCTGGCAGCAGCATTCATGATAGACTGAAGAGGGGAGGAGCCTATGGCAGTGATGGCCAACCTTGGCACTCCAGATGTTTTGGAACTACATTTCCCATGATGCTCATGAACTCTGCAGTGTAGTTGAGTATCATGGGAAATGTAGTTCCAAAACATCTGGGGTGCCAAGGTTCGCCATCACTGGCCTATGGAGAGGCAGGTCAATGAGAAGGGAGTTGGAATAGTCAAGGTGAGAGAGAACTTTAGCCGCCTCCTTGAGAAGCGATCTACCGCATGTGTAGCTCGGTATACATCTGGCACTGAGCATCGGAATGTCTGAACTCCTGGGCATGCATGGGATTTACGTCATTCTGCGCCAGCCAATCAAGAAGGTCTGAAGACCGACTCCTGGAAGATGCCGAGGAGAAGATGCCAGCACCAGGGAGGGACCTTCGTGTGCGGCTCAGGCTCTATTGGAGGGGATGCAAGTCCTATGACATGCACCGCTGGAAGTGGCTCAGAGTGAAGAGAAAGTCTCCCTATGGCCATACACATCCATGACATCCCTGAGTTCCCCATGACGAAGCTCCCAGGGGCAGAGCGAAATGCGTTGGGGACGTGGCCTGGTTGGAGTCCAGGCTGAGGTTGCCAGACACACGCCTCAGGGATGTCATGGATGTGCGTCCATAGGGAGACTTTCTCTTCACTCTGAACCAGGGAGGAACCTCATTGGTATTGGACTGTTGGCGCCAAGGTGAGTATCACCAACTTTAGTTTCAGTTTAACCATAACGAAGGAAGCAAAATCACCTTCTAACATTAGAAGTAATGTATTTACATTTATAGGAACCTAGACATGAAGTTCCATGGAAAGTAACATACGTGTCAGACATTGCGCTCCGCTGTATCCCGATGGGCACTGGCAGGTGTCTGGGGCCACACAGCGTCCACCATTACCACATGGCAACTCGCACACAGCTAGAGGAGAAAATGAGATCATTAGGCAAGAATCCCCAGCAATGATATGGGTTTTAGTGTTATTGTACCCATCACATTATTAGAGTATCATATATTGAGTGAAATAAAACAAAGGGGTGTATTTATAATAAATCCATCAAAAGCATTCACACGGCCGCTAGGAATAACCCCCGTAATGTGTCTAATATGTTTATTTCCTATGATCGTCTGCTCCATCTAGTGGCCATAATGCAGTATTTTCCTGATTCAGTCTATACCAGCCTCTCTCAACCCTTTTTACCCCCCTGACGAAGCTTTGCAATCATTTTCAGGTCTTGGGGAACGATTCTAAAAGGGAAATTATTGGCGAGTATGTAGGTGGGGTGCAGCGCGGTGTGGTGGCAATAATACACTCGGTCCCAGTGCAATGAAAGAACTTGTATTGAAGCCCAACCGGGAACACTCACAGTTTCAACAACGTGCAGAGAGCAGGTTTTCAGCTGGACTGATAGCGCCTGTAGAAAGGGGAAGAATGTTTCCTGGCTATTTTGTGCCCAAGCAGGCAGATGTTCAGAGAGGCTGCGAGCCCTACGCTTTGCCTTCCTGTCAGGAACCTTTTCCTGCCACTAGTTCTGTCCCTATCAGGCAGGGTACTTGTCCCTACTATACCAACTTGCAAAATGCATGCCAAAACTGGGAGCCAGGGCCTTAATAAGGCTCTGCCTGACCCAAGATGGCTGCTAGAGTCACATTAAGTGGCTATCCCAGCTTCCCCAGTGACCCAGGAAACCATAGAGGAACCCTGTTCCTCTTGACTTCCTCTCCCACTGCAGTGCCATTGGGGAAAATGGGCCACCTGCAGTGGAGAAAGTAGACAGCACCTGCATACAAACAGGATTTTTTTTTAATTATTGCTGTGGGGGAAGAATGTCCCCCATTGCAATGGTGGTCAGAATGCCACCCTTACAAACGGCTTTGGGTCCTTGCAGCTGGCTCTGTCAAGTGGCGTTGACCCTGGAACTATGCAGGCACCATCAATTGGGAGGTTAATGAGCTACAGCTCAAGGAACCCCTAGAAACCTCTGGAGGAACCTCAAGGTTTCACAGAACCCTTGTTGAGAGAACTGGAGCCGCTCACCCTCCGTCTCCCCCTACAGCAGCCTCTTGGAGCAAATGCCACGTTTACACATCTGGTGGCTGGTCTCCTCTCTTGGCCTGACCAGGATTCACCCCCTCCAGTCTGTGTGATTGCTATAGAGTCCACAAACTATGGGACATATATCTGAAAATTGATCAATCCTAGTAACGGCCGATCTCATTTCTTGAGGCCCCGAAAACGCAAGGAGAGTACAAATACTCCCCAAATTATCCCTTTTTGGAAAGACATTTAGGCATTTAGTAAAAGGCATGACGAGTTTTTTTAAGTTGTTATTTTTTGTCCCAAGTTTTTGGAAAATGATGAAATGAAAATGTTGATTTTTTTTCTATTTTTTTCTATTTTTTCACATACCTTCCCCAGTGCAGTACTGTGTCATCATATAACTGGTGTGGAGGTGATCAGGGGCACTGACTGGTGACAGTATTTAAAAAATTATTAATTATTTTTTTACAACTTATTTTCAATTTTTTTTATTACATTTTTTTTATTTATTCATTTTAACCACATGCCGACCGGCGCACGACGATATACGTCGACAGAATGGCACGTACAGGCAGGAGGGCGTATATATACGTCCCTCCTTTCGCCTGTCCGTGCCATCGGGAGCGCGCCGGGAGCGGCGCGCTCCCGCGCCGGTCGGGACCCCCGTGAGTCCGGCCGCGGTCCCCGCGGACTCGATCGCCGCGGGGACTCCCGCGATCGTCTCACGGAGCGGCTGAACGGGGAGATGCCGAGATAAACAGCATCTCCCTGTTCTGCCTAGCAACTAGTGACGCCGATCTCTGCTCCCTGTGATTGGAGCAGAGATCAGCATTCACTAGCTGACAGCCACGCCCCCCCACAGTAAGAAATACACCCCTAGGCATACTTAACCCCTACACTGCCACCTTGTGGTTAACCCCTAAACTGCTAGTGTCATTTATACAGAAATCAATGCATTTAAATGCATTAATTGCTGTAAAAATGACAATGGTCGCAAAAAATGTGTCAAAAATGTCCGATGTGTCCGCCATAATGTCGCAGTCACAAAAAAAAATCGCAGATCTCCGCCATTAATAATAAAAAAAAATTATTAATAAAAATGCTATAAAACTATCCCCTATCTTGTAAACGCTATAACTTCTGCGCAAACCGATCAATAATCGCTTATTGCGATTTTTTTTACCAAAAATATGTAGAAGAATACGTATCGGCCTAAACTGGGGAAAAAAAAGTTTTTTTATATATTTTTTGGGGATATTTATTATAGCAAAAAATAAAAAATAATGCATTTTTTTCAAAATTGTCGCTCTATTTTTGTTTATAGCGCAAAAAATAAAAACCGCAGGGGCGATCAAATACCACCAAAAGAAAGCTCTATTTGTGGGAAAAAAAGGACGTCAATTTTGTTTGGGAGCCACGTCGCACGACCGCGCAATTGTCAGTTAAAGCGACGCAGTGCCGAATCGCAAAAAGGGGCCTGGTCCTTTGGCTGCAAATTGGTCCGGTCTGAAAGTGGTTAAACAGTAACCAGAGCAATATAGTGTTACCATAATTAAACTGTACTACTCTGGGGAAGTGATCAGGATTTTTTTTTTTTTTTACACATTATGATTGCTTATACCAGTAAATTTCACTGGTATAAGCAACCATGTTTACTGAATTAATTTGATTCATTCAGTGTGTATTGTTGTGATTAGCTGTGATTGGCCCTGTCTGTACCATGTGGTGACTGTGACTAATCACAGCTAGCAACACAATTGTACTGTACACAATGAATGCCATGAATCAAAGCCATTATATGTTTAAAATGATCTGCTGTGATTGGTCACAGCGAACACATGGTACTGGTCTGTGGGGCGTGCATGAGGTGTATTTCAGGATGATGTCATATGATGTCTACCAGCAGCGACCGCTCCATAAGGGGCATCGCCCCCCTAATCTACATGCGCCCGGCCCCTAATCTCAATGTGGCACACTGAACGCATGGATTTCTATGAGTTTTTTTTTTTTATGAAGCACATGATTAGAGCTGGAGGTTCTAGTTGGCTTCCAAATGGGTGGGCTCTGCGCCCTGAGCTCAACCACTTGTGACATTAGCGAATCAACATTTGCTATCGTCTTCCGGCTTCTCCTACTGGCCAATTAGGACAGGAAGCGCGGGTCCTGAGACTGGATTGGCTCGGGGGGGGGGGGGGGGGGGCTGGATTGGCCGGGAGGAGAAGCCGGGGAAGCCGCCTGTGACCTGGATGGGGTAAGTGTGGGGCTGGCTGGCAGGTAAACGAAGGAGTGAGCTAATAGGTGGGCTGGGGTAAGTGCGGGGCTGGCAGGCGAGTGGGCTGGGGCAAGTGCAGGGCTGGCAGGCGAGTGGGCTGGGGCAAGTGCGGGGCTGGCAGGCGAGTGGGCTGGGGCAAGTGCGGGGCTGGCAGGCGAGTGGGCTGGGGCAAGTGCGGGGCTGGCAGGCGAGTGGGCTGGGGCAAGTGCTGGGATGGCAGGCGAGTGGGCTGGGGCAAGTGCTGGGATGGCAGGCGAGTGGGCTGGGGCAAGTGCGGGGATGGCAGACGAGTGGGCTGGGGCAAGTGCGGGGATGGCAGCCGAGTGGGCTGGGGCAAGTGCTGGGATGGCAGGGGAGTGGGCTGGGGCAAGTGCGGGGCTGGCAGGCGAGTGGGCTGGGGCAAGTGCTGGGATGGCAGGCGAGTGGGCTGGGGCAAGTGCTGGGATGGTAGGCGAGTGGGCTGGGGCAAGTGCGTGGCTGGCA
Source organism: Lithobates sylvaticus (assembly GCA_028564925.1). NCBI lineage: Eukaryota > Metazoa > Chordata > Amphibia > Anura > Ranidae > Lithobates > Lithobates sylvaticus. The sequence continues at coordinate 518,015,941 of CM053030.1, read as the reverse complement.
GGCGAGTGGGCTGGGGGAAGTGCGGGGATGGCAGGCGTGTGGGCTGGGGCAAGTGCTGGGATGGCAGGCGAGTGGGCTGGGGCAAGTGCTGGGATGGCAGGCGAGTGGGCTGGGGCAAGTGCGGGGCTGGCAGGCGAGTGGGCTGGGGCAAGTGCGGGGCTGGCTGGCTGGCTAGCGGGTTTGTTTGCCGCCCCCCCCTCAAAAAATGCAACACCAGCCGCCACTGACTTGCAACCCAGAACTACGAACCAGCCATCATTTGAAGGGAAGTCTTCAAACATTACAAGCCGAGGATTTTGTGATGGTGTCTGCGCCCTGGATCCCTGTTTCCTTGCCTGACCCACCTCTACTTATACCTGTCTTGGATCCCCTTGTTGATGAACTCTGCCTTGTATCCGGATTACTCTTTGCATTGCCTCCTGCACTTGACCTTGGATTGTTTACTGGACTGGGCTTGCTCACCACCTGCTCTCACCTAGGAATTGTCCAATGGATTGGGCTTGTTTGCCCCCTACCCTGACCCTGGAACTGCTACCTCGGACTATCCCAGGATTCTGCTACCAACAGCTGTCCACTGCCTGACCAGCCTTGAGACTACAGGTACCCTTCTTTGTCGCATTCGCTCAGTCTTGGTGCCATCTAGTCAGAAACGATGACATTGTGTAATAAGACCGGCCCTGGGGGTATCCAAGTCCCTGTAGGCCTGCTTATAAGAGTGTAATCAGGACACAGCTAAGTCCTTGTAGCTTGCACCCGAGTTACCAATGGCAATATGGACTGAATTGTGGAATGCCGGAAATTCGATGCTATGTTATACACGCTCCTTAGAATTAAATATAAAAATGACTATAATGGTAAAACATTGGTAATGCTGGTGACTGATTGAGGAGCTGAACCCTGACAGACTCTGCTGAGGACCACTGACACAACCTCACATAGCATTCTATGATGGAGATCAGCCTACCTGTCTGGCACCCGGGGCCCGTCCATCCAGAGGGACAGGAGCACATGTTGTGTCTCATGCAGGTTCCTCCATGGGCACAAGGTGGGGAGCACATGGCTGACAAGAGAAATGAGAGGTCAGCACAGCAGCAGAGAGGACAGAAGATGGACAATCCTCAACCCAGATATTCCGGCCCCTTACACACAATTCTATAAGGTCATGTATTGGGTAGTGTATGACTGTGGTGGAGACATTAGAGACTGATGTGAGTGGCTCAGTGTTCTCTGTACAGCACAGCGGTATATGTCAGTGCTATATACATGTATAATAATAATAATAATAATAATAGTGTATGACTGGGGGGGGGGGGTTAGAGTGTAAGCTCTTCTGGTGCCGAAACTGATGTGATTGGCTCAATGTTCTCTGTACAGCACTGCGGTATATGTCAGAGCTACAGTATGTAAATTATTAAATATAATAGTGTGTGACTGTGTGTGTGTGTGGGGTGGGGGGGCATTAGAGTGTGAGCTCCTCTGGTACAGAGACTGATGTGACTGGCTCAGTGTTCTCTGTACAGCACTGCAGTTTATGTCAGAGCTAAATGTATAATAATAATAGTGTGTGACTGTGTGTGGGGGGGCATTAGAGTGTAAGCTCTTCTGGTACAGAGACTGATGTGACTGTTCTCTATACAGCACTGCGGTATATGTCAGAGCTACAGTATATAAATTATTAAATATAATAGTGTGTGACTGTGTGTGTGTGGGGGGGGGGGGGGCATTAGAGTGCAAGCTCCTCTGGTACAGAGACTAATGTGGCCAGCTCAGTGCTCTCTGTACAGCGCTGCAGTATATGTCAGAGCTATATAAATGTATAATAATAATAATAATAGTGTATGACTGTGGGGGGGGGGGGGGATTAGAGTGTAAGCTCTTCTGGTGCCAAAACTGATGTGAGTGGCTCAGTGTTCTCTGTACAGCGCTGCAGTATATGTCAGAGCTATATAAATGTATAATAATAATAGTTGTGTGACTGTGGGGGGCATTAGAGTGTAAGCTCCTCTGGTACAGAGACTGATGTGAGTGGCTCAGTGTTCTCTGTACAGCACTGTGGTATATGTCAGAGCTATATAAAAATGTATATTAATAATAATAGTGTATGGCTGTGGGGGGGCATTAGAGTGTAAGCTCTTCTGGTGCAGAGACGGATGTGACTGGCTCAGTGAACTCTGTACAGCACTGCAGTATATGTCAGAGCTAAATGTATAATAATAATAGTGTGTGACTGAGGTGGGACATTAGAGTGTAAGCTCCTGTGGTGCTGAGACTAATGTGACTGGCTCAATGTTCTCTGTACTGCACTGCGATATATGTCAGAGCTATATAGATAATAAACCATAATAAATGGGATTCTGGGGGGACATTAGAGTGTAAGCTCCTGTGGTGCAAAAAACTGAAGTGACTGGCTCAGTGTTCACTGTACAGCACTGCGGTATATGTCAGAGCTATATAAATGATAAAATATAACAGTGTGTGACTGTGGTGGAGCATTAGAGTGTAAGCTCCTGTGGTGCGGAGACTGATGTGAGTAGACATGTGCGGTTCGTTCCGAATCAAAATTTGGGCGAATTCTTCGTTGTTCGGATGTACAACAGTAATGCCCTGTACACACGTCGGACTTTCCGATGGAAAATGTGCGGATCGGATCGTGTTGTCGGAAAATCCGATCGTGTGGGGGCTCCATCAGACTTTTTCCGTCACAATTTCCGACACACAAAGTTTGAGAGCTGGACCTAAAATTTTCCGCCAACAAAATCCGGTCGTTTAAATTTCGATCGCGCGTAGACAATTTCCGGCGGACAAAGTGCCGCGCGCGCTCAGAATAAATTAAGAGACGAAAGCTATTGGCTACTGGCCCGTTTATAGTCCCGACGTACGTGTTTGACGTCACCTCGTTCTGAACGATCGGAAATTCCGACCACTTTGTGCGACCGCGTGTATGCAAGACAAGTTTGGCCCAAAATCCGTTGGAAAAAAATCTGATGGATTTTGTCGTCGGAATGTCCGACAAGTGTGTATGGGGCATAAGGAATTTCAATGAATCCGAAATAACGAAACAAAAATTTGGACTAAATTTGAGTCGAATTCTAATTAACCGCTTCCCGACCGGCGCACGACGATGTACGTCAGCAGAATGGCACGGACAGGCATAAGGGCGTACAGGTGCGTCCCTTTAAGAGTGCCGCCGCTGGTCGGGACCCCCGCGAGTCCGGTCGCGGGTCCTGTGGACTCGATCTCCCCGGGGATACCCGCGATCGTCTCACGGGAAGGTTGAACGGGGAGATGCGGAAGTAAACTGCATCTGCCCGTTCTGCCTAGCAACAAGTGACACTGATCTCTGCTCCCTGTGATTGGAGCAGAGATCAGTGTTCACTAAAACACAGCCACGCCCCCCCACAGTTAGTAACACGCTCTTAGGACACACTTAACCCCTTAACTGCCAGTGTCATTTACACAGGAATCAGTGCATGGCTCTTAAAGGACCACGTACCTATACGTGGTTTTGCCGTATATCGGCATGAGGCGGTCGGGAAGCGGTTGAATAGCACTGATTGCTGTATAAATGACAATGGTCCCAAAAATGTGTCAAAAATGTCCGATGTGTCCGCCATAATGTCGCAGTCACAATAAAAAAAAAAAAATCGCTGATCGCCGCCATTACTAGTTAAAAAAAAAATTATTAATAAAAATGCTATAAAACTATCCCCTATTTTGTAAATGCTATAACTTTTGCGCAAACCAATCAATAATCGCTTATTGCGATTTTGTTTACCAAAAATATGTAGAAGAATACGTATCGGCCTAAACCGAGGAAAAAAAAAAGTTTTTTTATATATTTTTGGGGGATATTTATTATAGTAAATATTAAAAAATAATGATTTTTTTTCAAAATTGTCGCACTGTTTTTGTTTATAGCGCAAAAAACAAAAACCACAGGGGCGATCAAATACCACCAAAAGAAAGCTCTATTTGTGTGGGGGGAAAAAAAGGACGCCAATTTTGTTTGGGAGCCACGTCGCACGACCGCGCCAGCAAAATGGTCCTGGTCTGAAAGTGGTTAAAAAAAAAAGAATTCCGAAAACGAATTAAATGATTTTAACAAATTTAACTAAAACGTATTTATGCAAATAATGGATCGAAACGAAACAAATGTTTTCGTTCTGCACATGATCTAGAGGTGAGTGGCTCAGTGTTCTCTGTACAGCACTGCGGTATATGTTGGTGTTATACAAGTTAATCAAAATTGAAAGCATCACCTCTTACCAGAACAACCGGGGCCCGGGTACCCTGCCGGACAGTCACAGGTATCTGGAGCCACACAGACTCCGTAGTTTTGGCAGGGGGGATGGCACACAGCTAGGGAGGAAGCCAATAATATTACAGACATTAGAATGAGATTATATTATAATATAAGTATAATTATTAGTGATAACAGAAATATAAACAATCTAATTCTGATACTTTGTGATATAAATATTAGACATGGGCAATTCGTTTCGTTTTTTTTCGTTTTTCATTTTTTTCCGTTATATTCGTTCATTCGTTATCGTTCGAATGAACGAACAATTTGCAAAAATTTTTAACGAATAACGAATGTTCGAATCGAACGAATCCGAACAACAACGAAAATCCGAATTGACCAAATTAGAAACAACGAAACTACGAAAGAAGAAAATCCAAAAAACGAAAACAGGAACAACGAAAATCAAAATGGACGAAAAAATTCGTACATTCGTAACTTTTTTTTTTTTTTTTGTTGAATTGGTAATTTTCCGTGTCCCTTACAATGGCGCTGCTTAACGTGCTTCAAATGGATTGAACGAAAAAATTCGTAACTTTTTTTTCGATTCGCAATTTTCCGTGTCCCTTACAATGGCGCTGCTTAACGTGCTTCGAATGGATTGAACGAAAAAATTCGTACATTCGTAACTTTTTTTTTTTTGCGATTCGTAATTTTCCGTGTCCCTTACAATGTAATAATAGCATACACATTACATAAAATTATGAATTATGCTCCGATTACGAATCTACGAAAACAATGTTACGAAAGTACGAATGAATCAATCTTACGAAAGTACGAATGTAACTAAATCTATGAAAATACGAATGCGTCCGGATTTCGAATAAACGAAAATTAAACGGAAAAACGAATCAACGAAAAAATAACTCTTACGAAAATACGAATCGTTACGAATACGAACACAGGCGACTTACGAATTTACGAATCGTTACGAATCAACGGAAACGAAAAAAACGAAACGAAAATAAACACATTTTTTTGTTGTGCACATGTCTAATATATATATTTTGACGCACATAGTTGTATCTGTTACACTGGATGCACACGGATACTTTGGTACAAGATCTAGGAATGTGAACTTGTGTTGGCCATTTTCTGTTGCAGTGATCGGGTGTTGGGGGATGGGGTGTGTATGACCGTCTAATAAAAATCTCCAGCTCATCAGTAAACTGCGCAAACAGGCTCTCAAAAGAGAAGAAGGAGGAACCGATCACCATTTAAAAGCCTTAAATCTGGTTTAATTACGTCTCCACTGTACAGACTGCTTCACCTGCCATATTTCATTACTAACGCGTTTCACTTCCTTGGGAGCTTACTCCCTATGAGACAGCAACCAATGAAGTGAAATGCATTAGAAGCCTCTGGCTGCTGGTGAGGGTTTGATTGCAGCAGTGTCTTTCATAATGCATTAATACAGTAACACTAAGCACTGGCATCTACGGATCGAATCCTGGTTAGGGCACCTAATCCCTTCCTGCTCCGCCCCAACATAAAAAAAACTAAAATAAAAAAATAAATAAAAATGTTGGCCGTAGATAAACTTTAACAGATCACATACCTAGTATGTGATCCGACACTTCCGAGTCTGGGGCGTGCACGCGCGTGCACGTGCGCGCCCCGGCGACACGCTTACGCTGTAATTGCACACAGCGGGAGCCCAGCGGTGCGGAACCACGGACTCGAACGCGGACATAGGCAGATTGCCATTCTGTCAGAAGGGAAGGTATTGATCCTCTGTTCCTGCAAAGCACAGGAACACAGATCTATGCCTTTCCCATAGTAAAAGCCCCCTCCCCCCACAGTACACAAGCACTGGCGAGGCACACAGTTAAAGCGGAGGTCCGCCCTATAAAATAAACATAAACACGCTCCTTAACCACTTTCAGCCCCGGACCATTTTGCTGGCTTAAGACCAGACCACTTTTTGCGTTTCGGCACTGCGTCGCTTTAACTGACAATTGCGCGGTCGTGCGACGTGGCTCCCAAACAAAATTGACGTCTTTTTTTCCCCACAAATAGAGCTTTCTTTTGGTGGTATTTGATCATATTTGCGTTTTTAATTTTTTGCGCTATAAACAAAAAAAGAGCGACAATTTAAAAAAAAAAACGCATTATTTTTTACTTTTTGCTATAATAAATATCCCCCAAAAATATATAAAAAAACTATTTTTTTCCTCAGTTTAGGCCGATACGTATTCTTCTACATATTTTTGGTAAAAAAAAAAAAAACGCAATAAGCGATTATTGATTGGTTTGCGCAGAAGTTATAGCGTTTACAAAATAGGGGATAGTTTTATAGCATTTTTATTAATAATTGTTTTTTTTTTACTAGTAATGGCGGCGATCAGCGATTTTTATCGTGACTGCGACATTATGGCGGACACATCGGACACTTTTGGGACCATTGTCATTTATACAGCAATCAGTGCTATTTAAATGCACTGATTCCTGTGTAAAATGACACTGGCAGTGAAGGGGTTAAAGCGGAGTTCCACCCTAAAGTGGAACTTCCGCTTATCGGATTCCTCCCCCCTCCGGTGCCACAATTGGCACCTTTCAGGGGGGAGGGGGTGCAGATACCTGTATAATATCCGAGGATGCCCGCCCATATCCAAGGGTTCCAGTTGTGTCTTGGGAAACACACAGTTCCCAGGACACAGCGGGGACCAATAGAGGCGCGCAGCGCGACTCGCAGTAGGGAACCTGCGTTGCGTCTTCACTTCCTGATTCCCTGACAGAGGATGGCGGCGGGGCGGCGGGGCGTCGGGGCAGCGAGAGACTAGCGGTCTCTCGTCACATTCTGCCGACACCGCTGGACCCTGGGACAGGTAAGTGTCCATTTATTAAAAGTCAGCAGCTGCAGTATTTGTAGCTGCTGACTTTTAATATTTTTTGTGCGGGTGCAGCTCCGCTTTAACCACTAGGTGGCAGTGTAGGGGTTAAGTGTTCCTAGGGGGCGTGTTACTAACTGTGGGGGGCGTGTCTGTGTGTTAGTGAACACTGATCTCTGCTCCAATCACAGGGAGCAGAGATCGGTGTCACTAGTTGCTACGCAGAACGGGGAGATGCTGTTTACTTCCGCATCTCCCCGTTCAGCCATCCCGTGAGACGATCGCGGGTATCCCCGTGGCGATCGAGTCCGCGGGACCCACGACCGGACTCACAGGGGTCCCGACCGGCGCACGCACACGCGATGGCACGGCGGCATTCTTAAAAGGGACGTACCTGTACGCCCTTATGCCTGTCCGTGCCCATTCTGCTGACGTACTTCGTTGTGCGTCGGTCGGGAAGCGGTTAAAATACATTAAAAAACATTTGAAAATTACTTACCAGAAATGGCAGTTGCTAGGCAGCTCGTTGTAATCTGCCACTTCCTACTCCGTGGTTCGTGTCCTCCCTCGCGTTGTCTTCTGGGACATGTGTGTGTGTCCCAGTGGACAGGCATCCATTCACAAAGCGCAGCGCGACTCGCGAATGCGCAGTAGGAAACGGGCAGTTAAGCCGCAAGGCTCCAATGCCTTGTTTCCCTTCGTTAGAATGGCGGCGCCGGCACCCGATCCGGTGGACGGATCGGCCTCGGGGGGGGGGGGGGGGGGGGGGACGACGACATGGCGGGCTCGCTGGACAGGTAAGTGCCCTTATTAAGAGTCAGCAGCAACAGTAGTTTGTAGTTTCTGGAAAAAAAAACTTCCGGACCTCCACTTTAACTCTTTGATTGCCCCTAATGTTAACCCCTTCACTGCCAGTGTCATTAGTACAGTGACAGTGCATATTATTTAGCACTGATCACTGTATTAGTGTCACTGGTCCCCAAAAAGTGCCAAAAAAGTGTCAGTTAGGTGACCAATTTGTCCGCCGCAATATCGCAGTCCAGCTATAAGTCGCTGATCGCCGCAGTTACTAATGAAAAAAAAATATCCCATAGTTTGTAGACGCGATAACTTTTGCACAAACCATTTAATATACACATATTGGGATTTTTTTTAAACAAAAATATGTAGCAGAATAAACATCGGCCTAAATTGATGAAGAAATTTAATTTTTTACATTTTTTTTATTGGATATGTTTTATAGCAGAAAGTAAACATTTTTTTTTTTTTTTTTTGTTGCTCTTTTTAAAATAAAAAACGCAGAGGTGATCAAATAGCACCAAAAGAAACTTTATTTGTGGGAAAAAAAAAAAAAAAAAAGGACAAAAATTGTATTTGGGTGCCACATGGCATCACTGGGCAATTGTCAGCTAACTGCTTGCTGAGCGCTGCACGCCGATATACGTCGGCACAATGGGCGTAGCTGTACGTCCCCTTTAATTGGCGCGACCCGCAGACTCGATATCTGCCGGTCACCCGGCGATCCTGTCACGGAGCCGCAGAACGGGGAGATGTCTATGTAAACAAGGCGTTTTGCCTGGTGACATGACAGAGATCACTGCTCCCTGTCATCGGGAGCAGTGATCGCTGTCATGTCAGTGGTAGCCCATCCCCCCCACAGTTAGAATCACTCCCTAGGACACACTTAACCCCTTGATCGCCCCCTAGTGTTCAACCCCTTCACCTCCAGTGTCATTTACACAGTAATCAATGCATTTTTATAGCACTGATCCCTGTATAAATGACAATGGTCCCAAAATAGTGTCAAAAGCGTCCGATGTGTCTGTCATAATGTCGCAGTCACGATAAAAATCGCAGATCGCCGCCATTACTACTAAAAAAAATGCCACAAAACTATCCCCTATTTTGTAGACGCTATAACTTTTGCGCAAACCAATCAATATACCCTTTTTGCGATTTTTTTTACCAAAAAATATGTAGAAGAATACGTATCGGCCTAAACTGAGGAAAAAAAAATTATTTTTTTTTTATATATTTTGGGGGATATTTATTATAGCAAAATGTAAAAAATAATGCTTTTTTTTTTCAAAATTGTCGCTCTTTTTTTGTTTATAGCGCAAAAAATAAAAACCGCAGAGGTGATCAAATACCAGCAAAAGAAAGCTCTATTTGTGGGAAAAAAAGGACGCCAAATTTGTTTGGGTGCAACGTCGCACGGCCGCGCAATTGTCAGTTAAAGTGACGCAGTGCCGAATCGCAAAAAGTGCTCTGGTCAGGAAGGGGGTAAGATCTTCCGGGGCTGAAGCAGTTAAAGTAACCCAGTGCCGTATCGCAAAAAATGGCCTGGCCATGAAGGGGGGTAAATCTTCCGGAGGTCAAGTGGTTAAAGAGGAGGGCCCACAAAAAAAAAAAAATGCTCACTCATCTGGGACACGTGACAGGTCCCAGATGACTGTGCGGCGCCGAGGGGAAGTGACGTCAGTTGCTGGGCACTGAAGGTGGCAGACTACGAGAGACCCCCTAGCAACAGGCATTTAGAGGTGAGTAAAACAATTTTTTTTTTCCAATTATTTTTTTTTTTACATTTTTTTATGATTTTTAAGCCAATCTTTTTTTTTTTTTTTTGGTGGCAACACCACTTTAAAGTGGCCTCTGCAGGGAATAACCCTAAATATGACATACGGTATTTCTGAACACTGTAGCACATAAGTATTATTTATTCCCGTATTTAATAATAATAATAATAATAATAATAATAATAATAATGAAATAGAGAAGAGGAGGAGCCGGAAAATATTACTAAAGAAAATAGGAAGACTATTGGTGGGCTGCAAGAAACATCTGAGGGTCATGACTAAGCACAGACTGAAGGGGGCGCCAACATTTTTGCACACTGCTGAATACGATGGTAGACGCGTGGTCACATGACATCACCCCAGAAACATGGCGCCATCTTTACACTTATACTCCGGCAGGGCTGTGGCTTTGGTAAGACTTATTGGCAGGATGCCATGTAATAGGGAGGGTCTTGTTGTGCCCGACCACCATGACAGATATTATAGATTTTACTTCAGCTGCTTTTGTAAATACAAAATATACAAATATATAAATGGAAAATAAACAAATACTGTATATATACAAATATATATATTAAAAATATACAAATATATACAAATTGAAGACATTAGGCTCAATTCACAAAGGTAACACCAGCATGGAGGATACTCATGAGCAAAAAAGACCAATGAGATTTGAATATTCCAGTCACAAAAAAGGCTAAAATAAAGATCCTTATTCAGGTGTTAAAGCTTTGTGAATTCAGACTGGTCGGTGCCACTTTGTAGAGTGAAATGGAATACTTTGGGCTGAGTTTTCCTTCTACAGCCAACACAAGACACAGATGGTGTAATAATATCGCCCTCACGCCGGCACTTGGTGGGGTCATCGGTGCGGACGGCGAATCCTTTATAACAGCTGCAGTTGTAGGAGCCCCGGAAGTTATCACAGGTCTGTTCACATCCGCCGCGAGTGAAGTCCGCACATTCATCGACATCTGGGGGGAGAGACAGAAAGTGTATATACATCCAGAAAAATGAAAATGTAATATATGGCAGCTTATTGGTTCTTAGATTATTATCATAATCATAGAAATTAATAATATTAATCATCATCATAATATAAATAATAATTATTAATAATAATAATCATCATCATCGAAAAAATAATCATCATCATAATATAAAAAATAATCTATTATTAATAATAATAATCATCATAGAAATAATAATCATCATCATTGAAAAAAATACTATAATTATCATCATAGAAATAATGATAATAATCATCATCATAGAAATAATAATTTATTATTAATAATAATCTTCATCGTCATAGAAATAATAATCATCATCTTTGAAAAAAATGACTATAATCATCATCATAGAAATAAATTATAATAATCATCATAATAGAAATAATAATCTATTATTAATAATAATAATGTTCATCATCATAGAAAAAATAATAATCATAATATAAATAATAATCTATTATTAATAATAATAATCATCATAGAAATATCAATCATCATCATTGAAAGAATTACTATAATTATCATCATAGAAATAATAATAATCATCATCACACAAATAATAATTATCATCATAGAAATAATGATAATAATCATCATCATAGATATAATCATAATAACCATAATCATAATAGAAATATTAATCTATTAATAATAATAATCATCATCATGATCATCATAGAAATAATCATAATAATCATCATGATCATCATAGAAATAATCATAATAACCATGATCATAATAGAAATATTAATCTATTATTAATAATGATCATCATAGAAATAATGATAATCAATCATCGTAATATTAATAATAACCATCATCATGATAGAAATGATCATCATCATAGAAAAAATAACTATAATCACCATCATCATGATAGAAATAATAATCTATTATTAATAATAATCATCATAATAATAATCTTAATCATCAAAATAATAATTTATATCATAATGATGGTTATTATTAATGATGATGGATTGATTATTATTATTTCTATGATGATCATGATTACTATCATTATATCTATGATGATGATTATAGTCATTTTTTTCAATGATGATCATGATTATTATTTCTATGATGATGATTATTAATAATAGATTATTATTTATATTATGATGATGATTATTATTATTATTATTATTAATAATAGTTTATTATTTATATGATGATAATTATTATTATTAATAATAATAATAATAGATTATTATTTATATGATGATAATTATAGTAATTTTTTCTATTATGATTATTAATCATAGATTATTATTTATATTATGATGATGATTATTATTTTTTCTATGATGATTATTTTTATTAATAATAGATTATTTCTACGATGATGATTAATATTATTAATTTCTATGATGATTATAGTAATTTTTTCTATGATGATGATTATTATTAATAATAGATTATTATTTATATTATGATGATGATTATTATTATTAATAATAGATTATTATTTATATTATGTTAATTATAGTAATTTTTCTATTATGATTATTAATAATAGATTATTATTTATATTATGATGATGATTATTATTTTTTCTATGATGATTATTATTATTATTAATAATAGATTATTTCTACGATGATGATTAATATTATTAATTTCTATGATGATGATTATTATCATTATTTCTATGATGATGATGATTATTTCTATTATGATGATGGTTACTATTAATATTATTATTTCTATTATGATTATTTAGATGATGATAATTATTATTTTGACAATGATGATTATTATTATTTCTATTATGATGATGAATATTATTTTTATTATACAGGGTTTATATAGTGCCAACACTTTGTGCAGCGCTTTACAATCTAAAGGGAGACAGTACAGTTACAATGCAATGCATTAAGAGGGACCCGCTCATAAGAGCTTACAATCTAATGATGTGGCTGTTTTTTTTTTTTCCTTTATTTTCATTTGGTAATCCATCCACTAACAGACTTCCTATCCGAAGGTGACAACGCTCACTTACTGTACTGTATCAATGGAGGAAGAGCGATGTCACCCTGAGGGACGATTCACACCAGATGCAGTCCAGTGCGTTTTTTTTCTGCATCAAAAACGCAGCGATTATTAATAATTCCAATGGCTCTAGTTCACAGCAGCGCAGTGCGTTTCCACTACAGTCACCAAAAGTAGAACCTGCTGCATTTTTTTTTTCTGCAAGGAACTGTACAGGAAAGCAGCAAAAAAGATCAAAAATGCACCAGAACCAGAACAAAAAAAAAAAAAAACCAAACCAACAAGGAGAATGAAGAAAAGTGTAAAAAAAAAAAAAAAAAAGAAGAAAAAAATGACAAGAGGAAAAAACAAATCTAAAATGCATCAAAATGTGTCAAAAATTCACTAGAATACATTAAAATAAAAAAAAATAAAAAACACGCATGCAGAAATGCATCTGCAACACATCTAGACTGTATTCCAATCATGTGAACTGGACTAGGACTACAGAACGCCCCCCTCCTCTTCTCCATAACACAGAGGGGAAAGGTTCTGTAGTGCAAAGAGAGAGCTGAGAATATTGTAACTGATAACTTAGAATTAGAGTGGGGAAAAGCTAAACCCCCCACCAGTCCTTTGTTTGTTTCTTGTGCCAGTGACCCCCCCCCCCCCTTTACTCTATTTTCTTGTCCCTGTGGAATGGGGAAAGGAAGTGTGGGAAAATCTTCCAATGGGGGAAACAGTCAGCAATATAAACATGACAGAAACTCTAATGCTGCGTGCACACGGTCGGAATTCTCGTCGGAAAAAGCTCTGATGGTTTTCCCTTCGGAATTCCGACGGAATTTCACTCAAGCTGTGTTGCCTACACACGGTCACACTAAATTCCGACGGTCAGTAACACCACAGCATAAAACACGTTCGACGGCACTATAAAAGGGAAGTTTAATGCTTCCGAGCATGCGTCGAATTGTTTCCGAGCATGCATCGGAATTTTGCGTGTCGGAATTGCATACACACCATCGGAAAATCCGATAGAAAGGTTTCCCGTCGGAAAAATTGAGAACAGGTTCTCAATTCAAAGTCCGTTGGAAATTCCGACAGAAAAAGACCGTTGGGCATACACACGGTCAGAAAATCCGATGAAAAGCTCCCATCGGACTGTTTCCATCAGAAATTCCGACCGTGTGTACGCGGCATTAACCTTCCCTACTCCATCTGTTCTGTTTTTAAACACTGCTTTATGCATTGACATTAGACAACATGTGCACTGACAAAAAATTAATTAGTTTTCGTTTCATTCTTTTTTCAGAAATTTTGAAATGTCCGAATTTTTGGATTTCCGAATTTTTGGATTTCCGAATTTTAGATTTTTCCGAACTTTCGGATTTCCAAATTTCTGAATTTATAATTTTCGGATTTTCGAATTTCATATTTTTGGATTTCCGAACTTCCTAATCTTAAATTTTTGGATTTCGAATTTTCGATTTTCGAATTTCAAATTTTGGAATTTCCGAAATTCAGAATTTCCGAATTTCTAAAAAAAAGAAAGAAAATCAGTAAAATGCAAAATAATAACTAACTATTAAATTATATGCAATAAAGGGGGGCTTTTTGGAACTTTCAATGAGACGCATGGTAACATGCATCTCCATCCCTATTCGAGTACATAGAGAAAGAGGGTCGGGACTTTAAATGAGGTGTCTATATTCACTTTGATTCCTTCGATTAGCCACAATATAGACACCTCATTTTCATTATAGGTATTGGAATTTCCTTTCAAATTTGGCTGTTCGGCATTCGTAATTTCAGATAATTCGTAACTTCGGATAAATTCGTATTCGTTACGTTCACTAACAGCCAAATTTGAAAGGAAATTCCAATACCTATAATTTAATATTTATTATTAGTTAGTTATTATTTCAGGTTTTAGAATTTTCAGATTTTCATTCTTTTGAATTTGCAGATTTTCATTCTTATTCTTGGATTTTCAAATTTCCAAATTTTAGAATTTTTAAATATTATGAAATTTCAAATTTTCGGAAATTTGAAAATTCGGAAATGCGAAAATTCCTATTTCCAGAAATTTTGTAAGTTGCGGAAATTTGTAAATTTGGAATTTCAGAATTCAGAAATTCTAAAATCGGAAATTTGTAATTTCGTAAATTCGGAATTTTGGAAATTCGGAATTTTGGAAATTCGGAATTTTGGAAATTCGAAAAATTCGGAAATTCGGAATTAACGAATTTGTCAAAATACGTTAAAAAACTAATTCGGAACTAAACGAATTGCACATGTCTAATTGACATACCTCCTTAGACCCAGTCTGTCTGGACAGTATGGTCACCTACTGATTTGGCATCATCCACAGGCAGCTTAACTCTTCAATAAGACACGGAAGTTGAATCCAATGCAATTATACTTCAGATATACTGTACTAGAGCATGTTTTTCCAGACTTTTTCTTGACTTTTCTGAGAAAAGCTAACACTGACTGGGGGAACATGCAAGAAACACGGAGGGTCTACCGTAGCAAGGACTGAACTAACTAGCACTAAACAGGAGGGGAGGACAGAGGGAGAAATAAAATCACATTAGTGAACAACTTGTAGTGGCCCAAAACTGCCACTAGATAATACAGAGCAACATAAACTGAATGCAGTTCAATACAACACATAAAACATACCATATAAATGCGATAAAATAGCAACTAAAACTAAAAACGTTGGGTCTTACTAATGCAGACAGTTCTTTATATAGATTTTGTTTCTGGTCCATGTCATGCCTGATGTGAAGGATGTAACCTCTTACCATCACAGGTCCTCCTGTTACTACTTAGTACCCAGCCTGCCCGGCAGCTGCACTCTATGCCGTCCTCCTGCCGCTCGAGGCACGTGTGCTCACAGCCGCCATTTTGCCGGTCACATGACGTGATGTCTGTCAGATAGAATAGAGGAAAGATTTGTTATTTGTAAGGCTTTGGGTGGAGAATATATTTATATTGCACGTCTTTTATATGTTCCAATTTTTCATTCTCAGATAACTCCTTTTGGATCAACACGGGGGTTCTGAGGATGTGGGTTCTAATTGGATTTTTGGATTTTGGTTGAACTCAATAGACATGTGTCTTTTTTCAACCAATGTAACTTTCTAAATCCAAAAATGTCAAAAACGCTGAACTTTAACCACTACAATACCGGGCACTTTCCTTCCCAGCCCAATTTTCAGCTTTCAGCGCTCTCGCACTTTCAATGACAATTGCGCGGTCATGCTACGCTGTACCCAAAATTAAATTTTTATCATTTTGTTCGCACAAATAGAGCTTTAGTTTGGTGGTATTTATTCAGGACTCCGTTTTTATTTTTTGCGATATAAGCAAAAAAAATAGCAGAAATTTGGAAAAAAAAAACAATATTTTCTTCTTTCTATTTTAAAAGAAATCCAATAAAATCGAATTTTGTCATAAATTTAAGCCAAAATGTATTCTGCTACATGTTTTTAGTAAAAAAAAAATCCATTAAGTGTATAATAATTGGTTTGTGTGATCACGGACATATGTACGCAAATGATCATGTACAGATGTGCGCAGGTGATCACGGACATATGTGTGCAGATAATCATTGGGACATATGTGGGGGACATGTGTTTTTATTATTTGGGGACATGTGTGTTTTGGGGACATGTGTGTTTTGGGGACATGTGTGTTTACAGTGTTTTACACTAGGTTGGTGATCAGTGAGTAAAAATCTGTAAAAAAACAGCTCATACTCACTGATCACCAGTCGGCTGCAGCGATCCGCTCTCCTCTCCTCAGCGACGACTTCCGTGTGAGGAGAAGAGAGCCGATTGCCTAGCAACCGGCTGTTTGTTTACATCACATGACGGCTGTGATTGGACATGGCCGTCATGTGATCAGGAGGGCCAATCACAGAGCCGGGTGACACGAGCGCATCGTGATCGCGCCGCTGCGCACGCACGCGATCCCCCTACTTCTGAACGACGTTCGGGAACGTCCTGTCAGAAGTAGAAGGCTCCCACCCGGCCGTTTATGTGCAGTGGCCGGGTGGGAAGTAGTTAAAGATCAAGAACTCAGAGTCCAGGATTTACTGACACAAGTCCTGAGGTCTCCTCCTGTGGCACCAAAACTAACCCCTTAATCTCCTTGTCTGCTATAGTATTTACGCTACTAAAGAAGGTCCTGAGGACATTGTGTCTATTCTGACGTATATTATATGATCCTAAAATTAGCATTTACTGATATAGATCCTGATGTCCTTGTCTCTGCTCTTGCACCTTCTGATAAAGATCCCAATGTCCATCTCAAGGTCCTTGTGTTGGCTCCAGGACTTTCCTATACAGATCCTGAGGTTTTTGTTTTGTTAAAGGTTCTACTGATATAGATCCTGAGGTCCTTGTCCCAGATCTATGACTTACTGATATAGATCCTGAGGTCCTTGTCTCTGCTCTAGCACTTACTGATGCATCCCAATGTCTATCTCAAGGTCCTTGTGTTGGCTCCAGGATTTTCCAATACAGAACCTGTGGTTTTTGTCTCCGTTATAGGTTCTACCGATATAGATCCTGAGGTCCTTGTCCCAGATCTGACTTACTGATATAGATCCTGAGGTCCTTTTCTCTGCTCTAGCACTTACTGGTACAGATCCAAAAGGTCCATCTCAAGGTCCTTGGGTTGGCTCTAGGAATAATTACTGATATACTGTAGATCCTAAGGTCCTTGTCTCTGCTCTAGCACTTACGGATACAGTTCCCAAGGTCCATTGCAAGGTTCTTATGCTGGCTCTAGGACTTTCCAATATAGATTCCAAGTTTTTTGTGTCTGTTATAGGTCTCACTGATATAGATCCCAATGTCCTTGTCTCTAGTCTAGCACTTACTGGTACAGATCCCAATGTCCGTCTCAAGGTCCTTGTGTTGGCTCTAGGATTTTCCAATAAAGATCCTGAGGTTTTTGTCTATGTCATAGGTTCTACTGATATAGATCCTGAGGTCCTTGTCTCTGCTCTAGCACTTATGCTGCATACACACGACCGGACTTTGACAGCAAAGGTCCGACGGAACGAATCCACCGGACAATTCGATCGTGTGTGGGCTTCATCTGACTTTTGCTGTCGAAAAATCAGACGGACTTTAGAAATAGAACATGTTTCAAATTTTTCCGCCGGAACCAGTTCCTATCGAGAAATCCGTTGGTCTGTATGCTAGTCCAACTGACAAAACCCGGCGCTAGGGCAGCTATTGGCTATTGGCTATGAACTTTCTTATTCTAGTCCGGTCGTACGTCATCACGTTCGAATCCGGCGGAGTTTGGTGTGATTGTGTGTGGCCAAGTCTGTTAGTTCGGAAAGTCCGTCGGAAGTCCGCCGAAAGTCAGTCAGAAAAAACGTCGGACCTTTGCTGTCGAAAAGCCTGGTCGTGTGTACGCAGCATTACTGATACACATCTCAAGGTACATCTCAAGGTCCTTGGGTTGGCTCTAGAAATAATCACTGATATACTGAGGTCCTTATCTCTGCTTTAGCCCTTACAGATACAGTTCCCAAGGTCCATTGCTAGGTTCTTATGCTGGCTCTAGGACTTTCCGATATAGATTCCAAATTAATTGTCTATGTTATAGGTCTTACTGATATAGATCTTAAGGTCCTTGTCCCTGTTTTAGAACTTAATGATATAGAACCCGAGGTCCTTGTCCCAGGTCTAGGATTTAGGAAAATAGATCCTGAGGCCCTTGTCTCTGTTGTACTTACTGATACAGATCCCAAGATCCATCTCAAGGTCCTTGTGTTGGCTTCAGGACTTTCCAATACAGATCCTGATGTTTTTGCTTCTGTTATAGGTTCTACCGATATAGATCCTGAGGTCCTTGTCCCAGATTTAGGACTTGCTGATATAAATCCTGAGGTCCCTGTCTCTGCTCTAGCACTTACTGGTAAAGATCCCAAAGGTCCATCTCAAGGTCCTTGAGTTGGCTCTAGGAATAATTACTGATATACTGTAGATCCTAAGATCCTTGTCTCTGCTCTAGCACTTGCGGACACAGTTCCCAAGGTCCATTGCAAGGTTCTTATGCTGGCTCTAGGACATTCCAATATAGATTACAAGTTTTTTGTGTCTGTTATAGGTCTCACTGATATAGATCCTGATGTCCTTGCCTCTGGTCTAGCACTTACTGGTATAGATCCCAATGTCCATCTCAATGTCCTTGTGTTGGCTCTAGGAATTTCCAATACAGATCCTGAGGTTTTTGTCTCTGTCATAGGTTCTATTGATATAGATCCTGAGGTCCTTGTCTCTGCTCTAGCACTTACTGATACACATCTCAAGGTCCATTGCTAGGTTCTTATGCTGGCTCTAGGACTTTCCGATATAGATTCCAAGTTTTTTTGTCTCTGTTATAGGTCTTACTGATATAGATCTTGAGGTCCTTGTCCCTGTTTTAGAACTTAATGATATAGAACCCGAGGTCCTTGTCCCAGGTCTAGGATTTAGGAAAATAGATCCTGAGGCCCTTGTTTCTGTTGTAGTACTTACTGATACAGATCCCAAGATCCTTCTCAAGGTCCTTGTGTTGGCTCTATGACTAATTACTGATATGGATCCTGAGGTCCTTGCCTCTGCTTTAGAACTTACAGATACAGTTACCAAGGTCCATTGCAAGGTCCTTATGTTGGCACTTTCCAAAATAGATCCCGAGGTTTTTGTGTCTGTTATAGGTCCCTACTGATTTATATCCTCAGATCCTGGCCTCTGCAATAGGACTTAATGATATAGATTCTGAGGTCCTTGCCCAGGTCTAAGATTTACAAAAATAAATTCGGAGGTGCTTATCTCCTTATCCCTAGCACTTTACTGATCCAAATCCCAAGGTTCTTGTTTTTGTTATAGGACATATTAATGTATGTCCTGAGGTCCTTGTCTCTGGTCTAGGAATTACTTATATGGATCCTGAGGTTTCTTGTCTCTGGTCTCGCCAATATAGGCCGTGCGGTACTTACCTTTGCTTTACCACTTACTGATACAGAATCCAAAGTTCATGTGTCTGTTCTAGGTCTTACTGATATAGATTTTAAGGTTCTTGTCTCCATTATCGGACTTACTCATCCAGATTTTGAGGTCCTTGTCTCTGTTATAGGACTTACTGATAACTATCCTAAAGGTCCTAGTACTTATTCATACAGATCCCAAGGTTCTTGTCTCTGGTATGGGACTTATTGACATAAATCCTGGAGGACCTTGTCTCAGGTCTAGGATTTACTGAAGTAGATCTTGAGGTTTTTGTCTCTGCCCTAGCACTTACTGATATAGATACTGAGGACCTTGCCTCTGCTCTAGCACTTACTGGTACAGATCCCAAAAGGTCCATCTCAAGGTCCTTGGGTTGGCTCTAGGAATAATTACTGATATACTGTAGATCCTAAGGCCCTTGTCTCTGCTCTAGCACTTGCTGACACAGTTCCCAAGGTCCATTGCAAGGTTCTTATGCTGGCTCTAGGACTTTCCAATATAGATTCCAAGTTTTTTGTGTCTGTTGTAGGTCTTACTTTAGTCACACACCAGAGAAAAAGACCCCAGGATCTATATCAGTAAGTCCTATATCAGAGGCAAGGTCCTCAGCGTCTATATCAGTAAGTGCTAGGGCAGAGACAAGAACCTCAAGATCTATTTCAGTAAATGCTAGACCTGAGACAAGGTCCTCAGGGTTTATGGCAATAAGCAAGTCCTAGAGCAGAGTCAAGAACCTCCGAACCTATATTAGTAAGTCTTACTAATATAGGTTTCGGAGGTTCTTGACTCTGCTCTAGGACTTGCTTATATAGATCTCAAGGTCCTTGTCCCTATTATAGGACTTACAGATATACAGCATGAGGCCCTTGTCTTTGTCATAGGACTTACTGAGATAGATCCTGAGGTCCTTGTCTCTTCTCTAGGACTTCTTTATATAGATCCCGACATCTTTGTCTCAAGGTCCAGGGGTTACTGATATAGATACCAAGGTTCTTGTTTCTGGTCTGGGACTTACGGATTTTGAGGTTCTTATCTCTGCACTAGGACTTACTAAAATAGGTCCTGAGGTCCTTGTCTCTGCTCTGGGACTTACCGATGAATAAATGAATGAGCGACTTGTGTAGCGATACCTATGCGAACTGAATTGCCTCAGGGCGCTTTTTGCCGCCAGTGTCCATCTGCGGTATAGCGCTGTTCTTTACCCCATGGGGTCCCGACGCGCTTACAAACACATACAACATATTTGGCCAATTTTTTTCGACAGCATCTAATTAACCAATATATATCCTGAGGTCCTAATCTCTGTTCTAGGACTCACAGATATAGATCTTGAGGTCCTTTCTATTTGTTTAAAGTAGACTATGAAGTCCTTGCTTCTGCTCCAACACTTACTAGGCTTCCCATTTATTGCACACAGCTTTCAAATACTTAATTTTACCTTTTATTTTTCTAATTTTGATTTGCACAGGTAAACTTTTCACTCACCCCCTATTACTCACACAAGCTCCTGAGGTTCTCGGCTCTGTTCTAGCCCTATGGACACAGGTTATGAGATTTCTGTCCCCTTCCCAGTGTAGCCCCTTGTCCTAAACCGGGACTTCTATGTCAGTTTAGATTTTTGGCTGATCTGTAGTTAGCTCAGACTGATTGTATAGTTTTTCACCTGGTTTTTCCCTTGTGCTTTCTCATTGTCGTCAGTAGATGTCACTGGTCATAGAACTATGGGGGAAAATGTCCCTGCATCATATGGTGCGTATATACGAAAGGCACTGCCTCCCCGCCGCTGCTGGCACCGCCCCCCCTGCCACCGCTCGCATCGCCTCCCGACGCTGCCACCACCGGAAGAGAGAGCGGGGAGAAACTTCCAATTCCCTGTGGGTGCCGGGCACCGGGCGACACAGAAAACAGGCCACTATGGGCCTGATGGAGGAGGGAGAAGTGCCAGCTGTCCCTCGGGGAGCCCAGGAACGATGGCAGGGGAGGAGGAGGAGGGCGGGCAGAGGATAGGAGGAATAGGCAGGCCGCTGGGATAACATCAGGTAAGGCAATGGTCACTCTGCATTTCTATGGTAATGGTGTCACTCTGCATTTCTATGGTAATGGTGTCACTCTGCATTTCATGGGCACTGGAAAATATTTTAGTACACCATTTGGTTCAGAATATTTTTCTAAAACCTAGGTGCGTCTTATGGTCCGAAAAATATGGTAAGCTATGAATATTTATATTTCCTTCAGCCAGTTATACCGTGCTGGGGGGGGGGGGGGGGGGGTATATAAATATTTGGGACAGGCCATGTGCTCAATCTCTTCCCCTGGGCTGAAGCCTAGGGAGGAGCTGCTGGATGGAGCTCTGCTTTTGCCTGTTAGGCCCAATAGCCTGTTTTTGGGCCTAACGTATGCTGAAGTGGTCCTGAAGCTGTCCTACCTGGTCTGGAGGAAGCTGTGCTAAGAAAGAGACCCAGAGGAGACACCTTGCTGGAGAGAACCAGGAAGAAGGCTGGTCTCTCAGAAGGGTCTGGTGACTTACTTGGAGGACACACTAAATTTTGGGAAGGAGCTTACAGTGTTGCCGAGTCGGCTTAAAGGTTCTGATTCGGCGAAGCTGGACATTGATCTGGATCTGGTCTGTAAGTGATCTGCTAGGGTATCTGGGACCCCTAACCCACACCACCTTAACCGTTCTGCAATAAAACTTTAAAATTACTAAAGTGACTGGTACCCAATAACCATTTCTTGGTCCGCCTATTGGACTCAGCCCTGGGGTGAAGTGCTGGCCCACCTCTGCCTCTGGGGGTGCTATCCTGCCTTTGGGTTCTACACCAGATTGAAATACTCACTGATGCAGGTCTTCAGGTCCTTGGCCAAGGCCTGGTGAAGAGGGCAGAGACACTGGAATGCTCCTTCTGTGTTGTTGCAGTTGTGTGAACAGCCCCCGTTATCGATCTTACACTCATCAATGTCTGTGAAATACAAAGTCGCACAGTCGATATCAAACACTTGATTGGCCATGAGATCAATAACTGGTAAATACAGGGCATAATTCTCTACCTGCACACTGACGGAGGTCCACATGAAGCTGAAAGCCTATCCGACACGCACATTCATATGAGCCGTCTGTGTTCCTGCAGATCTGCTGACAGCCGCCATTTTCACGCTGACATTCATCAATATCTGACAAAAAAAAACAAGAATCAATCACAGAGTAGCACAGCCACATACAAACTGTGTTTTTAAAAAAATGGTGATATCATTAAGGGTTCTAGTTACAAAAATATTCACTGTAGAAATGTCTCAAGCTTTTACATAACCAACACGAATAATCGCCATATTGTGCCTAATATGTTTCTTTCCTGTAATTATCACCTCCATCTAGTGGCCATAGTGCAGTATTTCTCTGATTTGTGTATGTAGGGAATATACCATATTATGGCCACTAGAGGAGGCAGAGATATTTCCATGGGTTTTCCGATCATTAGTTTCCACCAAGATCTTCTCATACCTGTACAGTTCCTGCCATTTTCCTCCAGCTGGTACCCCGGGGGACACTGGCACTGGAAACTTCCAGCCTGGTTCACACACAGATGCTCACAGTCACCATTACTTAGAGAGCACTCATCAATATCTGAAATATTAGAAATAGAAGGAATGAGTAGTTGGCAAAGATGGAGAGTAGAAGCTGAGCAAGAAAAAAGGATAGAAGATGATGAGTGAGCACAGGTGAGGGGTGGATAGAAGATGATGAGTGAGGACAGGTGAGATGTAGATAGAAGATGATGAGCGAGGACAGGTGAGGTGTGGATAGAAGATGATGAGTGAGGACAGGTGAGGTGTGGATAGAAGATGATGAGTGAGGACAGGTGAGATGTGGATAGAAGATGATAAGTGAGGACAGGTGAGATGTAGATAGAAGATGATGAGTGAGGACAGGTGAGGTGTGGATAGAAGATGATGAGTGAGGACAGGTGAGGTGTGGATAGAAGATAAGTGAGGACAGGTGAGGTGTGGATAGAAGATGATGAGTGAGGACAGGTGAGGTGTGGATATAAGATGATGAGTGAGGACAGGTGAGATGTGGATAGAAGATGAGGAGTGAGGACAGGTGAGGTGTGGATAGAAGATGATGAGTGAGGACAGGTGAGGTGTGGATAGAAGATGATGAGTGAGGACAGGTGAGGTGTGGATAGAAGATGATAAGTGAGGACAGGTGAGGTGTGGATAGAAGATGATGAGTGAGGACAGGTAAGGTGTGGATAGAGGATGATCAGTGAGGACATGTGAGATGTGGATAGAGGTTAATGGGTGAGGACAGATGGGGTGTAGGATGGGTAGAGGATGATGAATGAGGACAGGTGAGGTGTGGATAGAGGATGATGAGTGAGGACATATGAGGAGTAGAATAGATAGCGGAGAACAAGTGAAAACAGGTGAGGTGTACGGTAACTAGAGAATGATGCATGAAGATCAATGAAGTGTAGGAAAGATAGAGGAAAATACAGAAGACAGGTGAGGTGTGGATAGATAGAAGATGATGAGTGAGGACAGGTGAGGTGTAGGACAGACAAAGGACAATAAGTGAAGGCAACTGAGGTCTAGTATGGACAGGTGAGAAGTAGGGTAGATAAAGGATGATGAGTGAGGTCTAAGGTAAGTAGAGGATGATGAGTGAGGACAGGTGAGATCTAAGGTAAGTAGAGGATGATGAGTGAAGACAGGTGAGGTCTAAGGTATGTAGAGGATGATGAGTGAGGACAGGTGAGGTCTAAGGTAAGTAGATGATGATGAGTGAGGACAGGTGAGGTCTAAGGTAAGTAGAGGATGATGAGTGAGGACAGGTGAGGTCTAAGGTAAGTAGAGGATGATGAGTGAGGACAGTTGAGGTCTAAGGTAAGTAGAGGATGATGAGTGAGGACAGTTGAGGTCTAAGGTAAGTAGAGGATGATGAGTGAGGACAGTTGAGGTCCAAGGTAAGTAGAGGATGATGAGTGAGGACAGGTGAGGTCTAAGGTAAGTAGAGGATGATGAGTGAGGACAGGTGAGGTCCAAGGTAAGTAGAGGATGATGAGTGAGGACAGGTGAGGTCTAAGGTAAGTAGAGGATGATGAGTGAGGACAGGTGAGGTCTAAGGTAAGTAGAGGATGATGAGTGAGGACAGGTGAGGTCTAAGGTAAGTAGAGGATGATGAGTGAGGACAGGTGAGGTCTAAGGTAAGTAGAGGATGATGAGTGAGGACAGTTGAGGTCTAAGGTAAGTAGAGGATGATGAGTGAGGACAGGTGAGGTCTAAGGTAAGTAGAGGATGATGAGTGAGGACAGGTGAGGTCTAAGGTAAGTAGAGGATAATAAGTGAGGACAGGTGAGGTCTAAGGTAAGTAGAGGATGATGAGTGAGGACAGGTGAGGTCTAAGGTAAGTAGAGGATGATGAGTGAGGACAGGTGAGGTCTAAGGTAAGTAGAGGATGATGAGTGAAGACAGGTGAGGTCTAAGGTAAGTAAAGGATGATGAGTGAGGACAGGTGAGATGTGGATAGAAGATGATAAGTGAGGACAGGTGAGGTGTGGATAGAAGATGATGAGTGAGGACAGGTGAGGTGTGGATAGAAGATGATGAGTGAGGACAGGTGAGATGTGGATAGAAGATGATGAGTGAGGACAGGTAAGGTGTGGATAGAGGATGATCAGTGAGGACATGTGAGATGTGGATAGAGATTAATGGGTGAGGACAGATGGGGTGTAGGATGGGTAGAGGATGATGAATGAGGACAGGTGAGGTGTGGATAGAAGATGATAAGTGAGGACAGGTGAGGTGTGGATAGAAGATGATGAGTGAGGACAGGTGAGGTGTGGATAGAAGATGATGAGTGAGGACAGGTGAGATGTGGATAGAAGATGATGAGTGAGGACAGGTAAGGTGTGGATAGAGGATGATCAGTGAGGACATGTGAGATGTGGATAGAGATTAATGGGTGAGGACAGATGGGGTGTAGGATGGGTAGAGGATGATGAATGAGGACAGGTGAGGTGTGGATAGAAGATGATGAGTGAGGACAGGTAAGGTGTGGATAGAGGATGATCAGTGAGGACATGTGAGATGTGGATAGAGGTTAATGGGTGAGGACAGATGGGGTGTAGGATGGGTAGAGGATGATGAATGAGGACAGGTGAGGTGTGGATAGAGGATGATGAGTGAGGACATATGAGGAGTAGAATAGATAGCGGAGAACAAGTGAAAACAGGTGAGGTGTACGGTAACTAGAGAATGATGCATGAAGATCAATGAAGTGTAGGAAAGATAGAGGAAAATACAGAAGACAGGTGAGGTGTGGATAGATAGAAGATGATGAGTGAGGACAGGTGAGGTGTAGGACAGACAAAGGACAATAAGTGAAGGCAACTGAGGTCTAGTATGGACAGGTGAGAAGTAGGGTAGATAAAGGATGATGAGTGAGGTCTAAGGTAAGTAGAGGATGATGAGTGAGGACAGGTGAGGTCTAAGGTAAGTAGAGGATGATGAGTGAAGACAGGTGAGGTCTAAGGTAAGTAGAGGATGATGAGTGAGGACAGGTGAGGTCTAAGGTAAGTAGATGATGATGAGTGAGGACAGGTGAGGTCTAAGGTAAGTAGAGGATGATGAGTGAGGACAGTTGAGGTCCAAGGTAAGTAGAGGATGATGAGTGAGGACAGTTGAGGTCCAAGGTAAGTAGAGGATGATGAGTGAAGACAGGTGAGGTCTAAG
Source organism: Lithobates sylvaticus (assembly GCA_028564925.1). Taxonomy (NCBI): domain Eukaryota; kingdom Metazoa; phylum Chordata; class Amphibia; order Anura; family Ranidae; genus Lithobates; species Lithobates sylvaticus. The sequence continues at coordinate 517,989,490 of CM053030.1, read as the reverse complement.
GTAAGTAGAGGATGATGAGTGAGGACAGGTGAGGTCTAAGGTAAGTAGAGGATGATGAGTGAGGACAGTTGAGGTCTAAGGTAAGTAGAGGATGATGAGTGAGGACAGTTGAGGTCCAAGGTAAGTAGAGGATGATGAGTGAGGACAGGTGAGGTCTAAGGTAAGTAGAGGATGATGAGTGAGGACAGGTGAGGTCCAAGGTAAGTAGAGGATGATGAGTGAGGACAGGTGAGGTCTAAGGTAAGTAGAGGATGATGAGTGAGGACAGGTGAGGTCTAAGGTAAGTAGAGGATGATGAGTGAGGACAGGTGAGGTCTAAGGTAGGTAGAGGATGATGAGTGAGGACAGGTGAGGTCTAAGGTAAGTAGAGGATGATGAGTGAGGACAGTTGAGGTCTAAGGTAAGTAGAGGATGATGAGTGAGGACAGGTGAGGTCTAAGGTAAGTAGAGGATGATGAGTGAGGACAGGTGAGGTCTAAGGTAAGTAGAGGATAATAAGTGAGGACAGGTGAGGTCTAAGGTAAGTAGAGGATGATGAGTGAGGACAGGTGAGGTCTAAGGTAAGTAGAGTATGATGAGTGAGGACAGGTGAGGTCTAAGGTAAGTAGAGGATGATGAGTGAAGACAGGTGAGGTCTAAGGTAAGTAGAGGATGATGAGTGAAGACAGGTGAGGTCTAAGGTAAGTAAAGGATGATGAGTGAGGACAGGTGAGATGTGGATAGAAGATGATGAGTGAGGACAGGTGAGGTGTGGATAGAAGATGATGAGTGAGGACAGGTGAGGTGTGGATAGAAGATGATGAGTGAGGACAGGTGAGATGTGGATAGAAGATGATAAGTGAGGACAGGTGAGGTGTGGATAGAAGATGATGAGTGAGGACAGGTAAGGTGTGGATAGAAGATGATGAGTGAGGACAGGTAAGGTGTGGATAGAGGATGATCAGTGAGGACAGGTGAGGTCTAAGGTAAGTAGAGGATGATGAGTGAGGACAGGTGAGGTCTAAGGTAAGTAGAGGATGATGAGTGAGGACAGGTGAGGTCTAAGGTAAGTAGAGGATGATGAGTGAAGACAGGTGAGGTCTAAGGTAAGTAAAGGATGATGAGTGAGGACAGGTGAGATGTGGATAGAAGATGATAAGTGAGGACAGGTGAGGTGTGGATAGAAGATGATGAGTGAGGACAGGTGAGGTGTGGATAGAAGATGATGAGTGAGGACAGGTGAGATGTGGATAGAAGATGATGAGTGAGGACAGGTAAGGTGTGGATAGAGGATGATCAGTGAGGACATGTGAGATGTGGATAGAGGTTAATGGGTGAGGACAGATGGGGTGTAGGATGGGTAGAGGATGATGAATGAGGACAGGTGAGGTGTGGATAGAGGATGATGAGTGAGGACATATGAGGAGTAGAATAGATAGCGGAGAACAAGTGAAAACAGGTGAGGTGTATGGTAACTAGAGAATGATGCATGAAGATCAATGAAGTGTAGGAAAGATAGAGGAAAATACAGAAGACAGGTGAGGTGTGGATAGATAGAAGATGATGAGTGAGGACAGGTGAGGTGTAGGACAGACAAAGGACAATAAGTGAAGGCAACTGAGGTCTAGTATGGACAGGTGAGAAGTAGGGTAGATAAAGGATGATGAGTGAGGACATGTGAGGTCTAAGGTAAGTAGAGGATGATGGGTGAGGACAGGTGAGGTCTAAGGTAAGTAGAGGATGATGAGTGAGGACAGGTGAGGTGCAGGATGTATACATTATAATAATTCAGTACAGGTGGGACGGACAGGTATTATATTCTTACCAAAGCAGGTGTGACCATCTCCATTGAAGCCCTGATAACATTGGCAGAAATAAGATCCGATTACATTTCCACATCGAGCGTTGGTGTCGCAGGTATTTTTACCAGAAGAACACTCGTTGTCATCTGATTTATAATAAAGGCATTAGAACTATAGTGTAATATTATCCATACAAAACACGCAGCTCCCTCATCACGACTGTCACCCTCACCTTCACAGAAAGTCCCATTTCCACGAAACCCTGCAGGACAACCGCAGCGATAACTCCCAACCGTGTTTTCACAGACCCCAACCCCCGAACATATGGATGGATTGTCAGCACACTCGTCTGCATCTGTAAGTGAGCAACAGGTGGACAAAGTTATATATGAACCCGCTGCTAAGAATTTATCATTTTCTTCCACAATTTTTACTGCACCAGATGATGCAATTATAAATACAGTAATACTTCAGATTGTGAGTAACGCGGTTTACGAGCGTTTCGTAACACAAGCTATTATTTTTTTATAAATACTGACTCGGTTTGCGAGTGTTGTCTCACACGACTAGCAGGATTCAAGCCTCTGGAGTGTGCAGTACCGCATTTGGCCAGAGGTGCGGGGTGCCGGTAACACTCGGAGACGCACTCGCAAACACTCTGTTCCCGAGTGTCTCCGAGTGCATCCGAGCAGCTCAGAGCTTCTCCGAGTGTCTCTGGCACCCCCCCCCCCACCTCTGGCCACATGCGGTACTGCATACAACAGCAGTCACTGTGGAACAAATTATCTGAGTTTCCATTATTTCCTATGCAATACTGCTCCTACATTCTCTACAAACAATTTGGACCTCAGCATCAATGCCAGGATAAGGTCATCAAGTACTCAGGGTGAAGCTGGCAGACCCTACCCCCATTCACTCCTGTGAGGCAGCTGTAGTTCCCAGTGTACACCTCTCCACATGTCAACACTGCATCCCAGGCACGTGTCCCTTCTGCCCACCCCCCTTGTCCTGGACCTGCTCACCATTCTTCCACCTTCTATAGAAGAAGATAACAGGTTGGCATTCTATGGAAAGAAGAACACTATTTCCAGGAGGTCCCTTGGACAAATATACATAGCTCCCAAGTGTCCCTGATTTCGAGGGACTGTCCCAGATTTGGAGCAATGTCCCTCTGTCCCTCATTCCACCTCATTTGGGTCTGATTCATATAGTTGTATATAAAATGTACTTTTTATCTTTCAAAAAGTGTTTCCCAGAGCTAAACCTTTCATCTGATCTCTAAATTGCTACATTTGTACATTTTAAAAGCCAATATAAAAGGAATAGTAGTGGTAAAAAAAAGCCCTTGTGGATTTAATTAACCCTTTTTTTGGTTAATTCTCCTTTAAGGGGGCGTGGCAGGGGGCGTGTCCTATGCCTACATACATTTGCCAGTAGGTGTCCCTCATTCCCATCTCAAAATGTTGGGAAGTATGAAATATATAGCACATTATTTAACACTATGTTGGGGGGGGGGGGGGAGGTGCGGGTCACTCACCGACACAAGAGAGTCCCAGTTCCCGAAATCCAGCATGGCAGCTGCAACGATAACTCCCCTCCGTGTTCACACACAGGTTGCCCAATTCCCGGCGGCATTTCTCCTCAAACGTGCACTCGTCAACATCTGTCCATATCACAACACATAATTACAATTAGTCAGTCCGATTCCTAAACCACAAACCAGATAATTAGCCAGCCAATCGTAATGAACAGTGAAGATATAATGGCCTAGTGAGATAGCAACCAACATGCCAAGACTTAGGGCTCTTTCACACGGGGCGGATCAGTGCAGATCCGCCCCGTGGATAGCCGCTTGCTCAGCGGGGATCGCCGTAGCGATCTCCGCTGAGCAGGAAGATGACAGGTCCGTCCCTGCACGGAGTGCAGGGACGGATCTGTCAGAGTGCCGCTCTCCCCTATGGGAGATCGGGTGACGACGGACCGTAGAGTCCGTCGTCACCCGATCCGCTCTGCAGACGGATGAAAAAATGGGGTTTTCCTCCGTCTGCAGAAACGGAGCATGGCGGGCACGGACGAGAGCGGGTGTCAGCGGATGCTCATCCGCTGACACCCGCTATCCCATAGGGATACCTGTATGTCCGTTTTGCATCCGAAAACGGAAGGCTGCAAAACGGTCATACGGTCCGTCCGTGTGAAAGAGCCCTTATCCTCATTGAATTCTGTATTAAGCACAGCTGAAAAGTAATCATACTAAAGATGGAAACAGCAGACTAGAGCTCCACCTGCTGGATGAAGAGAAATCAACATAATATTAATATGCAATATGATACTTATACCCAACTAAAAAAAAAATGTATATATATATATATATATATATATATATGGCTGTTGCTAGGCAGATCATCCTAATCTGCCACTTCCTACACCTTGGTGATCTTCAGTCTTCTCCTCCTCGCGTTGTCTTCTGGGGAATGGGGCGTGAACGCAGCGCGCCCCATTCACAGAGCGGCTCGCGCATGTGCAGTAGGAAACGGGCAGTGAAGCCGCAAGACTCCACTGCCTGTTTCCCTAAGTTTGAATGGCGGCTCCGGTGTTCTGCCAAAAACTGCCCCCCCATCGGTACTGCGCAGTACGGAGGACAAGGAGACTCCGAAAGTCTCCGAAGATGAACGGCGCCTGTGCACTTGATAGCACCTTCTGCCCTGAGTCCAGGTTCAAGCCCCACCATGGAAATGGACATATGGTAGCACTTAGTAACAGGGCCCCTCGTGGGCTCGCTTCGCTCGCCACGCTTCGGGCACGGCCTCGCTTTGATCGGCAATTTTTTATTCTAACTCTATGTCTCTCTCAGCATTTCTCTCACACCCTTCTCTCTCAGCCCCTCTCTCTCTCTCTGTTGTCCCTCTCTCTCAGAATCTCTCTCACACCCCTCCCTCTCTCCGTCTGTCCCCTCTCCCTCTCCGTCTGTCCCCTCTCCCTCTCCGTCTGTCCCCTCTCCCTCTGTCCCCTCTCCCTCTCCCTCTGTCCCCTCTCCCTCTGTCCCCTCTCCCTCTGTCCCCTCTCCCTCTGTCCCCTCTCCCTCTGTCCCCTCTCCCTCTCTCTCTGTCCCCTCTCCCTCTCTCTCTGTCCCCTCTCCCTCTCTCTCTCTGTCCCCTCTCCCTCTGTCCCCTCTCCCTCTGTTCCCTCCCTCTCTCTCTGTCCCCTCTCCCTCTGTTCCCTCTCCCTCTCTCAGCCCCCCTCCCTCTCTCTCAGCCCCCGTCCCTCTCTCTCAGCCCCCGTCCCTCTCTCTGTTTCCCCTCTCTCAGCATATCTCTCACATCCCTCTCTCTCTCTTTGTCCCCTCTCCCCCTCTCTCAGCCCCCCTCCCTCTCTCTCTGTTCCCCCTCTCTCTCAGCATATCTCTCACATCCCCCTCTCTCTCTCTCTTTGTCCCCTCTCCCTCTCTCTCAGCCCCCCTCCCTCTCTCAGCCCCCCTCCCTCTCTCTGTCCCCCCTCTCTCTCAGCATATCTCTCACATCCCTCTCTCTCTCTCTCTGTTCCCCCTCCCTCTCAGCCCCTCTCACTCTCTCTCTGTTCCCTCTATCTTTCAGCATATCTCTCACACCCCTCTCTCTCTACCCATCTCTCTCTTAGCCCCCCTCCCTCTCAGCATCTCTCTCACACCCCTCACTCTCGCTGTCCTCTCTCTCTCTCTCTCCCCCCCCCCTCTCTCTCTCACAACCCCCTCTCTCTCTCTCACAACCCCTCTCTTGCACTCAAGCCCCCTCTCTCGCAAATTGCTGTGTTGGCACTTTGCAACACAAAACCAATGTATTTATTTCAGTTTGGGCACTCGGGGTCAAAAAGGTTCGCCATCACTGGTCTAAGGGATAACTCTGTGAATGTCCCTTGATTGGCCCAGCCAGAGCCCAGACTTGAACCTGATTGAACATCTCTGGAAAGATCTGAAAATGGCTGTGCACCGACCATCCCCATCCAACCTGATGGAGCCTGAGAGGTCCTGCAAAGAAGAATGGGAGAAACTGCCCAAAAATTGGTGTGCCAAGCTTGTAGCATCATACCCAACAAGACTGGAGGCTGTAATTGGTGCCAAAGGAGCTTCACCAAAGTATTGGGCAAAGGCTGTGAATACTTATGTACATGCGACTGTTTTCCTTTTTTATTTTTAATAAATTTGCAAAGATTTCCAACAATCTTCTTTCACGTTGTCATTATGGGGTCTTGTTTGTAGAATTTTGAGGAAAAATAATGAATTTAATCCATTTTGGAATAATGCATAACAAAATGTGGAAAAAGTAGAGCGATGTGGATACTTTCCGGATGCACTGTAGAAGCTTCTGCCATACAGTCACCAATTCCTCTCGGTACTTACCGACACATCTTTTACCGCCCAGAGAGAAAACAAAGCCGCCATGGCAGGTGCAGGTGAAGGAACCAATGGTGTTGTGGCAGGTGGAGTGGGGGGGACAGGCCTGCAGACCCGTCACCTCTGCCAGCTGGCACTCATCCACATCTGATGGGAGAAGGAGACAATGAGGCACTTCTATCTATTACAACCCAACACAGAGCTTGTATGAGATTACAGGCTGCATTATCACCCAGGGTGCTGTCATTGTGCTGCCCCTTTATAACTGCAGATCTCTCTCCCTCAAAAAACAGCATACTGTATATAGAAAAAATGGGAATGGCAGAAAATCTGAGGCAACTGTGGACTTTCATGGTATTCTGATGGCAGAATCAGGCTGGTGCCGTTCAGGCTGTCTCCAGGTGCATTTTCTATTATCTATACGATATTAACCACTTCAATACCGCTGTATAGTCATATGACGCCCACAAGGTGGATCTACCATCCTGGGTGGGCGTCATATGACGTCCTCGGATTCCCGGCCGCCTGGGGGGCGCCCGCGGCATCGCTCGGGACCCGGTGCGAGTGCCCGGCGGCCGCGATGTCCGCCGGGCACCCGCGATTGCCCGTTAAAACAACGGGACCGGGCGGGACCGTGGAGCTGTGTGTGTAAACACACAGCTCCACGTCCTGTCAGCGGGGAGGAGACCGATCATGTGATCCCAGTACGGAGGAACACATGATCGGTCTCCTCCCCTTGAGCCCCCTCCCCCTACAGTTAGAATCACTCCTATAGGGACACACATTAACCCCTCCAGCGCCCTCTAGTGTTAACCCCTTCCCTGCCAGTCACATTTACACAGTAATCATTGCAATTTTATAGCAACGATCGCTGTGTAAATGTGAATGGTTCCAAAAATGTGTCAAAAGTGTCCGAAGTGTCCGCCGCAATGTCGCAGTCACGAAAAAAAAAAAAATCGCAGATCGCCGCCATTACTAGTAAAAAAAAAAAAAAATTCAATAAATCTATCCCCTATTTTGTAGACGCTATAACTTTTGCGCAAACCGATCAATATACGCTTATTGCGATTTTTTTTACCAAAAATATGTAGAAGAATACGTATCGGCCTAAACTGAGGAAAAAAATAGTTTTTTTAAAAAAAAAATGGGATATTTATTATAGCAAAAAGTAAAAAATATTGTGTTTTTTTTCAAAATTGTCGCTCTTCTTTTGTTTATAGCGCAAAAAATAAAAACCGCAGGGGCAATCAAATACCACCAAAAGAAAGCTCTATTTGTGGGAAAAAAAGGACGTCAATTTTGTTTGGGTGTAACGTCGCACGACCGCGCAATTGTTAGTTAAAGCGACGCAGTGCCGAATCGCAAAAAGTGCTCTGGTAAGGAAGGGTGTTTAAAAGCCCTGTATTGAAGTGGTTAATCTGTTCCATTTCCCCCTCTCTAGAGACAATTATACAGACACATCTCTCCCCAATATATGCTCCTGAAGAAGCGGCTAGTCCGCGAAACATGTTGAGTGCCATCTTGCGTCAGTTCAATTATCACTATATTGCTTCCAGTATCAGGGATCAATTATTATGTGTTGCACTGTGCAATTCTAGGAAATGATTTTGTACTGCATATTTTCTCAATATTGTCTCTTGTTTTTACTTGCCCCTCTCTCGTTATTGTATGATATATATTTTTTCTATTTTGTTTTGTAGTAAATTTCTATATTTTTCTATACACTTTGTTATGTGAGTCCTTACCCGTACCATGAAAGTCCACAGTTGCCTCAGATTTTCTGCCATTCCCATTTTTTCTAAATTTTTAGGACGACGGTACTCTATGTTTATTCTTACTATATAGTAGCGCTATTTACAACATACTGTATATACTCGAGTATAAGCTGAGGCACCTAATTTTACCACAAAAACTGGGAAAACTTATTGACTCGAGTATAAGCCTAGGGTGAGAAATGCGCAGCTACTGTAAGTGGAAAAGAGGGTCAACAATGCCCATTTGCAGCCTCACTGTGCCCATTTGCAGCCATTTGAAGTTCCCCCGAACTTCAAACTTGGTAGTTAAGGGTTCCTAGATGCCCCCTAGCTGCAGCCAATTTGGGGTCTCTGGACCCAAAGGGTCTCAAAATGACATTGCTGCAGATGGACACAGTTGACCGATTTTGGGGCCCCGTGTCTCGGGGGCCACTTAGTGCTAAGAACCCTGAACCCAGTGGAACTAGCACTACAACATATGCAAATATGTGGTTTCTAGCACCAAGTGGCCCCAAGATACGGGGGCCCCAAAGTCGGTTCGGGAAAATGTCAAGCACTTATCTGCAGCAGAGAATGACATTTTCCGAACAGATTTTGGGGCCCCGTATCTCTGGGTCACTTGGTGCTAGGAACCCCAGGAAATGCTAGGAAATTTGGATATGTTGTAGTGCTAGTTCCACTGGGTCTGCACACCAAATTTGGGGTTCCTAGCACCAAGTGGCCCGAGATACGGGGCCCCAAAATCAGGTCGGAAAATGTCATTCTCTGCTGCAGAAAAGTGCTTGACTCTAGTATAAGCCGAGGGGGGCATTTTCAGCACAAGAAAATGTGCTGAAAAACTCGGCTTATACTCGAGTATATACGGTAAATAATATTTTCTTCAAGAAACTTTCCTGGAGACCTCTATATAAAGAGATACAGGGGCTCCCAACACTGTTGGTTACATGCAATTGCCAATTCCCTGTAGCATTCTCATAAAATGTTGCATTGAACAAAGATATTTGTATTTCCTATACTTTTCAGCTCCATCTAGTGGCCATAATATGGTATTTTTTTTTTAAGACTGCCCATGATAAAAAGAACATTTGGCCAGAAGAGAAAAATGCCAAAAGAACATTCATTTTGCCCAATTCGCACACAATGTGCAAAATCATTGGCTATAAGAATTTCTACGGCTGCTTATAAAAGTGATCCCTTGGCGAATCTGCCGCCGGGACCACTTTTAATCAGACGCGGAATCGCCTACTGTGTAAAAAAAATACCGGGGTTATTATGTCAGCTAGCTGCTGCCATAACAACAGTATATAACAGGGATATGCAATTAGCAGACCTCCAGCTGTTGCAAAACTACAAGTCCCATCATGCCTCTGAATCTGGGTCTCATGCTTGTGGCTGTCAGTGTCTTGCTATGCCTCATGGGACTTGTAGTTCTGCAACAGCTGGAGGTCCGCTAATTGCATATCCCGGGTATATAACGTCAAAGTAATGATATATATATATATATATATATATAAACATACAAACACATTGGGCAGTCCGGAAGAGGTTAAAATGAAAAACAAAAACACATTTAGCCACTAGATGGCGCTAATTAACATAGGAAATTCATATAATGCTTAGCCCAATGTAGTGGCCAACTGTTGTATTTTTTGCCTTGAGTCAATGAAATTCATATAATACTTAGCCCCATCTAGTTGCCAACTGTGGCATGTTTGCTTTAAAATCAATTAAAAACATTCGACCAGCACAAGAAATATTCCAATATACTTTTTTTTTTGCCCCATTAACATAGAACAATTGTACATGCACTTTCACTGGATGAATTGCTATGCAATTTTTTTTATGAATTTTTTTTATAAATGCACCCCCCACCCCATTACACTGTAAAATGAATCACAATTTAAATAAATATTTTTTTATGCAATTTCAAAAATGGATCTACTCGAAGGATCAACGGGTACTACACTATGTTAGAAGAAGGACTCATAAAAACTAAAACAGCTGTGTTTATTCTACTGACAGACTGAATCATTAATATCCTTTTTTTAATTTTGTCTATAGCTCCATAATAACTAAGCTACAGCTCCAGGATAAGTAAATGTCACTTTATAATTCACAGTCATTAGAATTTAATAGTTAAGTTCTCCTCACCTTCACACCCCTGAGACCCTTTTAGAAAACCCAGGTGACAGCGGCAAATGTAGGAACCAATAGTGTTGGTGCAGTTAGCATATAATCCACAAGGTGGCTCCACAGCTGCACATTCATTGACATCTGTAGAAAATGCAAGTTGATCACACACCAAAGACAACATATAAATTAACCACTTAAGGACCGAGCCTCTTTCTGAGATTTGTTGTTTATTATTATTATTGTTACAGGATTTATATAGCGCCAACAGTTTACGCAGTGCTTTACAATATAAAAGGGAGACAATACAGTTATAATACAATAAAATACAAGAGGATTAAGAGGGCCCTGCTCAGAAGAGCTCACAATCTAACAACAAGTTAAAAACATTTTTTTTTTTTTTGCTAGAAAATTACTTAGAGCCCCCAAACATTATACATTTTTTTTTTCTAACACCCTAGAGAATAAAATGGCCGTCGTTGCAATACTTTCTGTCACACCGTATTTGCACAGCGGTCTTACAAGTGCACTTTTTTTTGGAATAAATACACTTTTTTGAATTAAAAAAATAAGACAACAGTAAAGTTAGCCCAATTTTTTATATATATATATATATATATATATATATATATATATATATATATATATATATATATATATATATATATTGTGAAAGATAATGTTACGCGAAGTAAATTGATACCCAACATGTCAACGCTTCAAAATTGCACTCCGCTCGTGAGATGGCGACAAACGCTTACCCTTAAATATCTCCATAGGCGACGTTCAAAAAGATTCTACAGGTTGCATGTTTTGCGTTACAGAGGAGGTCTAGGGCTAGAATTATTGCTTTCGCTCTACCGATCGCGGCGATACCTCACATGTGTGGTTTGAACACAGTTTTCATATGCCGGCGCTACTCACGTATGCGTTCGCTTCTGCACGCGAGATCGGCAGGACGGGCGCGTTTAAAATTTTATTTTATTTTTCCTTACTTATGTTACCTTTATTTTTTTTATTTTTACACTGTTCATTTAAAAAAAAAAAATTGGGTCACTTTTATTCCTATTACAAGGAATGTAAACATCCCTTGTAATAGAAAAAAGCATGACAGGACCTCTTAAATATGAGATCTGGGGGGTCAAAAAGACTTCACATCTCATATTTACACTAAAATGCAATAAAAAAAATAAATAGAAAAAATAAAAAAAATTTGTCATTTAACCACTTCAATACCCGCGTATAGTCATATGACGCCCACAAGGTGGATCTACCATCCTGGGTGGGCGTCATATGACGTCCTCGGATTCCCGGCCGCCTGGGGGGGGCGCGCGCGCGCGCCGACGGCGGCGCGCGCGCACGCCCGCGGCATCGCTCGGGACCCGGTGCGAGTGCCCGGCGGCCGCGATGTCCGCCGGGCACCCGCGATTGCCCGTTTAAAACAACGGGACCGGGCGGGACCGTGGAGCTGTGTGTGTAAACACACAGCTCCACGTCCTGTCAGCGGGGAGGAGACCGATCATGTGATCCCAGTACAGAGGATCACATGATCGGTCTCCTCCCCTTGAGTCCCCTCCCCCTACAGTTAGAATCACTCCTATCAGGGAACACATTAACCCCTCCAGCGCCCTCTAGTGTTAACCCCTTCCCTGCCAGTCACATTTACACAGTAATCATTGCAATTTTATAGCAACGATCGCTGTGTAAATGTGAATGGTTCCAAAAATGTGTCAAAAGTGTCCGAAGTGTCCGCCGCAATGTCGCAGTCACGAAAAAAAAAAACGCAGATCGCCGCCATTACTAGTAAAAAAAAAAAAAAAAAAATTCAATAAATCTATCCCCTATTTTGTAGACGCTATAACTTTTGCGCAAACCGATCAATATACGCTTATTGCGAGTTTTTTTACCAAAAATATGTAGAAGAATACGTATCAGCCTAAACTGAGGAAAAAAATTGTTTTTTTTAAAAAAAATGGTATATTTATTATAGCAAAAAGTAAAAAATATTGTGTTTTTTTTCAAAATTGTCGCTCTTCTTTTGTTTATAGCGCAAAAAATAAAAACCGCAGGGGCGATCAAATACCACCAAAAGAAAGCTCTATTTGTGGGAAAAAAAGGACGTCAATTTTGTTTGGGTGTAACGTCGCACGACCGCGCAATTGTTAGTTAAAGCGACGCAGTGCCGAATCGCAAAAAGTGCTCTGGTAAGGAAGGGTGTTTAAAAGCCCTGTATTGAAGTGGTTAAAAAAGAAAAAAAAATGGCCCTTTTAGGCCCCTTTCACATGCACGGACCGTTCAGATCCGCCTGTCAGTTTTGACGGCGGATCTGAACGGGCGCTCCATGTTAGTCTATGGAGCGTCGGATGTCAGCGGAGACATGTCCGCTGACATCCGACCCGGTCCGATCCGCCAAAAGCAGACGTATGGCTGTACGTCCAGATCCGTCGCTGGCGGATCGGATCGGGTGAGATCTGATGAAAACGGACACACTGTCCGTTTTCATCCGATCTCTCCATAGAGACCAGCGGCGCTCGCAAGCCCCTCCCCGCCCAGTGAGCAGAGAGAGGCTTGTCATCCGCCGGCTCAGCGGAGATCAACGGAGAGATCTCCCGCTGAGCCGGCGGACAGAGGCGGGCTCCGTGGAAGCGGAGTCCGCCTCGTGTGAAAGGGGCCTAAGCGCTATAGTTGGAAGTGACGAAGCTTCCGCCCTGCAATGGTATGGTGACCGGTGGGGGCCATTTTCCCATCTTCCCCTCACTCATCTCCATACCCAGCAAGGACAAGAATCCGGAGAGTGGTGGGAGGGGGCTCTCCTGCCACCGATAAAAGTGATCTTGTGGTGAATTCGCCGCAGAGACCACTAATGAGAAACCGGACCGCCGGCCGAAGAAGAGGATACCAGGGTTATGGCAGCTAGCTGCCGCCATAACAAAGATATCCCTCTTCAATGTTAGGAAGTATATCGGCGTGCGGCGGTCCGGAAGTGGTTAATAGGATGTACAAATACAATAAACACCATAAATGAAAACATATTGACATAGCACTGACATATACTGCGGTGCTGTACAGAGAACACTGAGCAAGTCACATCAGTCTCTGTACCAGAGGAGCTTACACTCTAATGTCCCCCCACAGCCACACACTATTGGTATTATAATACATTTATATAGCTCTAATATACTGCGGTGCTGTACAGACAAGACTGAACCAGTCACATCAGTCTCTGTACCAGAGGAGCTTACACTCTAAACGTCCCCCCCAGAGTCACACAACTATTATTATTATACATTTACTGTATATCGCTCTGACATATACCGCTCCCAGTATGACTCAGACAATGTACTCACCTTCCTGATGATCAGTACTGGGAATGCTGATGACCTGCAATAAGTAGAAGGGGGTCAGTACTGGAATGTCATCTCATTTTAGACATACATGTAAAACATCATCATTAATTATAATTGTAATTCTCAGTATCTGTTCTTATTCTGTATGTATGGACTCTGCACAGTACCACTTCTCTTGTCCTGTATGCCGGGTGTAATTCTCTGTATACAGGAGATTCTCAAAAAATTAGATCATCAAAATGTTAATTTATTTCAGTAATTCAAATCAAAAAGTGAAACTCATATATATTATATAGATGTGTTACATACACAGTGATATATTTCAAGCATTTTTTTTTTTTTTTTTTTAATTTTGATGATAACGGCTTCCAGCGAGTGACACCCCAAAATTCAGTGTCTCAAAAAAATTAGAATATTACATAAGATTTGTAAAAAAAAAAAAAGGATTTTTAATACAGAAATGTTGGCTTAGGCCCCTTTCACACTGGGGCGGTGCGGGGCGGCGACGGTAAACCAGCGCTATATTTAGCGCTGCTTTACCTTCGTTTTACCCGCGGTATGCGGCCGCTAGCGGGGTGGTTTTAACCCCCGCTAGCGGCCGCAAAAGGGTTAAAAACCTCCGCAAACCGCCGCTGCAGCGGCGGTTTGCGGGCGGTATCCCCGCGGTTTCCCATTGATTTCAATGGGAACGAGCGGTATAGGAGCGGTAAATACACCGCTCCTACACCGCTCCAAAGATGCAGCTAGCAGGACTTTTTTTACCATCCTGCTAGCGCACCGCTCCAGTGTGAAAGCCCGCCGGCTTTCACACTGGAGTGAATGGGGCCGGTTTTTTCAGGCGGTGTACAGGCGCTATTTTTAGCGCTGTACCGCCTGAAAACCGCCCCAGTGTGAAAGGGGCCTTAGTGAAAAGTCTGTCCATGTACAGTATAGTATGCACCCAGTACTTGGCCGGGGATCCTTTTGCATGAATTACTACATCAATGCGACTAGACAGGTGCACAACAAAAAAAAATTGTTTATTTTCGTTTCGTTTTTTTTGGGTTTCCGAAAAAAATTAGTTTTTTTTTCGTTTCGTTTTTTTTCGTTTCTGTTGATTCGTAACGATTCGTACATTCGTAAGTCGTCGGTGTTCGTATTCGTAACGATTCGTACATTCGTAAGAGTTATTTTTTCGTTGATTCGTTTTTTTCATTCGTTTAATTTTCGTTTATTCGTTTATTCGAAATTCGGACGCATTCGTATTTATTCGTAACATTCGTAATCGGAGCATAATTCATAATTTTATGTAATGTGTATGCTATTATTACATTTTAATAATTTACGAATCGAAAAAAAAAAATTACGAATCGAAAAAAAAGTTACGAATCGAAAAAAAAAAAAAGTTACGAATGTACGAATCTTTGCGTTCAATCCATTCGAAGCACGTTAACCACTTCAGCCCCGGACCAATTGGCAGCCAAAGGACCAGGCCCCTTTTTGCGATTCGGCACTGCGTCGCTTTAACTGACAAGTGCGCGGTCGTACGACGTGGCTCCAAAACAAAATTGGCGTCCTTTTTTTCCCACAAATAGAGCTTTCTTTTGGTGGTATTTGATCGCCCCTGCGGTTTTTATTTTTTGCGCTATAAACAAAAATAGAGCGACAATTTTGAAAACAATGCAATATTTTTTGCTATAATAAATATCCCCAAAAAAATATATAAAAAAACATTTTTTTTTCCTCAGTTTAGGCCGATACGTATTCTTCTACATATTTTTGGTAAAAAAAAAAATCGCAATTAGCGATTATTGATTGGCTTGCGCAAAAGTTATAGCGTTTACAAAATAGGGGTTTAGTTTTATAGCATTTTTATTAATATTTTTTTTTTCTTAGTAATGACGGCGAACAGCGATTTTTATTGTGACTGCGACATTATGGCGGACACATCGGACATTTTTGACACATTTTTGGGACCATTGTCATTTATACAGCAATCAGTGCTATTTAAATGCATTGATTCCTGTATAAATGACAGTTGTAGTGAAGGGGTTAACCACTAGGGGGCGGTGTGTGTTTTTTTTTTACATTAGGGGGCGGGGCTGGCGTCTGACGTCATTGATCGGCTTTCCCGATGACCGGGAACAGCCAATCAATGACAGGCAGAGTAGGAAGCGCGGGGAGAGGTTTGTTTACACAGACCTCTCCCCGTTCTTCAGCTCTGTGACCCGATCGCGGGACACCAGCGGCGATCGTGTCCACTGGTCCCGCGGCCGTGGTCACGGAGCTCCCGACGGGTCGCGAGCGCGCCGCTGGCGGCGCGCACGCGACCCACGGGCAGGCATTTAAAGGATCACGTGCCATTCTGTACACGTATATGTGCATGAGGCGGTCGGGAAGCGGTTAAATCACACATGTGAGGTATCGCTGCGATCGGTAGAGCGAAAGCAATAATTCTAGCCCTGGACCTCCTCTATAATGCAAAACATGCAACCTGTGGAATTTTTTTAAACGTCGCCTATGGAGATATTTAAGGGTAAGCGTTTGTCGCCATCTCACGAGCGGGGCGCAATTTTGAAGCGTTGACATGTTGGGTATCAATTTACTCTGCGTAACATTATCTTTCACAATATATATATATATTAAAAAATTGGGCTTACTTTATGTTGTCTTATTTTTTTAATTAAAAAAAGTGTATTTATTCCAAAAAAAAGTGCACTTGTAAGACCGCTGCGCAAATACGGTGTGACAGAAAGTACTGAAACGACGGCCATTTTATTCTCTAGGGTGTTAGAAAAAAAAATGTTTTTAACTTGTTATTAGATTGTGAGCTCTTCTGAGCAGGGCCCTCTTAATC
This sequence comes from Lithobates sylvaticus, assembly GCA_028564925.1. Taxonomy (NCBI): domain Eukaryota; kingdom Metazoa; phylum Chordata; class Amphibia; order Anura; family Ranidae; genus Lithobates; species Lithobates sylvaticus. The sequence goes on along the minus strand of CM053030.1, from coordinate 517,973,276 downwards.
CTCTTGTATTTTATTGTATTATAACTGTATTGTCTCCCGTTTATATTGTAAAGCGCTGCGTAAACTGTTGGTGCTATATAAATCCTGTAACAACAATAATAAACAACAAATCTCAGAAAGAGGCCCGGTCCTTAAGTGGTTACGAAAAAAATTCGTTTTTTTTCGTTTCGCTTTATTCGTTTCCGTTGATTCGTAACGATTCGTACATTCGTAAGAGTTATTTTTTCGTTGATTCGTTTTTCCGTTAGTTTAATTTTCGTTTATTCGAAATTCGGACGCATTTGTATATATTCGTACATTCGTAACATTCGTAATCGGAGCATAATTCATAATTTTATGTAATGTGTATGCTATTATTACATTTTAATAATTTACGAATCGAAAAAAAAAGTTACGAATCGAAAAAAAAAAGCCACGAATGTACGAATTTTTTCGTTCAATCCATTCGAAGCACGTTAAGCAGCGCCATTGTAAGAGACACGGAAAATTACGATTCGAAAAAAAAAAAAGTTACAAATTTTTTCGTTCATTTTCGTTGTTCCTGTTTTCGTTTTTCGGATTTTTTTCATTAGTACATTCGTTGTTTCTAATTAGTTTTTTTCGGATTAGTTTGATTCGAACGATTCGTTCATTCGTACGAAAACGAACGAACGAAAATAACGAAAAAAAACGAAAGACGAAAATAAAAAACGAAACGAATTGCACATGTCTAAATGCGACGTGGCATGGAGGTGATCAGCCTGGGACACTGCTGAGGTGTTATGGAAGCCCAGGTTGCTTTGATAGCGGCCTCTATTTTTTTTTATTAGTCGGATGTAATATTCAAATTTCCTGAGATACTGAATTTTGGGGTGTCGCTCGCTGTAAGCCAAAATCAAAGTTAAAAGAAAAATGCTTGAAATTTATCACTGTGTGTGTAACACATCTATATAAAATATACGAGTTTCACTTTTTGAGTTTAATTACTAAAATAAATGAACTTTTTGATGATATTATCATTTTTTGAGATGCTCCGGTATGTTCTTATTCTGTACGTATGGTTGATGAGAGGAGTGTGCCCACCTGAACATCTACCTGTTCCCTGCCAGTCTACTATTGGTTCACCGGGGGGGACTCACTTTCTGATTGGACGTTAGATATAGTGGACCCCTAGTATCCTGACCCCTCTCCAGTGGCCCCTGGTTGCGATGTCCAGTTTCTGCCCCCGATGTCAGAGGGTGGGGGGTGTGCAGCTCGTTTCCAGGGTCCCGGGTCAAGGGCTGATTTCCATTGCCAGTTGATTGCCTGGATGATGCACCCCTCTCCTGTTCTGTGGATCGGTCGGATCCTCTGGGGATTATCATCCCTGCTATGGATCCTGATTGGATGGTATTGTCCTCCTCTAGGGCGGGGTCATTCTGGGCCACCGTCACCAGCAAGAAAAGCAGCAGGACTTGTAGAAGCCTCTGGGGATTCCTCATGTTGTTTATTGGAGAAATCCCTCAATACTGACATCCATAAGACGGAGCTGGAGATCAGGACAGATTCCTCTTGAGATCCCTGTGGAGAGATGGACAATACTTATCATTATATAATATAGCACAAGCTTTATTATATAGTATTTTTTTTTTGCTTTGAAAATGTGTGCATAGCCTCAGACTGTAGCTGCTGTTTAGTATTTCTGGTCCTCCATATTAGCCAGCAGGCAGTTGCGGTGCGCCGCCCCCTCTCTCCAGCCTCCCCCTCTGTGACCAATGGATAGATTAATGCATTGCATGAATCTATCCACGGCCGCCGCTGCCACCCCCTATTCAGGCCCTGGCCCTTTTTGGGCGCCGGGTGCCTAAATTACAGCGGCGGGGGTTGTTTTTGAAGCACCTGATTAGAGCCATAGGCTCTAATAGGCGTCAAAAAAGGTGTCCTACAAGCGCCATGCTTGGTACTCACAGTTCACCTGTGTGTTAGGCTATTCGCTGTCCTAACACTGAACCGCCTCTCCGCCAATCAGGTGCCCCGGTCTGTTACCCATTACTTGATTGGCTAAAACGACAGGCGATGTGATTGGATGCCTGACGGGAGAGGACAGGAGGAGACAAATGGAGGACACCGCTCACCGCCGTCACCCACTGCCCCACCTAGACAGGGTAAGTGCCGGGCAGACGACAAGCGGCCGGGGGGGGGGTTACAGTTGTGGCATTGGATAGGCACAACGGCAGCATTGGATGGGCACAGCGGCAGCATTGGATGGGCACAGCTGCAGTGTTCGATGGGCACAGCTGCAGCGTTCGATGGGCACAGCTGCAGCGTTCGATGGACACAGCTGCAGCGTTCGATGGACACAGCTGCAGCGTTCGATGGACACAGAGGCAGAATCCGATGGGCACAGAGGCAGCATCCGATGGACACAGCGGCAGCATCCGATGGGCACAGTGGCTGCGTTTGATGGGCACAGTGGCAGCGTTTGATGGCACAGTGGCTGCGTTTGATGGCACAGTGAGGCTGCAATTGATGTTTTTTTTCAGTTTACGCCCCCCCCCCCCCCCCCAAAAAAAAAATTTGAGCACCATCCGCCACTGCCAGCAGGTAAAGGCGTGTGTGTGTGTGATATATCAGCTTCCTGCTAATTGCAAAAGTAAAAACACATTCCTGGGAACCCTTTAGATTTGTATGTTCCAGGGAGGGAGCTGGCCACTGTGTGAGGTAGGCTTCAGCTATGCAATCTGCCCATCTTTGACAGGTATCCTGTTCCCACTTCCGGGAGTCCGGGCCGCAGCCTGTGACATTACCGCGGGGCTCCCTCCTCCTCCCTCCTCCTCCTCCTCCTCCTCCTCCTCCTCCTCCTCCTCTCCCTGACGCCGGGCCAGTAGAAGAGAGGAGCGGGGCCTCATGCATGCGCAGTAGGGTTCCCGGCGTGAAGCCGTGAGGCTACACTGCCGGGTACCCTTACCCGCAATGGCGGCGGCAGCACCTGACAGCTGATGGCAACATCAGCTGCGGTGCCGACATCGCTGGACTTAAACAAAGAAAGCTCTATTTGTGGGGAAAAAAAGGACGTCAGTTTTGTTTGGGTACAGCTTTGCACGACCGCGCAATTGTCAGCTAAAGCGACGCAGTGCCGAATCGCGAAAAATGCTCTGGTCAGGAAGGGGGTAAATCCTTCCGGGGCTGAAGCAGTTAAAGCAAAACATTAAAAATACACAATGGATTTTAGGCTCCATGCACAGTGGACGGTAAAATTTCGTTCTAAAAACACCAGTAGCTTTGCAGAGTTTTTCAACTTTTTTCGACGTTTTTGCAATAGTGTTTTTTATCGTTTATTAGCCTTTTTTAGCGTTTTTCCGCATTAGCGTTTTAGTGTTTTTTTCAATTTTTCTTTCAATGGATCAAAAGCGTTAAAAACCGCTGGTGAGCGAAGTTTTTGAGTATTTATGACGTTTATCAGTGTTGGAGCATTTTTACAGCGAAAAACATCTCTCGGAACCCTCTAGTTTTATTTTATTTTTTTACTGCTCAAAAACGGCACAGCCCAAAACAGCCTATGTGTGCATGGACACATAGGATAACATGATGGAGAGTTTAACCACTTTCAGCCCCGGGCCATTTTGCTGGCTTAAGACCAGAGCACTTTTTGCGATTCGGCACTGCGTCGCTTTAACTGACAATTGCGCGGTCGTGCGACGTGGCTCCCAAACAAAATGGACGTCCTTTTTTCCCACAAGTAGAGCGTTCTTTTGTTGGTATTTGATCACCTCTGCGGTTTTTATTTTTTGCGCTATAAACAAAAAAAGAGCAACAATTTTGAAAAAAAAATGCATTATTTTTTACTTTTTGCTATAATAAATATCCCCCAAAAATATATAAAATTTTTTTATTTTTCCTCAGTTTAGGCCGATACGTATTCTTCTACATATTTTTGGTAAAAAAAAAAAAAAAATCGCAATAAGCGATTATTGATTGGTTTGCGCAAAAGTTATAGCGTTTACAAAATAGGGGATAGTTTTATAGCATTTTTATTAATAATTTTTTTTTTTACTAGTAATGGCGGCGATCAGCGATTTTTATTGTGACTGCGACATTATGGCGGACACATCGGACATTTTTGACACATTTTGGGACCATTGTCATTTATACAGTGATCAGAGCTATACAAATGCACTGATTCCTGTGTAAATGACACTGGCAGTGAAGGAGTTAACCAGGGGGTGGCAGTGCAGGGGTTAAGTTTGTCCTAGGGGGCATGTTACTAACTGTGGGAGGCGTGGCTGTGTGTTACTGATCACTGATCTCTGCTCCAATCACAGGGAGCAGAGATCGGTGTCACTTGTTGCTAGGCAGAACGGGGAGATGCTGTTTACTTCCGCATCTCCCCGTTCAGCCTTCCCGTGAGACGATTGCGGGTATCCCTGCGGCGTCCGCGGGACCCGCGACCGAACTCACAGGGGGTCCCGACCAGCGCGGCGGCATATTTAAAGGGACGTACCTGTTACGCCCTTATGCCTGTCCGTGCCATTCTGCTGCCGTATATGTGCGTGCGCCGGTCGGGAAGCGGTTAAGGACTGTAGAAAAAAATCATCTACTGCCAAAAACAGCTGCTGTAAAAACGTCAAAAAATGTCCAGTGTGCGTGAGGCCTTAAAGGATTTTTTTTTTTAAATAATAAACATGTTATATTTACCTGCTCTTGGCACAAAGCAACCCCGATCCCCTTCTTCTGGGCACCTACATTAGTGCCCCTAGCCTCCCCCCCCCCCCCCCCCCGAGGAGCCCTATAGCAGGATGCTCTGCCCCTCCCGCGCACTCTGCTCATTGGCTTTGACTGACAGCAGCAAGAGCCAATGAGAAGAAAGCAGAGCTGCACACAGAAGGTTTTATGCTTTAATGCAGAGAGTGTATAAAGGTAAAAAAAAAAAAAAAAAGAACCTTCTACCTTTAAAGGGGTTGTAAAGGTAAAAGTTTTTTCACCTTAATGCATTCTATGCATTAAGGTGAAAAAACATGTGACACTGCCGACCCCCCCAGCCCCCCCCCGTTTTACTTACCTGACCCCTAGAAAGTCCCGCGCTCGCCCACAGACGTCCTCTTCGCCGATCAGCCTGGCCGCTGATTGGTTAAAGTGGATGGATTGAAAGCAGCGCAGCCATTGTCTCACGCTGCGGTCAATCTCATCCAATGACGCTGCGCGCCAAGGGCCGGGCCGAGTGACACGGCGAGCGGCTATAGCAACCGGCTGTATCAAGGCCGGTGGCTATAGCCGCTCGCTGCCATTGTCTTGCGCTGCTGTCATCGCAGCTATTGTCTCGCGCTGCTGTCAATCACATTCAATGAAGCTGCGCGCCGGTGGGGCGGGGCCGAGTGACACAGCGAGCGGCTATAGCCACCGGCTGTATCACGGCCGGTGGCTATAGCCGCTCGCTGCCATTGTCTTGCGCTGCTGTCATCGCAGCTATTGTCTCGCGCTGCTGTCAATCACATTCAATGAAGCTGCGCGCCGGTGGGGCGGGGCCGAGTGACACAGCGAGCGGCTATAGCCACCGGCTGTATCACGGTCGGTGGCTATAGCCGCTCGCTGCCATTGTCTTGCGCTGCTG